>JAAMXJ010000016.1:0-135137 GCA_019693375.1 Asterochloris erici | reverse complement strand
GGGGGGGGGGAGTGGTGCTCCTGCTGTTCCCTGCTCATCAAGCGTGCTGCAGACTGGAAGGCTTCATTGTCTGAGCCTCTCTTTGGGACTGCCCTGACGGGTGCTGCATCGCCGCCACAGCTGCGCGCCCTTTTGCAGCAGCTCTGCACACAGCATGCAAAGCATGCACCTCACTGTGCAGGCACCAACGCGTTCACAAGCATCCCAACAGGCACACCAGTTTCTGTGGCCCCTCATGTTGAGCCTGGAAGTCCCTGTGTGCAGGCGGCCATAGGCAGATCCTGCAGGCCACTGCCAGGCACGCTGCAGACAAGCATGTCAAGAAACTGTGCACATGCACCCCAGCCAGGACTCAGAGAAAGTGCAGGCCAGGCTGCCACCAGCAAAGTCCCCTGAGCCTTGCAGCTCGATGTCTGCAGGCCGGGCAATGGACTGGCGACAGACTGAGTTCATGGGCACTATGAACAATTTCAACGGCGCCCAGAGCAACTTGGCGGAGCAGTGGACAGACTGCTCGGCCCTGCAGAGCTTTGCACCCTACAATCCATACTGCTACAACCAACAGGTGCAATGTGACCATCTCTGGACACTGGCGGTCATGTGAGAGCATTGGTTCTTGCAGAGGGCTGCTGCTGCCAATGCGAGATGTTTGAGTATTCACTTCATAGGTGCAAAACGCATCACAGGCTGAGTGTGACTCGGCCTGTCATGATGGGCATATGGGCTTCTGCAGGATGATTGAGAGTCCCCCTGTAGAGCTGCTGTTGACAGGAGTGCCTGCAGCTGCCTGCCTGCGTCATCCATCCTGCCACATCATCTTGAGGCACAGAAGTGGCTGCCTGCTCAGGCAATGCAGACTGCTGGGGCAGTGCTGAGGCGGCGCAACCCTAGGCTGCAAGAGCTGGTGGTGGTTGCATTGCAGGGACAGCGCAAGCCTGTGCTGCACTGACTGTGTGCGCTTATGGTGCAGGGATTGCAGCAGACACCCCCCAATGTCCTTCAGCAGCTCTATCTTGTACATCAGCAGCAGATGGCGCAGCAGGGTGGCAGCCCCATGCTGCCTCCTGGCTCGATAGGACTCCAGCAGCCCTCTGGCGAGCAGTACATGCCACAAGGCTTTGACAACCCCAGGGGCTGGGGGCATGGCCACTTTGGTGGGCAAGTGGGGGGCAGGGGCCGGCATGGCAGCAGAGGGCGCTTACAGGCAAGTGTTGCTCTGGACCTACTGGGGCCCGACGAACGGGAGACACGAGGCTTCACAGCGCCAGACGGCTTGCATCTTTCAGGAGTCTGCTTGTTGCTTGAGTGGGGGTGTGCTGTGGCCACGAGCTGCCAGGCTGGGGCCAGTGTCTTGCGCCAACCAGCTGGGCTTGGATTCATCAGAAGAAGCAACAGATGGCTCCTGACAAGGGTCTAGTTGCACCCTTGAGCCTGCCTGAACTCCATGTGCCAGCTGCTGCAGGCTGGGTACTGGCAGCAGGGACCTGCAGACTGTACGTAGCTGCAGGCCCTGCCAGCAAAGGCTGATGCATGCATGCATGTTTGTCTCCACATTGCACAGGCAGCTGGCATCCTGCTGATTAGGCAACGCGTCTATGGGCAGGTCGGACAGCCCTCATGCTAGGTATGCCTTGCTTCCTGCAGGGCTGTGAGTGCACCCCAGCCGTCCTCCATGCAGGCAGTTGTGCACCTTGCAGGACGTCTCCCCTCCACAGCAATGCACCAGCCTGACGCGTTGAGCACAGGTCTTAAGTTTGCCCTGTCCCTGCAGGATCGTGAACGCATGCTGCCTCCACAGCCCAGCCAGCCCCTCCAGAGTGGCGCTCAGGGTCAGCACAGGCCTGGTTTTGGGGGTGGAGACAGGGCCCCCTCCATAGAGCTGCTGTCTCAGCTGAAGGAGACAGGCTGGCCGCCGCCGGTGAGGCGCAGCTGGCCTCTGAAGGCGCATCCCTGGGGATGCAGGCTGGTCATGTCTCCACAGCCGCTGCCATCTGGGAGCCAGTACCTGGCTGCCTAATGGCTGCCTGCGCAGGCTAGAGGCTGGCCACGCCAGCATGTCTGGTGCTGCGTGCGCTGAAGTCGTGGCTTGTGCCTGAGAGCATTCGAGGCAGGCAGCGTGATGTGTGCCGGCATGCCAAGCGTGCATCTCACCCTCACAGCCCCTGGCAGCAGCAGCTGACACTGCATCATCTGTACAGGGCGATGTGGGAGCCAGTCTGGCCTCTAGCCCCCAGCGGGGGCCAATCATCCCGGCAGAAGCCGCAGTTGTCCACGTGGCCAGCCTCGAGCAGGGGACAGCTCAGGGTGGGCACGATAATGGGGCTGATGCCCATGCCCCATCTGGCAGCACCCAGGGCCCAGCAGACGCTTCTGCCGGCCCAGGCCTGCAACAGGGGCATGAGTCAGCAGCAGGAGCCGGGCCTCATTGGGGAACCAGGGCCATGGTGCCTCAGAATCAAAATGATGAGCTCAATCGCCACCTTGGTGTGGCAGGGCACCGGGCCCAGCAGGGGCAGGCTGCTGCTGCTGCAGGCTGCCAGAGCCAGGAGTCTGCTGCGGGGCAGGCAGGGCCACCAGGACACCCTGCTGGGCAGCAGCCCACTGCTGTGGGTCTGCCCGGATGGGAGCCTGTCACAGAGCAAGCTGAGCCTGGGCAGCCAACTTCAGTGAAGAGCAGGGTTGACCCAATAAAGCCAGAACCCAGCTTGCAGCAGCCAGGCACTGAGACAGAGCTGTCTGCTGCTGCTGCTGCCACCCTCAGCGCACAGCAGAGCGCAGCAGAGGCCTCCTGGCCCTCTCTGAGCAGCAACGAGGCCCTGCTGCAGCAGCAGCACAGTCTGCCCCAGCAGCACTCAGACCTGAGTGTCAGCGCTGCTGCCCTGGCTGGCCCTGACATGCTCCAGCAGCAGCCTGCAGCTGAGCTGGAGGCACAAGCGCCGCCCAAGAACCTGTTTGGGCAGCCACCGATCGGGCGCAACACAGTCAAACAGGCGGGGGGACCCCAGAAGTGGCTGACGCCCGTGATGCACGAGTTGGCTGTGCCAGAGGACATGACGTCTGAGGAGCTGCAGCGACAGCAGCTGCGCATGCTGGGGATGCAGGGAGAGGCTTCAGTTCCTCACCGCGCAGACTCGGGGGAGCAGCATGTCTCAGTGGCTTGGGCTGCTGGCTCTGGGCCGTCCTTTCTTAGGCAGCAGTCAGGAGATGCCACTGAGGCCCCTGAGATCTCTGCTTCGAGCCCTCAGCGGCAGCAGAAGCAGAGAGCGGCTGAGTCCAGCCAGCATCCGCCGGGGAACCGTCTGTCCTCTCAGCAGGCTCAGGCCGAGAGCCCTGCTGTCTTGAAGCCTGCAGCCGTGCCTGCTGGCCCTGTCTCCTGGGCCCAGCGGCTGCAGAACTCGGGGCCAGCACAGCCTCCCAAGCTCAAGGTCAAGCCTGCCTCACCCAGCCCTAACTCGGTGTCTGGTCCGGCTACGCCTCCGACCCCGGCAGGGATGCAGACCACAGGCAAGCAGACGCAGCGGACCGGTCGTGCAACCATCTCTGGAGGTCAGAAGGTGAGCGGGGCTGCAGATGAGGAATGGGCAAGGCTCAGCAGCCCAGGGGCCCATGTACTGTGTGTCCCTGTTGTTCTTTTGGCATTCAGTGATGCGTCTGTTGTGTCACACTGTTGTGTCACACGCTTGCCTCGGAGAGGCTGTGTCACACTGTTGTGTCACACGCTTGCCTCAGAGAGGTGTAGTGCTGTGTGCTGCGTCACGCTCCCTGTGTGGGGCTGGCAGAGATTCTTGCTGCGGGCCGCCGCCTGCAACATGTACCTTGCTGCCATCAGAGCCACAGTCTTGGTCAGAGCCATGCTGTTTGCTGCCTGCACAGAGCCGACCATCGCACCTGCCCAAGTTCAGGAGTGTGGGTCCCCCTCATGTTGCAGGTGGTGATAGTGCCCACCTCTGGCGGCTCAAAGTCTGCTGGGGGAAAGCCTCAGAACGGGGCTGGCAGGCAGAGCAGGAGCCACCTGTCTGCTGCTCGGCCAGGCACGGGATCAAGGCAGCGCTCAGCCAGCCGCAGCCATTCAGGTGGGATCCCTCTCAAAATGTGAAAGCAGTGTTCTTTAATGCTGTCAGGGGCATGGTGCTGCAGGCTGTGGCCACAGCTAGGTGGCATCCATCTATTGATGCATTCCACTGGGTGCCTGTCCACCTGATACAGGTGTTCCATGAGTTGAGGGAGCACTGCAAGGCAGTGGCCAGGCCGTTAGGTTGGGCCACTGCAGGACACGAGGTGTTCCTTGTGCAGTCTTAGCAGCAAGCATGCTGTGTGCTGCAGGGACACCCCAGGTGCAGGGGCCGAAGCAGAAAGAGGTGGAGGCTCCCGCGCAGGCGGCGCAGCAGCAGCAGGCACAGCAGCCTCCAGGGCATGCACCTGCACCTGGCTCCATGCAGGAGGCAGCGCCAGCCCACGAGCCAGCCCAGCAGGTGTCCGGCAGCCAGCTGGCTGCAGGCCAGGGCAGCATCAACACACCAGCAGGGCAGACTGGCGCTGGCAATGGTGCCAGCGCACCTGTGGAGCAGGGCAGTGCTGGCACCCCGGCTGCTGGGCAGGCTGCAGACGCAGCGCGATCTGCTGAGATCAGGGCGGCCACTGAGAGAGTGCCCAACATGGAGTCACCCTCCACAGTGGCACTGGGTGCTGCTCCTGGGGGCAAGCCCAGTGGCCCCGCGCCCAGCAGCATGAACTCTGCTGCAGCAGTCATGCCTTCAGCAACTCCACCAGTGGACAAGGCTGGAGAGTCTGCAGGTGACTGCCCCATCTGCCGCCACATGGCACAGCCTGGGCGGCAGTGCAAAGGTCTAGGGGCTGCAGCATCTGTCCCAGTGTGTTTGACCTCTTTTCAATTGACTGCTTGCAGTGCTCAATAAGTGCAGCCAGCTGCCACCTGCAACGTGCATGCAGCTGATGCTTTTGCCCTCTGCTGCACTTTAGGGTCCTGCTCCCTCTGCTGAAGTTTGTTCTGCCTGTGCTGCAGACGACCAGTCAAAGCAGACTCGCAGTGGGCCACTTAGCCCAGCGCTGGCAGCAGACTATGTGGTGGAAGCCCCTTTGCCAGCGGTGCCTGCTGAAGGTACAGCTCCGGTGTCGCGGCCTGCAGCCCCAGAGGCTGCCAAGCCTGAGGCCGTCAAGCCAGAGGCTGGCAAGTCAGAGGCCGCCAAGCCCAGGGCACCTGCCAAGCAGGCACTCCCAGCCAAGCAGGCGGCGCTCAGGCCCCAAGTGGCAGAGCCCACAAAGCACAGAGCGCCTGAGCGGTCCACGGGGTCAAAGCTGGTGCTGCAGCAGCTGCCCACTGAAATCAGGGGGTCGCTGCTGGAGGTGTGCAGCCACACGCTTGTTGGGCTGCAGCAGCGCGCGGGGGTTGCTGAGGGACAGCACTTGGGTCGGCTCCTGCCGCGTGGTCTGCAGAACAGCGGGAACCTGTGCTTCATGAACGCTACCCTTCAGGTGGGTGACTGCGGACAAGTGGTGGTTCTTGTTGTGCGTGCTTCCCGGTGCCTTATCAAGCAGCTCCTGATGGCCTCAGTCACCTGAAGAGTGAAGTCCTGCCCATGCTGCATGAGGTCCCAACTTCCTGAGCAATGTGGGGGGATTTGGTTCACATCACATGGACAGGTGTGATGCAGCGGGGTAACAATCAAGAGGGGCACTGATTTCTGGCGCAGGCGGGCACGGCAGCTGCCCTGGTCGCTGCCTTCTGGAGGCGGCGGTACTACATGCCACCCAGCAAACCAAATTTGAGTCAGCTCAACCCAGAGACCCCAATTTTGAGCCACTGACCTTTGGCACAGGCAGCGCGGGATACCTGGCAAAGATGTCACGGCCACCGTCTGTTGCGTCTTGCAGGCGCTCATGGCAGCTGACACGTTCTGCAGTTTCCTTGGGCAGCTGCGCCATGCTGCCCCAGCTCTGCCCGAAACCCACCTGCCCACGCTGGCCGCCTTTGCGCGCCTTGCAGTGGACATGCAACCAGCTGATGGGGTGGTCCCCCCACCCGGTAGGAGCAGCAGCAGCGCCAGCCTGAGCAAGGCTGGCACCCCTGCTGCTGCTCCTGCGGAGGCGGCTGCACCAGCCAGCAGCGTGCCAGGGACACTTGGAGGTAGGGGCCCTGCATGCACATTGGTGTCGGCTGCCGCTTGGACTGTCAGTGGAAGCCAGCCTGGGCCCGGGTGTTGCCCCTGCTGGTGCCGCTGCAGAGAGGAAGGCACCGTTTGTTGCTGACAGCATGCCTCTGAAGTCTGAAGCGCAAGATGCAACACCAACAATGGCTTGGCTGCTTATACGCAACACCAGCATGGTTGCCATCAATCGAGTTCCCTTCAGGCTGGATTTGCCTGAGGATCTTCTCGGTGCCTAACAGCTGACCCTGCAGATGGCCAGACCACTGGCCCTCAAGGGAAGTGGCAGCACCTGCCTCCCTTGGAAGGCAGACCAGATGCTTGCAGGCACTTCTCTGCAGATATTGCTGGTGCACGTCCAGGTGCCTTTGCCGGCCTCAAAGACGAGGCAGACGCCGGCTCAGATGCTGGGGTGGGCAGCAAGCCTAAAGGCGAGCCAGAGGACCAGGCAGCACAGCCGCGGGAGAGGGCAGCTGAGGCTGCAGCAGAGGCGCCTGAGGCGCAGCCCCCCGGAGCTGGAGCTGAGGCAAGAACCTCTGAGGACAAGGGCCAGCCTGTGGCAGCGCCTGCTGAGGCTCAGCCTGCAGCCAAGCCCAAGAAGAAGAAGGCAGCCAAGCTGCAGGCTGCCGCACAGATCAGTGACTGGAACGATGTGCCCACCGGCAAGCAGCGCAAGGCAGCCAAGGTTGCTGCGCCGGCTGAGCTGCCAAAGGCGCCTGCTGCTGAGCCATCTGCTAAGCCCAAGGCAAGCCAGACAATGTGTTGCACCTGTTCAGATGCCTGCTGAGCCCATCACTCAGGTGAAGGCATGGTGTTATTTGTGCCTTGTGATCTTGGCCAGGCAGGGCTGCTGTGCCACCTCGGCTGGCTGCTGCTGCCCTTGCTGCTGAGCTCAATGTCCGTCATAGGATGCCTTCAATCCCCCTGCATACCCCTTGGGGTTGTATTTTGGTACGACATGCTCGCTGTTTATGGCACAAGGTGGAAATAACAAAGCGGCATCTGTAGCCTTGCTCAGGATGTGTCAGCGGTTTGCGGATTCGGCGGAGCAGTGGCTCCAGTCAGTCTCAGCCACAGTGCACACCAGCAGCGTTGCTGGAGTCTTGCAAATGCTGCAGCTGGGCAGACACGCCCTGCTGCCTGACACACCTTTTCAGGTAATGCAGCTGAAGGCTGTTTCCTGCTGTCTTGACTGCAGACCCAGCAGCTGCCGGCGCTGCAGCTGGGTGGACAGCCGCTGTGGCCAGACATGTTCTTTGGCCTTCTCAACAAGTTCAATCCTGACAATGTGGCGCCGTCCAGGCCTGGCAATGAGGCGGGTGTCAAGCCCAGCATGGCTCAGGTGAATGTCATTGCCTGCCAGGCAGACATGCAGCAAGCCCAGCAAATTTGAGAGCTCAACTCGGATCCATCACCTGAAAGTGTCATGATCACAAGTGCAGCAGACGGTATGTCGTGTCCAGCATGGTCAGGTGACCAAACCTTAGATCGGCCACCGCATGTGGTGAGCCTAGACAGCTGTCATGACAGCAGTGACATGTGCGCTGCCCCCACCTGGCCAGTGAGGGGCCGCCCAGCATGGCTGCCTCAGGCTCTGGCAGCTGGATGTCATCTTGCTAGACGCCAGCGACCTTCCCGTGGACTTCCTGCAAGAGGTCGTTCTCCCACCCAAGGCTGCCAGATGTTGACTTGCCAACAGTCTCAGGGCTGCCCCGGCATCAGCAGCCTGTGTACCTACTACATGTCCCCAACTCAGGGCCCCTATGTCTTGCATGCAGGCCTTGCTGGCATTGTGTGCACATCCTGCAGCGTGCTGGCAGCGCCATCCTCCTACAATTGCTGCGCTCTGTCAGTGTTCATGCTGTGCACTGTTGTCATGGCGCTGCTGCACAGTTCAGGTGCTGGCTGCTTGAAGCACCCGCACTGCTTGCCAGCTGCACTGGTGTTTTGCAGACTTTTGACAACTGGGAAGAGAAAAGGGCCTGCAGCAACAGAAGTGTTGCCAGCTGCATTGTTCTGTGGCATTCAAACTTTCACTGCAGATGCTGCCTCAGGCCTTCACCAGCAGCAGGGTCATAGGTGTCTTGAGCTCAGAGCGGTATTGGTTGCAATGCATAAGATGTTGCAGGAAGAACAGCTGCCTGCAGTGTCAGCAGCTTCACTGGCCAGATTCTGTTATGACCTATTGCACTGCAGGTGCTGGCTGCTGGAAACCCCAAGGGTCTGCAACGGCAGCAGGAGGACGCCCAGGAGTTCCTGAACTGGGTGCTGGACAACGCCCACCAGGAGCTGCTCCAGCTTCGAGAGATCTATGATGTGCAGCAAGGTGATCCTGCTTGGTGTTGCCGCATGCACCTGCTTCTGATGCAGCTGCACCGGCACTGCTGAGAGACAGGGTGCCCGTCAGTGGCTGAAGCTGAGCAGGCTGGGTAGCATGTTGCGGGATGAGTTGCTTTGTCGGTGGCTGCCGCTGGACGTGCAAGCCACAGGTGTGACGGAGGACACCTGCAAGCCTCAGCAGCTGCTTTGCCACTGCAAGGGGACTTGCCTGGCACCCTTCACAGGAGCTGGGCCCCTGCCAGATGCAGCCAGGTATGTCCTGATGTGGCCAATTGCTGTGTGAAACTGGCAGGCAGCTGATGTGAAGGAGCAGGCTCGGTCTCTGCACAGGCGCTGCTTAAACTGGGGGCTTCAACCTGAGCATGCCCAGTCCCCCTGCTGTGCAGACTTGGCGCAGGGAGCAGCCTTTGACGAGTCCTGGGAGCAGGTCTCCAAGAAGGGGAGGACCACGCACACACGTGGCCAGGAGTCAATGCAGGCAAGGCACATCCTTTCACGCTGCTCAACCTGTTGCTGCTGTCAAAGTCGGCGGCCCTAGTTGCTGCAGTCCCCATGCAGATGGCACCACACAGTGTGCTCAAAGCCGTGTCTCTTGCGCTGCAAAGCGTGAGCTCCGTCAGGAGACACCCTGCATGTACTGCCTCAGTGTGCGAGACGCTGGGACAACCAGACACCTTTGTTGTGATCATCGTGTGATGCAGGAAGCCACTCCTGCAGTCAGTCCCCCTCCACAAAGTTTCTGGGGCTCTGCCGAGAGCTCGCTGCCCCCACTCCCTGAGGCGATCAGGTGATCAGCGGCAGCGTCCTGCACATCTGTCTGCACACAACACCTGGCCCCTCCCTGGTGCAGGGGGGCGACACGGTGACAGGGCAGATCTTTGGTGGCGCAGTGCAGAGCAGCGTGAAGTATGCCGGCGCCAAGCCCTCTGTCAGCGTGCAGTACTTCAACCTGCTGCACCTCAACCTGGTGGACGGGGCTGTCAACGCAGTCGACCAGGCGCTGAACAGATTCTGTGCGCCTGAGGAGTTAACAGGTGGAGCCTGATATGGAGACCCAGTGCAGCTCTGTGCAGCGGCATGTGCTGCTTGGGACAAGTTCTGTGCCCCCAGGAGCCGACAGCTTGGACAGGCTAAGGATGAGACAGGGATATTGGTGTGCACCGCTTCTGGGGCTCTGCTGAAATTGCTGTGCTGCTCACATCCAGACTGTGCTCCAGAGGGTCAGACAGGTGCTGACTTCGACATGAACCTTTCACCACCGCTGGTGCCCCTGACCAGCTGCAGAGGCAAGCTGCTGCGCAGAACTGGTGTTGTGCCTTCAAGGAACTGACAGGGTTGGGGCTCTCCCGAGTTCACTGTGCGTGTGGGGCCTTCGCACCTGCAGAGGCCTGGAAGACTGCCCGCCAACTACTGTCAGCCAAGTTGCTGTTGTGCCCAGCCCTTCAGGATGATTCTGGTGGGTCAGTACACCTGGTTTGCCCCTCTGGTGCCAGGCCTGGCTCACTCTGTCCTGCACCTACCGCAGACTTCAAGGATGATGCTGGCCGACCTGTGGTGGCACGGAAGGAGGCAAGACTGCTGCGCCTGCCCCGTATCCTGGTGCTCCACCTCGCTCGCTTTGACTACGGTTTGCGTGGGACCTACAAACTCAACTCCTTTGTCCGTTTTGACGAGGAACTCAAGTGAGTTTTCAGACCTGCCCTGCCACGTCACAGGTGCAGCGGAATCATTTGAAGCATGCTCGATGCATCTATTGCTTTGAGGGCTACTAGGACGGCCTCCCGCAAGGCAGGTGCCGCCAGGTGTAGTCCACAGTGGCACGCCACTGGTGAGCATGACGCACAACCTGGTGTGAACCTTGTTCTTTCCCTCGATCGTTACAGTTGCTTGTGGGCATGAACAGCCGCTTGTGGGTGCATGCAGCCGCTTGCAGCCACTTAGGATTGCTGAAGCTCATGCACATCCTTGGTGAGGCAGATCAAGGGAATGTAGGTGCAGCAGCAGTGTGAGCCTGCTGCAGGGTGACACCAACAATGCCCTTGGGCACTCCTGCAAATTGAGCTGTGCTGAGCCTGGCCCCACCGTGCCCTGCTGTAAAAACTGCCCCACTCAACAGCCTCTGCTGAGCCTGCTCGGGCCATGCTACGCTGCAGGCTGAACTCCACCCATCTAGCTGCTGAGTGCCGTCCCCGTGAAGCGTCTTATCGTCTGCTGGCCACAGTGACCCACCATGGGTCTCAGCCTGGCTCAGGCCACTACACAGCAGATGTCAGGCAGCCTGGCGGCGACTGGCTGCGCTTTGATGATGACAAAGTGTCGCGAGTGAACTTTAGATCAGTGATTGGCGAGAAAGTCTATCTGTTGTTCTACCAGCTGACAGGCAAAGACTCACCTTGAGCCTTGACCATGCATGCCCGCAGGCTGACCTTCAAGTGCTGTTGCTGTTTCCCATATGCATGACATCACAAGCTGCCAATGGCAGCGCTAACCTCCTGTCCTTGCTAGTCAAGAGGATTCCCGGGGAGTACAGCAGAGGGCAAACTGCTTGATGCTGAGCAGAGGACTCTAAATGGGGCATTGATTGACCCTTCTGCTAAGCGGTCGTTAACCATACTGCGGGAGGATAGCTCATCTTTTATGGGTAGAACCCCAGCAGGCAGATGTGAGTTTGGCATCGATATGCCTGGAGCTCGCTCTGCAGCAAGGACACAGCTCTCAATCCAGAGAGATGGTCTACCTCATGCCTAATGATCGGGTGAGCATCAATAGTTGGCATATGCTCCTAGAACTGAGCACGCGACGCATCATCTGCAGATGTGAATAGTCAGCAGCTAGCCTCCTTCTTAGCATGATTCCTCCTTATCATTGGCAGAACTGTAGGGTGGCCCTTGTTTTCAGATGCTACCATGCGTGGCAGGCTTTGCAGATTCCTGATGCAGATGACACATCACATCAGTCTCGCCACCAGGGGTGGCCTAGGGATCATGTAGCAGAGCAGGCTGCCAAACATGCACATGCCCACTGCCCATGCACCAGCACACTGCAGGTGACAAGCCTGTCCCTGCCAAGGTGGGAGCCTGTGTTGCAGGGAGGACGGTGAGAGGCACCATAGCCGGGCACTCAGGGGCAACTCCAACCTGCAGACCTCCTGCAGAGAGTAGGCCGGGGGCTGGCCGTGTGCCAAAATGAGAGTGCCAGCCCTGCCTGCACACCTGCGCTGCAGGGGGATGGCCATCGGGCCAGGCACCAGTCAAGCTGTAGTGCGAGGGACAAGCCAAGCTGGCACCCATGTTGCTCCAGAACGGCCTGCTCAGCCAATGTTGCAAAGTGCGCGTAAGGGAGCAGCCCGGCCTAGCGCCTGGAGGCGGCCAGGCCCATAGGGTTACATGAAGAATAAGCAAACATGATGCCTGTACTGCAGGGAGGTCCATTGGCACGGTTGCAGCGTTGTGACCGATGAGCGCCCTTGATAGGCCTGATCAGTGGCTTGAGGTGGCCAGGCCTGTGTTGCCAGCATGCAGCAAGGCAAGCCTACACAGCTGTGTTGCAGACAGATGGCCAGGGGCCCGCTTGGAGCGTGGCGGCTGTCGTGTGCCTGTGGAGTCCTGGCTGGGACTTTGAGGGCAGTGGAGGCAGTGGCGCCGCCACCACCTGGGGCACCGCCACCACCGCCAAGCCACTGTGAGCCACTGCTTGATGCTGCCGCCTTGCCTTTGAGCCGCGAAGCTGAAGGCAGCAGTGGCAGTGGCTGCTTTTCTTGAGTCGCTGCTGTTACCTGCATGCTGCTTGCCCTTCCCTCATTCCTGCCAGCAGCTGCCTGCAGCACAAGCAGCTGTGAAGGCAATCTTGCATTGCTGTGGTACCTGGTTGGGGAGGTCTTGGTGTGAGCTGAGCTTTGAGCAGGCACCAAAAAAGCATGCTGCCGGGTCTAACACTCACCTGCTGGAGCAGTTGTCTGGCAAACATGGTAAGCAAGGCCTCCTGTTGTGCACTGCACAACGCACGGCTCAAGCTCTGTGGTACTAAGATCCGGCGCAACCGCTGGCAAGCAACCTGCCTGTTGCAGTCTGGGCTGTGCGGCCTCAGCCGTGCAGGCCTCTAGTCCTGCCGCCTGAAGCTGGCAGCCGCAACAAGTGGGCCACTCCCACAGGCCGTGGGATGCGCTTCTCCCTCCCAACAAGACGCTTCTTGGCACTGCTTTCAGGTTGGGCGATGACCTCACTTGAGCAGCCACCTCACCTGAGCTGTCACCTCGTCTGGCTGCTTACCAGGAGAGTGCGGCGTTGCGGAACGCTCAGTGCTGCTGATGGAGGCGTCTGGCAATTCACGGCAAGATAGGTCTCATCACTGTCGCCCCTGCGTGAACTCAGTGTCGGCCTGCTTGCAGACACCACAGGCTTCCTGGAGAAACTCTACAACAAGTCGGGGGATGCCAACTACCAGCTATCTCAGTTTCAGTCCAACTACTCAGCCCTGAACCCCATACTGACCTACAACATACCGGACCTGTCCACACCTGGCTTCCCAGGGGCCTGGTCAAACAATCTGGCTCTGTCCTACTTTGGAGCGCTTTTCAGGTGGGTCATGTTTGCCCCATGCGGTGTTTTGAGTCGGCCTGGCCCAGAGCCTGGCGGAGTGCACTGTGCTGGGCCACTGGTGGGCAGTGAGCATGATGAAACTTGCCTTCCTCACAGCCCTGCCCTGTGCGGCGTGCCTAGCCTTGGCGGGCATCGTGCATGCTGCAAGGCCCGCTACAGAGTCTGGCACATTGCATCGTGAGCAGTGATTGGCAGCATGCTGCAAAGGCAACTTGCTTGGCAGACTAGGCACAGGCGCAGAGCCTGGACTCTGCATCGCGAGAGGCCTGGGCGACCAACTGGTGGCCTCCAGCAACACATGCCCGACTGAGAAAGTGTCCTGCCTGCAGTGGATGGTTGTACATCAATCCCAGTATGGGCGCAGGAAACTACATATTCTCTATCAACTCTGGTGCGTGCTTCATCCTGCTGTTGGGCTTGCCTGTCTTGCCCCAGTCAGGCCTGCCTGTGCAGTGGGGTCCTGCCTGGCTTTATTGCGCGTACAACAGACACTGGATGTCATTGCGCTTGTATTTCATCTCGTCCATGCGAGCAGTTTCAGACACAGCCGTATCCATGCAGACGACGGGTCCAACCTCTATGTTGATAAGCAGCTTGTCTGCGCAAACGGAGGTGCGTTGGGAATTGTGGCTGTGCAGCATGCTGCTGCCAGCTGGACCTGCACAAGCTGACCTGCCAGGCGTGTTGCCGGTGCGCCTTGCCTGCGGCAAGATTTGCCAGGCTGCCAGCATCCCCTGCCTGCAGACAGGAGGCCTTTGCCCCATGTGCACACCCTGCTGGCTGCCCCCAAGCACATGCCCTGGTGCCATTGCCCTTCTGGCTGTCTGTAACAGAGCTCAGTCATGCTTGTCTACGGCTCCTGACGTGCTGACCTTGCTTTCGTGTATGCCCTCTCAGAAGGGCTGCATTGAGCAGGATCAACTCAGTGTCCTCCTGCGGTGCCAGGGCGTGAGCTGCCCCAGATGACGCCTGGCAGGCTGTGACGCTACCCTCGCCTGTCACGACCCTGCCTGTGCTGCCGCCTTGACCATTCTTAGTGCATTCTGCTAGTTGTCAGCAGCAGCAGCTGGTGTCTTGTGCTGTGCAGGGGTTCATTCAGCCGTGAGTGTGGACGGCACCATCAACCTGGCAGTCGGGTACCACAATCTCACCATTGAGTACTTCAACTCAGCAGCCAGTGGTGCCCTGAACACGTCTTGGGTGAGACTGCTCCTGGAAAGTGTTGCATCGAGCTGAGAGCGCCGTGAGTGGAGCAGCTGTGACACACCCTGGCAGTGTTGTCTTTATGTAATGGGCTTGCACACCGGCCTGCACCCATTCTGCTGCCAGCATGCAGGGTTCACTGAAGAAGTGCTCCCTTGACGCATGGGTGGCTTCCTGAGGAGCCACCCACCAGCATCACCCCGTGCCAGTCAGCTGCGAGGAAGTCAAGCAATACCTCAAGTGCACTCTTCGCTTGCAGGCCGGCCCAAGTTTTGCAAGGACTCCTGGTCCCCTACAGAGCAGCCTGTTTGCCAGGTAAGAATTGATGCCTGTGCAGCAGAAGCAAGTCCATCTTCGGCCAGCTGGTTAGCCAGACCCCTTTGCTGTGCTCTCTGCCCTGTGTGTCCTGAATTTGCACCTGTGATTGACTTGTCAGGCCACAACTCTCAAAGCAAGCCAGCTGCAAGCACACCTGTGCTTCACTGCTTACCTCGCTGACAGGTGGCCTTCGCATTGCAGTTTGCCGTCGCCACCCCCACCTCCCTCGTGAGTAGTGTGCCTCCTCATTGCCAGGGCGCAGCCTTAGGGTCATCAGCATCAGTTTGTCTGGCTGTCACTTGCTGCCAAGGCACATGAAACGTTGCCTGGAAACCTCTGCGCAGCCACAGCAAATTTATCAGAGTGCGCCTGGCTACCCCTAGCGGCCTCATTGCCTGGAAACCTCTGCGCAGCCAAATGAAATTCATGAGGCCGCTAGCGGTTGTCAGGCACAGTCTTGGGCACTGCATGGCTCTGCCACTGGGCAGGGAAATTAACGTGTAGAGGCTGCCTGACACCACTGCATTCTCTGGCAGCTGCCTGCTGCCACGCCCTCAAGCGCTTGCAAGTGCCCTGCTCATCATGCAGCCGCCCACTGTCATGCAGCCACACCACCACGCAGCAGCTTGCTGTCCAGCATGACAAAACAGCCAGCGAAGCTGCCTGCTGCCATGCCTAGGGTATCCCTGCTTTCCAGCAGCTCGCTCAGGGACGCCCTGCCTGATCTCCATGCAGGCCGCCACCTCCTTTGCCACCACCTTCTCCACCACCATCTCCGCCACCCCCCTCGTGAGTACCCTGCACTACAAGTGCTGCCAGACAGCAGGCGGCCAGGTCTGCTCTGTAGCTGCAGCCGTTTAGTTGTCAGCCAGCAGCCACTCTGCCTCTGCCTGTGCCTGCTCCTGAGCAGCTGCAGACAGCCAGCTGCATCTGGTGCTGAGCCTGCGCTGCATCCACCAAACATGCCGCTTAGTGGCGTGCTGCCCAGATGGGGCATGTAGTCGGTGGGGCTGCTCTGGTTGCGTGTTGGGGGGTTGCATTGCGATTCCCATTGGCCGCCACTCTGTGGGTGACCACAGAGCCCTCCTCCACCCTGGCAGCGACAGTAGCGCTTCCCTCCTGCCAGACCAGAAGCGGGGTGCTGGTTTGGCAGGTGTGCATCACTGCACTCGTCACGTCTCAGTGCTCATGACTTCCCGTGTGCCATGCTGCCTGCAGTCCTCCTCCGCCGCCCAGTCCGCCACCTCCAAGCCCACCGCCGCCACCAAGGTGTGTGTGCTTCACCATGCCAAGCCATGCCTTTCTGGACCTGTTCTGCGTGAGACAGGATAGTCGTTGGAAAATGCCTCCAAGAACTCCGACAGGTATGTTGTTGCTAGCAATGTGCGCACTGCTTCAGCAAGCAAGTCCAAGCTCAGACTAGCTTGCTGAACAGGTACCAGCTCAGTACCTCTGTTGATTTTCGGGGAAGACTCCTGTCTGTACTGAAGTCCCTGGTCTCACCTGCAAGCCATGTTGTATCCACAAGCAATGACAAGCGTACCTCCACCCTGGTCTCCTGGGTACGGCTTGGCATCTCTGTGCAGTGCCTGAGCAAGCTCCGCGAACCTGTCTATTTTGTGGCGACCCTTTCCAACTCAGTCCCTTCTTGGTGCCTGCAGGCCTCCACCGCCGAGTCCACCGCCGCCCAGGTGTGCCACGCCTGCTGGTGCTGCATGCAGTTTGCCTGCTGCAATGTGCTGGTCCAGCACCATCATGAGCCAGTGTTGTGCCTGCTGGGGTGAACTTGCTGTTGTGTGTTTTACAGGTGTGCCGTCAGCGCAGTTGTGGGGCCGCCCAACACCTCTCTCTGATTGCCTGCAGCCCTCCACCGCCAAGCCCGCCGCCTCCAAACCCTCCGCCTCCACATCCTCCGCCGCCAAGCCCTCCACCGCCAAGCCCTCCGCCGCCAAGCCCTCCACCACCAAGGTCTGTCTGACGCTGTGTGCATGTGGGTCATGCAAACTGCTGACCCTGCTCAGTCACGCAGTGCTCAGTCTCATGCTGCTGCTGTTGGGCCTGCCACAGTGTCCAAATCAGCATACTGTCAAGAGTGCGCAGCTTGTGCTTGACAAGGCTCTGTGGCAGCCGGCAGGGCACACCGGTTCAACCATGCCAGGACGCCATGCCACCCCAACACCCATCTGTTGCAGCCTTTGACCAGCAGGCAGGTGTAGAGTGTGGATTGTTGCTGCAGTCCGCCACCAAGCCCTCCACCGCCAAGACCTGTAAGCCCGCCGCCGCCGCCAAGGTGAACCAGACTCGAGCAGTGTAGCATTCAACCACCCATTTACGTCGCGTGTCCATTCAGCTGCACTATGCTGTCGGCCGCCTCTTCTCAACACTCCTGTACCCATCACTGCTTAGTGCATTGCTGCTGTACACACGAGTGCTATGCTCCTCCAGCTCTCTTCTTCCCCACTTGCTTCACCATTGTCCTGCCCAATGAGCCCCTGAAAATTTTCCTGTGCTGATGATAGTGCTGTGCCCACATGCAGTCCACCACCGCCAGAGCCGCCGCCACCAAGGTGAGCTGCTGCGTCCATCGTGCATGCATAAGCATCAGGTTGCTGGTAGGCTTGATGTGCA
Source organism: Asterochloris erici (assembly GCA_019693375.1). Taxonomy (NCBI): domain Eukaryota; kingdom Viridiplantae; phylum Chlorophyta; class Trebouxiophyceae; order Trebouxiales; family Trebouxiaceae; genus Asterochloris; species Asterochloris erici. The sequence continues at coordinate 117,886 of JAAMXJ010000016.1, read as the reverse complement.
GCTGATGTCTGCCTCATCCCTGCCTGGCAGCACCGCTGCTGGTGCTGCTGCATGTCTGCATGCTGCCTCTGTACAGGCCATGGGGAGCTGCTTGCCCTGTGTTCCATACCAATGCCACACACACCTCTCGACTGAACTGATGTCTCAACAAATCAGTCCGGACATGACCACACAAAGTCCAGCCATCCCCCTAGCCAGCACACAAAGACAATGTAGACATGCCCCTGCCACACAAGCACCTTGCTGACATGTACCTTTCATGATGTAGCCCACCCCCACCAAAGCAGCCACCACCCAGGTGGGTTCTTGCCGTGGCCTGCCTGCAGCCTCTCTGGGGAAGTCCAGGGGCCTGCCTGTGGGACGAGGCCAGCTTGTTGTGGTTGGGACGAGTGTTGCCAACATGTTGCTTGCAGTGCTGTGCACCTCACTTCTGAAGGCATGTCTCCTCCCATAACAGAGGTCTGACATCTTGGCCCCACTGCCTTTTGCAGCCCGCCACCATCACTATCTCCAAGGTGAGCCGATGTGGCTGTCTATGTGGTCCATCATTAGCGCTTGATGTCATGCCCTTGAGCAGTGCAGCCAGCACTGCGTGCATGCTGTCACCGCCACGCTGCATCTGGGGTCTGGCAGCGCCGTGTCTCACCCCAAATTTGTTTTTCGCCGGCTGCAGCCCTCCTCCAGCAGAGGCGCCGCCACCACCCATCACCGCAGGTTGGCGGCTGCCTGTCTCAAGCTGCTTGCATGCTGCTCGCTTGGGTCCTCTTGTTGCAATCCTGCCTTGCATCGCCAGTTTCTGCAGCCTATCAATAAGCTGTTGCAGTGGCTTGCATGCCTTCATAGAACCTCATGCATGCAGCCTGTGATGAAAATGTGTGATGGGGTGTCGTGCACCTGCTGCTGAGCATCCTGGCACCAGATCTGCCACGCCAACCCTGCACAGCCCCCACCTGGTCCTGCTGTCCGCATCACAGCCACTGCTGCGCCCAACACCAGCAGTGCCCCGCCTGAGACCAGCACGGCCGCCCCTCAGACCAGCACTGATGGACCTCCCACTGGCACAGCCCCTGCAACCACAGAACTGCCAGTGACCAGCTCAGCAGCACCTATATCCACTGATGCGCCTCCCACTGGCACAGCCCCTGCAACCACAGAGCCGCCAGTGACCGGCTCAGCAGCACCTACATCCGCTGAGCTGGCACCCACCAGCACAGCTGTTCCCACCACAGTTGTGGCCATTCCTGAAACCAGCACTGAACCCTCCACCAGCACTGATGCGCCAACCACAGCAGTCCCCGACAGCAGCACTGGTGAGCCTTTCAGATGCACTGCTGACAGTCTCTTGAGATCAGCACTGCTGATTCCAATCAAGCACTGATGTCCTTACCACTGCAGGCCCTGATACCAGCACCGCTGAGCCTTCCACGAGCACGGCTGAACCCTCCTCAAGCATGGCTGCTCCAACTGCTGCTCCTTTACCTATCACCGGCACTGCTGCGTTGACCACAGCCCCCCCTGATACCTCAAGAGAGCCTCCCATCACAACCACGACAGCCCCAGCACCTGCCCCTGCACCTTCCACCCAGCCTCCAGGTGTACACACGACACCAGCTGCACCTTTGAATAAGGCAGCCACATCTTTGCCCATGTCATAGCTGTGCCTTCAGCCGCTGCAGAGCCGCCAGTCACTTCATCAGAGCCACCCACAAGCACTGCGGAACCCACCACAAGCACTGCGGAACCCACCACGACCACAGCACAGCCGATCACCACCACAGCACCGCCAACTTCATCACCCCTGCCAGCAACCTCCATGGCTGCGTCAACCACAGCTGTTCCCACCACGAGGGCTGTGCCTTCTACGAGCACGGCAGTGCCCACCACAACCACTCTGCCACCAACCAGTACAGGTGCTTACCCATGTATCCTGGTCTGATGAGTCGATGTTGAGCTATGACTGCTGCCTGCACGTTGTAGGTGCAGACTGGCAGGGATGCAGGCCTCCCGCTGGCAGCTGATGGCTCTGGCTGTGTTGTTGGCTGCACTCTACATCTGCAGCAATCAGCTCTTGCCTGGGTGGCCGTTTCTTACGACAAGTCCTGATTGCAGCAGCGCTCGTGAGGACCACTGTGGCTCCAACCACAACAACAGCTGCCCCCACGCCTAAAGGTGCTTGACACTGTTTGTTGCCTCAGATAGACCAAAGCTCTGAATCATGTACACACAGCATGCTTGTGGGCTGCTCAGTGCTATTGCTGTTGCCCGTTGCCATTTCCCTGCTTCCGCATGCACGACCAACGAGATGTTTTGCATCGCTAGAACAAACTCTGGTGATACCTTGCAGTGACAGCTGCCCCCACCACTACTGCTCCACCCACGACTGCACCAGCGATTTGCAACGGGGTGGCGCGGCCGGCAAACTGTGACAACAGTCCACCGGTCATCACCCTGGCAGGCAGCTCCAGCATGCAGGTTCTGTACAAAGCCACCTTCCAGGTGAGCAACGCTTGGTGAGGATGCGGATCCTGAGCCGCAGTGCTCTCGCAAGGGCTGAGCTGCCTGCTGCGTCGACCTGCAGGCTACCGATGTCTGTGGTTAGAGTTGCCAACAGAGTGCAGTTGAGGCCTCAGTCCCATGGCCCGGCCTCGATATGCTGGGCCTGCCCGCTAGCCCTTATGCTTCACATGGCCCCCTTGCATGTGGCTGCTGCCTGACAGGGCAGCACCCAGGCAGCATGGCCTCAGACACTTGAAGGGGTTTCACATGCTTGGCTCAAGCAGCATGCATAAGGGCTGATAATTGCCCCTCACCAAACCAGGAAACTTGAAGCTAGCATCGTCATCACTGAGGCCCAATGGGGCACTGTCACGCTGGAGGTCAGCACACGATGATAGCCCAGCAGCAGCTCCTAGCAGCGGCCAGCGCCTGACCTGCCCTGCCTGCACTGCACGGCCAGGTGGGGTGGCCACAGCTGGGCCTGCCAGTCAGTGGTGAAGTGGCAGCCAAGTGGCGTGGCCTTAGCTGGTGAGGTGGCAGAATGCCCCTCAAACGCCTCGTGCATGGCCCTGCAGGACCCCAGCGGTGTGGCCTTAGTTGGGCCTGCCAGTCAGTGGTGAAGTGGCTGGTTGCCCCTCAACTGCCCGTTGCATGGCCCTGCAGGACCCTGGCGGTGTCGCCTCAGATGCCCAGGATGGCATCGACCCGCTGGTGGCTGCCATCTCATACAATGGCAACCCGGCAGCAGCTGTCAACACCGGTCAGGTCACACCTGTGGGGACGTCGTATATCATCACCTACAGCGCACAGGACAAGTGCTGCAATGCAGCAACCCCGGTCACCCGCACTGTGGCCGTCATCAGCCCCTGCACTGCCCCCGAGGTGCTGTGCCCTTCAGGTGAGGGTGACTTTTTAAGGCTTGGAGGCCCTGCGCAGTGTGCCTGCCTGTCCTCTGCTGTGCTTTTGAGGTGAGAGGGACTCTGAAGCTGAAGGCCCTGCGCTGTGTGCCTGCCTGTCTTGACGCTTTAGGTGGGGGCGGCTTGCTGAGGCCAGGACATGCTGCGCTCTGTTTGTGGGGGGGCAGTCGAGGGCGGCGCCGACAGAACTGCTGTGTGCCTGCCGCCTGCCTTTGTGCCTGAGCCAAGTCGTTGATGCCTGAGAATGCAGCCTGATCAGATCCCACAGCATGGGCAGCAGGTTCAGGCTGCTGCGTGCCCACGCCATGCAATCCGATTACTTTGCAATCCGGGGAGGCAAGGCACGCCGTGGCTGATACATTGCTATGCTGTGCGTGACACTAGTCATGCATGCATGCTTTGTGGGGCACCGCTGTGGCAAGTGCCACAGGTGACCTATCCCTCTGCCTCCTGTGCAGGCGTCCTGACCTTGTGTTGTTGTGTATCATCTAGAAATGCCCTTGTGACCCCCGCACATATGCCAGCACCCACCTCCAGTCTGCATTCCCCAGCCAGCCCCCCCACCTTCATGGCTTGTGCTGACAACCCCGAGCATACAGGCACCTGCAGCAGTGTGCGCGTCTGCATGCTGTGCGAACCTCTGCTGCCTGCGCCAGCTCCTCTGTGTTCCTCCCCTGCCGTCCTCCAGCACTGTGCCGACCTCACTTGACAGCGTGCATGGGCTCCGGCAGCTGGTGCATGGTGTGCGTGCCTGTCACCAGGGTCACCACCTTCAGCAGCTCCATAGTCAAGCATGCTGTGCAGACAGATGCAGGCGGCTGTGGCCACTTTTGGAGGTGCAGCCCTGCCCTTCAGGCAGCTCCAAATCTCCAGCACCCTGCTCGGCCCCCGCTGCTGTGCTGACAACCCCATGCTGCCCTGTGCAGGCTCCCGCAGCCACCACAGGATCTGTGTCCTCCAGCCCAGCCCTTGGGCAGCTATGCACAGCACAGCCTCAGGTCACCCTGGCAACTTCGTCACTGTCTGCAGACAGCAGCCTCCTGCAGTCACAGGGCATGCAGGCTCCTGCAGCTGCTGTACGGTCTATGGTGGCCCTCACCCGGACAACTGTGCAGACATCCCCCCGCTGCCCGTGCAGGGTCCTGCAGCCAGTACGGGATTTGCGTGCCCGCTGCCAGCACCAGCGCCGCAAGCAGCTATGCAGCGCCCAGGATCACCCTGCTCACCTCGACCACACTGGGCACCATCGCCAATCTCAGGCAGGGCACCCCCTATGCCGCATGCGCTGCCGGGGTGAATCCCACAGCCACCCAGCCCTGCGAGCTGGGGGTGACGGGCACGGATGCTATGGGCACAGACATCAGCTCCACAGCTGTGGCTTGTGCCCCCAGCAGCTGCGCCAGCTTTGCCACCTGCAGCGGTGAGCACTGTCTTGCGCACGGAGTTAACATGACTTTGGCAGGGCTGCGGTGTTTGGGCCCGGCAGCTGCGCCAGCTTGGATGCCTGCAGCGCTGAGTGCACAACTTGGCTGTCTGCCTGCCTGCACCCATGATGCAGCCCCTTCTTGCTTCTGTCCTTGCTGCCAGCAGCAGTCAGCGCCGCCCCTGTAGTCCTTGTGTCTGGCAGCCACCTGGCACCGGGGGCAGGTGGAGCTTCTATCTGATCCTTGGGTCAGCAGGGTTTCAGCCAAAAGAGCTCATGCGCAGGTCAGTGTAATGCTGCGCTCCCAGCCTGCAGGTTACTCATTCAACACCTATGGTCTGGCGAGGTGTGCACTGAACGTCAATGCTGCTCTGGGTACTGTCTACTCAGTCAACTTCACCGTGTTTGACCGCTCTGTGCCGCCACAGAAGGCCAGCACAGCCAGGACAATCACCATTGTCAACCCATGTGCCACTGGTGAGCGCGGCATGGGTGCTCTTCCAGTGCAGAAAAGCTGTCTGCATCCAGTTGGACTGACAAAATGCAGTCAGCAGCTCACATTGCCCAAAGCGCAAACATGCTGCCTGGCATTGAGGCCTTGTCACCTCTGGAAACCCAACAGCTACAGGAGGTTGCTTCTGAGTCCTGATTGCCAATGGCTTGCGTCCTCATGTATCGCTTATGCATTGTCTGGTAGTGGTGCCCAACTGCCCAAATACAATGGCTTGCGGGGCAGCAGCAATGACAGCAGTGTGCTGAACTGTAGGGCAGTTCTACTGCAGTGGTCAGTGCTCCGCCCTCAGCTGCACAGCTCTAGCTGCCCTGGCAGTTGCAGCTGCCATCCCCAAGCTCAAGCTCACCACTCAGGCGCGGCAGGTGTTTGGGGCCAGCAACATGAGTTATGTGCCATATGGAAACACCACTGCAGTGCCCTTCCTGGCCTGCAACAACGCAAGTAAGTGCATCAACCAACACTGTCAGCTCGCTCTCCGGCTATTCAAGACCAATCTGCTGCAGCGGAGCCTCTGCAGCAGCGTGCCTGATCGTGCACAATGTGCACAAATGTCTGCTTCCACCCACCCCAGCCTGCTGCCTGGTGTGCAGGCATGCAGACGGGGTGCCTGGCTACCGCCACAGATCCCAAGGACGGTGACATCTCACGCAGCATCCAGGTGAGCTGTTCAGCGGGCTGGTGCCCCCATCTTTGGCAGACAGACCATTCCAATATACGTGATTGTTTGTAGAGGCCTCCAGGTTGCACTGCTGGGGGAACTTTACGTGCTGCCTGTGCTGGAGCCACTGCCCCTTGAGGCCTGCATCAGCTGCCCGATCTCCCAGCCTGCGCAGCTGCCTGTACCACATTGTGGTTGTGATATGCATGATTTCACTCTGCTGGTGCTGTCACTGCCAGACTGCCTGCCAGCCAATTCCACTGGGTAAACTGTTTTTTCTTGCAAACGCGCTGGCCTAGGAATGCAATAGGCAACAGCAGAAGCCCTGCTGTGCCTGCAGGTGCTGTCACTGCCAGCCTGCGCAGCTGCTGATGCCAGCGGGGACTGCTTTGAGTGCGCTGCCTCCAGCCTGCTGCTGGGTGCCTGCCTGCCTGGGCTGTATGGCTTCAACCTGACGGTGACCAACAGCCAGGGCTACACTTCCCCATCCATCGTCCTCCAAGTGCAGGTCTACGAGCTGGTCAGTCTCTGCGCGCCCTGGGCTAGCATTCCTGCAGCAAGATGGAATCTACAGCCACTCACCAACCTGTTGCACCAAATCCTGCAGTCTGCCAGTACACGAAGGTTGCAGCACCTGGCTCTGCTGCCGCTGCAGTGGAGGGGTCTTGCAGTGTGAAACTCAAAGTCATTTCAGGCTGGCAGGTACTTCAGCCTGGGGACATGAGCCTCATTGCCATGTGGCGCAACCCCCTTGACTGTGCTGTGCCTCAGGGGCGCACGGGAGGCAGCGCCCCTGGCACGCATCTGTTGTTGGGCCGCGTCGGCAGGGCTGCAGCTGGGCAGCGTCAATCCTTCTCAGCAGCCGCCACAAGCTCGCTGGATGTTTGTGCAGCCTTACTCTTAGTCTGCTGTCTGCTGCCACGTGCACCTCCACTCAGCTGCTGCCACGGTCTGCCTGCAGGGACTCACGTCAGGCAACATCATCTTCCTCAGCAACGCCACAAGCTGGAGGGGGGCAGAGGTGGCAGCCGACGCCCTCACCCTCAATACCAGCGCACAGGGGCGCCTCCTGGTCAGCTCTGTGTCGATGGCCCTCACAAGCTGGCTGGCCACCAGCGCAGCCGCCTACAACACAATAGCCAACCTGACGGTGCCCAGCGGATTCAACTTCACACGGGTCAGCACGGCAGATGTGGCAATCAGGAGCGCTGTGTTGCTGCCAGAGACGGTTGAGGAGGCTTTGGGGCTCAGCAACAAGACTGCTCACTATGCCATCCAGGTGACTGCACACACCTGGGTGTCAGGACAAAGCCCTTCTGCCTGCACCACAAAAATGACATGCATGGCATCAGTGCAGCTTCCTGGCTGAGTCTAGCGTCAGGAATGTCTGTGTTTTGGTGAACAGGTACTCTATGGCAGGTGCATGGATCACAGCACATTGACAGGGAATGCTGTTCACGCCCTGCAGGTCACTGTAGATGTCACGGTGACTGCGGGTGGACTGAGCCAGGCCATCAGCAACAGCAGCGCAGGCAGCAGCAGCCGCAGGCGGCTGCTTTCGACACCAGGCGCCTGTGTGCACCAGTTGGCAGCCTCTTCTGCAGGACAACGTGCAGCTGCGCAGCTGGAAGACAGTGGGTTGGTGCGAGAGTGGGACGGTCCCTGCAGAGGCGTCATGTGGCAGCAGTTGGTGAATCTGGGCTCTGGCAGTCAACGCTGGGCCACCACCAGCAAACCCCAGTTGGCCCTGCCAGCTGCTGAGGCTGTGTGCAGCCCACCGCTGCTGCTCAGGTGTCTCGGAAGGGGCGCAGGCAGCCTGCCTCTCCCCCAGGGCAGCTTGAGCATGCCTGCAGCCCGCAGACTCCTGCAGTCAGGTGCCAGCGCCGCTGACTTTAGCTACCTCAGCCCTTTGGATCTGAAGCTGGCATTCATCACTCTTGCGTTCCAGAGTGTGTCCCTCTGCAACTCCAGCAGCATTGAGAGTGCTCTGAGCTCCACCAGCAGCAGCAGCAGCAGCATCAGCAGGCAGCTGCAGGGGTGCGGGACGAGTGCCGAGGCTGTGCTGCTCAACAGCCAGCTGGCTGCAGCCAGTGGCCATGGCAGCTTGCCGCCGCTGCAGGTGCTCTCACTCTCTGCCTCCACCAGCAGGTGAGTGGGACAAGCACAATGCTGCAGGCGCCACTCATGCAGTGATTGATCTGCTGACAGATGCCACAAGGTCCACAGCAGAGACAGGGCCTCAGACAGAGTGCTGTGGCATCCAGGGGTCTTTGTTCAGGGCCTCACAATCAACAGCAATGCTGATCAGGCTACCAGCTTTTGCCAAGCCGCACTGCTCTGCAAGTTCCAGCTGCTGCAAGCCGGCAGCTGCTGCAGCATATTCATCTGATGCTCAACTGAAAGCCTCCTTACTTGGACAATCATGCTGTTTGGCATGCTCATCTGCAATGCTGACGAGGAGACACTGTGCCAGCTCAGCTGGCTGCAGCAGGCCACACTCCTTGTGTGCAGGCACATCACAGCTCTTGTCAGCTCTGAATCAGCCCTGCTGAATGGCATAACCTCTGCCATCATAGTCTCTGGGCAGCTGCAGAGCGCTGGTGGCCTCACAGTGGGGGGGCTGCAGACGGTGAGCCATCGCTGTACAGCTGCAGCATATGCGGCTCTGCTCCTGCACAAATGCTTGGCGCTCATGCACTGCTCGCGGGCACTCACGCTGTGAGGCCTGCTTGGACACCGCTCACAGCGTGCAGGGCAGGCACACCCTCAACTAAACCAGGTTTCCTTCGCTGCTGCAGCTCACGCTCAGCCTGCAGTACCTCTTGCAAACCAACCCTGTCCAGTCCGGGTCGCAGACTTGGTTGCAGTCAGGCGTGAACAGCTTGAGCTCCGTGAAAAGCCAAGTGCTGCAGGCAAGACCAATTCAGCGCTGTGGGCGTTTTGCACCTCTCCTGTGTCTCTTGCCATGTAACTGGTGCCGGGTCACTCTGTATCGCAAGCAAAGCGGGCATCGCGCCTGGCACATGCTGGCTTCAGAGCTGCCTCACAGCACACAAGCTCTCTCTGCAGCTGCTTGGTTGGTCAAGATTGCAAGGCACCTAAGCTGCGCTGGGGGCCAAGATGTCATGCACCGGCACTGCTGCTGTACCTGCACGAGCTCCACCACTTGGCACAGGCACTCCCTTCCCAGGAGGCCTCATCTTGGTATATAGCATAGATCCCATGCAGTACTGGTCTGCATGAAGCCAACTTCCGTTGCTGCAACTCAAGTCAGGCCAGGTCCTGGGCCTGCTCCGCCCACCTCCTGGTCTGCCCACATCTCTTGACCCGCCATGCTGCAGGTGCTCAGCCTCTTCAGCATCACGCCTGCCCAAAACCTGATCTCCATCTCCAGCAGCTCCTTTTCGCAGCTGCTGTCCGGGCAGGCAGGTTCGGCAGCGGCGGCTCAGAATGCGCTGGTCACCTCCCCCCAGTTCCTGTACCAGCTGGTGTACACCCCTTACGGCATCCTCAACTGCTCAAGGGGGCTCCAGGTAAGGCCCGCCGCGACTGCGCGCATCGTAATCTGCATCCCTTTGAGCCTTCACCTGCCTAAGGGGTCCAGATGTGCATGCACCATGTCTTACTCATCCACATGCAGTCGGGCTTGTCGCATCGACTGGTGAACAGCATGATCAGCACCTTTGGCTGCTCAAGGGGGCTGCAGGTGGGGGTGCTTGAGTGGGACGTGATGTACAAATCTGGCCCTGCAGCTGATCTCCTGCAACATCTGCTGAGGCCATTCCTCCAAAGTCCTGCCTTGTGTGTGCTGCAGTTTGGTGTCTGCATTCCCTTGAGGGTTGGTGCTTCCCTTTGTCCCCTTGCAGAATCTTTGATGAGTATCGGTGCCGTGCAGCCACTCCATGACGTGCAGCTGCGCCTACCTGGGCGGTCCCCCCATGGCACTGCTGGTGGAGTGGCTTGCTTCAGAATGAACGGCTGCTCATGATCTGAGGCTAAATAGAAGGCATGTGAGCCCGCCTAAGAAAAGTGTGCCCTCATGAGCTGCCGCACCCATATGCTGCCTTGTGGCCCCTGCGTGCAGGGCATTGGCCAGTTCTATTTCACGACAGACGCCTCCAACATCAGCGCAGAGGCCACAGTCAGCTCCACAGCTGCCGACTCTGCTGATACAATGTCCACCCTGGTTTCATCGGCTGACACCACTGCGACCAGCAGCAGCTTGCTGGCAGGCACTGGCAGCGGGTCTGCAGCCAATGCTAGCACAGGATGCTGCCCAGCTGGGGACAGGCAGGCGGATGGCTGCTTCAGTGCCTGGCATGGCTATCAAGTCAAGCAGGGCCAGGTGTCACCCGAAGTGAAGGAGCAGGATGCCCTTGTGCGGCGCTTTGTGGGTTTTGGTACCAACATGGTGGTTGGCGGGCTGCTACTGCACCAGGTGGGCCGCCCTCTTGCTATCAGCGGAGCCATGGTCGACCTGCCATGTATTGCCTGGTGGTCTGCCATAGCAACAAAGTGGGAGGCCACCATGCGGCGTCTTGTTGAACAAGCATGTGGTCAGCAGGCTGTTATTGGGGCAGGTCAGCTGCAAGGCTGGGGTGAATGCAAGCATGCATGGCTTGCAGTGGTGGTTGCAACAACATAGTGAGTGATGGACGGCAATAACATCAAGTGCTTGCAGCCCTGAACTGCATACGAGAAGGGGTGAGCTCACATCCGTTCGCATGTCTGCATACGCTTAACAGTAGATGCTGCTGTAGCATGAGAAGAAGACGGTCCTTGTCCCCAGTGCGTGCTGAGCCAGCCTGACCGCAGGAGCACAGTCCACGCTATTTGCTTGTCGTGTTGCTGCCTGCCTGAACACCAAGCAAGCCTATGGAGCTGGCAACACTCAGCTAGCCCAACTGCACAGCAGAACTGGCCAGTCACTGCCTGGCTGAGCACAGAGCAGGGCACCCCCAAGCATGCACCTTTACTGCATGTGATAGGACTTTGTGCTGGCCCCATTGCAGACACGCCGCGCCCAGCCATGCACCCGCAAGTTTGTGGGCCTGGCCAGCAGTTGCTCAGACACTACTGGGGAGGTCTCTGTGTGCCCAGCAGACATGCCTGAAGACCTGTGCCCCATTGGCCAGCGCCCATTTGGAGCAGATCCTGTGTTTAACCCCCTCAACGTCATGTTCAACCCGGCAGTGGCAGGGCTGCAGTCCCAGTACTACAACATCTCGGAGGTGCGGCCCTGAGGAGGACAGCCTGCAGTGCCTGGGCTGGTGTCAGTAGGCTGGGCTTAGACATGGCTCCCTGCATAGCCCCGGCAATTCCACCGCCAGGGCTGCTGCCTGAGGTTGGGCATCTGGCAGACACTCTCTCAAGGCTGCTCAGCAAAGGCAGGTCTGCCTCCCAAGATGCACAGTTTCAGGCGCTTTCGGCAGGAAGATGCCCCTTGTGGGCTTGGGTCAAGATCACACGGATGTGGCGCCCAGGCTTCACTGTTGTTGTCCGTGCCCATGCCAGCTGGGCTTGCTGCAGGCTTGCTTGCAGCAATGTGTCCTGCTGCAGGGCTCAGGGGAGGTCTCAGCCACTGGCTACCCCTATGGGTTCTACCGCAGGCCCATGCCAGCTGGCTTTGCTCCAGGCTTCCCCACAGTCATTGACATCACTGTCAGCCAGAACCGCTCCCTGGACATACTGAATTTTCTGAGCAATGGGCAGTTCTTGGATGACTCCAGCCAAGGTCAGCACGGCGCTCACCAAGGCCTTGATCTGCAGGATGATGCTGTCGAGACATTGTTTGACAAGAGGAGTCAATACTGTCGGCAAGATTTTGTTGATGAGCATGCAAGCAGGTGCTGTGCAAGTGTCTGCAAGGTGCCCACCTGAGAATGAACAGCATTAGCCAGGTGTTCTGTGCATCTGAGTGCTGACCTTGCGCCACATTGTGCAGGGCTCATGCTCCAGGTGCTGACATATAATGCAGACGGACGGGTGTTTGGCTATGTCAGAGTGAACATGCAGCGTGATGGCGCGGGCAACCTGGATGCCTCAGTCAGCATTGACGCCATGCCCATTGACTTTGGGCGTGCCCAGGGGTGAGGCTTCCATTGTCAGCGGCATGCCAACTGTTGAGGTCTGACATAAGTGACCTTAGTCTGATGAAACCTTAACAGCCGTTTGCTGCACCGCTGAGCTGACTCTGTAAGCTTTGTCTTGCAGACCCTTAAACCCTCCATGCAGTGCCTGCACATACCTGACGCCTATGGTTTGTTTGGCTCTCAAGCTCACGGGTGGTGCCCTGTGCAGGGGCTCTGAGGTGTTTTTGCAGCTTGCAGCAGCAGCCTGCGCACTGGCCTTTGTGGCTTACACCGCACGGGACTGGGGCATCATTGCCGGCACCTGGGCACGGCCCGTCCGCAGCATGGCAGTGACAGTCGCCTTCACAGCCATCTCAGTCATGCTGCTGGTGCACCTGGCCATCCTGTGGGTGTTTGCAGCCACCCAGGGCCCCGGCTGGCAGGTAGGTCACACCTGCTGATGCACCCACTTTGTTGCTGCCACGACCCAAGGCTCAGGCTGGGGCAGGAGAGCAATTCTGCTGGCTGAGCTTGCAAGCAGTCAACCTCTGGGTTTTGAAGCCCTTGTCGGTGCGCTGAGGGTCCCCTTGGTGTGGCTGATCACCCAGAACTCAGACTAGCTGAGCTGACAAACGTTCACAAGTCTGCGCCATTTCGCTCTCGGCAACACTGTTCAACTCCCAGCGCTCCGGCTGCACTAGCAGAGCTGGCAGAGAGCCGGTGAAGGAGCAGGCTCATTGTCTTTGGCAAAAGGCCTCTGTGCTGCTGAGCAGGTGGCTGTGCTGTCTATGTTTAAAAAAAGACAGCACACTCTGGCTGTGACCAGCCAGAGCTCGACAGACACTTCAGAAGGGCGCCTTGCTCTCCTGTGACGGTCTGCATGCATACAAGGCTTTACCTTGCAGGTCACCGCAGGTATGTGCTTGTGGCTCTTTGTGCCTGTCCCTCCATCATCACTCACATGTGCGACAGCTTGTCTCTGAAAGACACTGTGTGGTAGTCCTGTTCACCTTTGCCTCTTCTCCTGGCACGTAGGTACGACCAGCAGGGGGTGTCTTGGCTTTGCCCTGGTGCCGGATCACTGACAGGCGGTGCTGCCTGTCAGGCTCCTGCACACATGCATGTCATGGGCACCTCCGGGTCTGCACATGACGTGCAAGCTTGTGAACAAGGTCCTTGTAAGAACAAGGTCCTTGTACCTGACAACAAGTAGATCCTGCCCTCACACTTCACATCCTGCACATAGTGCTGCAGCCTGAGGGCTTGGCCTGGTCCAGCACGCAACAGACACGGCTGTGGTGACTGACTGCAGGTGGCGCCAGCCCCTGCACTGTACAACGATGAGGAGAACGCCCCTGCACGCTTCCTGCTGCCCAGCAAGCTGCCAGCCCCTGCCAACGGGTCTGCTGTCAATGCCTCTGCTGCCTTGCCAGCCTGGGCGCTGCGCGACGATGACTCTGGGCTGACGCAATTTGCCAAGACCCTGCTGGGCATCCAGCGGCAGGTGCTGCTCAGGGTGAGTCACGTGCTGAATCTAATGGATCCAAAACAACGAGCAAGTCATTGCTGCTTTAGCGCACCTGTGCAATTGCTCCGGCTACTCTTTGCTGCTGCCCAGTTTGCAGGGCCTTTGAGACCCTATCTTTGCACGTGCCCTCTACAGCTTCACAGCCAACTCTCTCGTTCCCATTGAAGTCGTTGCAAATGCAAGCGCTGAACTGATCAGAACCTCACCAGCCATCTCCTTGACTGCAGACCGCCTACACATCCCTCCAGGGCATCGCGCTCGTCTCCATGTTCGTGTGCTTCATGCAGACGTTTGCATTTGACGCCAAGTCTGGGGTTGCCTGGTGAGCGCAGCCCCTTCGGCATTGCTAACATTGCTGGCTCCCTCATGGGGCTTCCCTGTTCACGATGCTTTATGCGGCCAGGACACATGTAAGATACACTGAGCATCCTGTCTCAGGACCAGCATTGCCTGGTATGCAGTGCCCTTCTGTGTGCTGCATACCAAGGGTCCCTGGGAGCTGCCAGCTGTGCTGCACATGCTGGTGCCGGTCTGGATGCTTGCTGCCTGCAACACCAACCACTGCCAGGCAACAGTCTGCGTTGCTACCCTGCAGGCGCACACTGGTGCGGGCCACTCCTGACCTGGCCCACTTCTTCCTGATCATCTTCCTGATCTTGGTCACTGTGGCCCTGGCTGCCACAGCCGCCCTGGGAGAGCTGATCGACTTCTTTGCCACCCTGTCAGGTGGGTTATTCAGTCTTCTGCAGGTGGTGTGAGTTCCCTTCAGGAAGGCATCTTGGCAGTTCGGGGCGTTTCATGACCTGTCCCTGAGCAGCACTGTTGCGAGTGTTTGCACGTCTGCCCTCTCCCATCACCTCAATTTGAAGCCACCTTTCATTGTGCACTATCTGTCAGAGGGGGGCTTCAGACACCCGCATCCTGCCCCACGGCCAGCTTTCAAGGCCTGCTGTGGGCTGTCGACGCTGGTTGCCTCCCTGCTGCACCCTCAATGACCTCACTTGCTGCTGTATTGCAGATGCAGCATCCCTCACAGCCTGAGCTGAAACGCGACCCTGTTGCCTGCTTACATAGATTTAAGCTAGCTAATGAGTGGTGCAGGCTAATCAAACTTGCTGTGCCCTGCAGTGAGGATGCTGGCAGTCTGCACATGGTGATTGCCGCATGGCTTGCTGCAAATCCCGAGCACCTGCAGCCTGCTAACCCCTGCTGTGTTCCTGGTGCAGCTTCCATGCAAGCTTGGGCGGAGACACTGGCTTTCCGGATGCCCCCAGTCCAAGCCACACTGGGGCAGGACCCCATCCTGAACCTGGCGGAGCAGCTGTCTGTCATTGTATTTGCCATAGTCATCCCCCTGCTGCTGATAGCCCTCTTCAACTTCATGCTGGTGGGCACAACTTCATATGGCCTTAATTGCTGCTGCACATCTGCCTTCCACAGCGTGAATGGAGCTTTCTGCACTTGCCTGCATGCTGCACATGCAGCACACAGGCAACGCTGCAAAGAAGGACCGGCTGTGGTGATGTGGGGCCTCATATGTGCTCAGCAGTATGGCAGGTCAGCATCCACAGGCGATGTTGCAAAATGCTTTGATACTGCCAGTCTAGATATGTATGTCTTGGCCTCTGCAGGCCATCATTCACAGCCAGTTCGTGCATGAGGCTGTTGTGGCAGCTCTGGCTGAGAAGCCCTGGCCCCTGCTGGCTGCCATCTTGGCAGAGCAGCACCAGGTGCTGGCTGACCGGGGCAGCGGCACGAGGCATCTGATGCGTAGGATTGCAGCCGTCGCAGGTGGGCTTTTTGTGAAGCACTGCAGAGGTTGCGTGCTCTGGGTGCCCAAGTCGTTCAGCCATGACCTTGCCAGGCAGGGCAGCACCCACGTGCCCTGATCAGCGGGGAGGCTTGCCATTGCTTGTGGCGGTATGCCACAAACCTGCTTCAAATAGCCCGTGCGCACTCCTTGTGCTGCCTGCAGGCTCTCCCAAATCAGCGCCACTGCCCCCACGCAAGTCCCTGTCCTCCCGCCTCCTGGAAAGACATGATGAGCAGGTGAGCCTCTCTGTCTCGCAATGTGCTGAAACCCCTGGCTTCTCCCTGAGTGGTCAGTAAGTCCTTGTGTTGATGCACAAATGTGTTGATGCACAGCGCCTGCCCGCCATGTGTCATGCTCTGATAGTCTGGCATGCCCAGGAAGAGCCCTGCTGGGGTTGCCTTTGCTGCCTGTGATGATGCCGACACATGTCTTGCATGTCAGGCAGAAACCAAGCTGATGCCCCCAGCTCGCATTGATGACACCAGCCAGCCAGAAATTGCCACCTGCCATCAAAAGTTCCCAGCATGCATGAGATCTGCACGTCCTGCTGACACATGGCTGTGATGAATCAGCGTGGCACTGCAGGTGGGTACCATTGGCATGCATGAGATCCGGGAGGTCCTGCGTACCTTGGAGGAACAGGGCTTCTTCCCGCCCGCTGACCCCAAGTGGGCCGCCTTCAAATCGCACAGCAGCTCGGTTGCGCAGAAGCTGGGCAGCGGGGCAGTCCACCTGCTGCGGCTGGCGGGGGGCTGGAGGGCCCTCAAGCTGCGGCACACAGTCTCAATGCAGGTGGAACGTCAAAGCATTGTTTGCTTCTTCCTTTTTCAGTGTCCACTCGACATTGTGCCTCGAGTGTGGCAGCGTGGCTCCTCTGCAAATCCCTTGCGGCTCTGCTGCATGCGGCCAGCGTCATTGTGGCTCATAGCAGCCCAAGTCATCACGATGTGGCATTCTGCAGGCCGAGCAGCTCATGCTCAAGCTGGCCCCACCAAGCAGGCAGAACAGCTTCCCTCTGCGGCAGCGCTACACTCGGGACCTGCCAGAGGCTGAGCCTGCCAGCCCAGGACCTGCCGGCAGCCTTGAAAATCAGTGGCACATGACTGGCAGCTCGGGGCATTCCGGTGACGGAGGCAGCCTGGCATGGCGCATCGCTGCACGGGGCGCTGCTGGAGACACTGACAGTCAGTGGCACATGCCAGGCCAATCAGGGCACCTGCTGCTGGACAACCCCATCTGGGAGTCTGAGTCTGCAGAGGTGCACCTGCAGCTGCTGCCAGCGGAGGCAGGTGCAGCCACCAATGCTGGGCAGGCGCCACCTGCCCAAGATCAGCTCTGGGGTGCAGACATGGGCAGCCCTTGGGGAAGTGCCCAGGCAGGCCCTGGCGGCGCTGAGCTGGGGCCGCTGGAGGGGGCCGTGTCTCTGGTGCCGCTGACCCCTCTGAGAAGCGGGCTGAGTGGCCTGGCACTGTGGCAGGCAGCAGGGGCTGTGCCTGTGGCAGTTGCGGCCGAGCCGGGGGCAGGTGCTCAGCCTGCAGAGGGTGCTCAGCCCAGCCAGGAGTTGCTCAGAGTCGCCAGCCAGGCTCGTCTGCAGCGCTACAGTCGGCGCCTGAGCCAGCGTCTGCGGGAGCTGGGCGCCGCCCAGCAGGCGCTGGCTGGGCAGCAGCTGGGGCCCGCATCAGCAGACTACCTGCTGGATGCCTGGCAGCACTGGGGTGCACCTGTGGACCCGCCTCCAATGGCCATGCCGCAGGGGAATGGGCAGCCTGGGTCCCAGGCCCTGCTGTATGTGGAGGGCGACCACCCGCCACCAGGTCATGGGGTAGCCCCTACCCTGGGCTTGCAGGTCAGGCCTCTCAGCCTGGCCACGCAGCCGCTGGGGGGCAGGGGGCTGTCAAGGGAAGCCAGTCAGCAGCTCCTGAGGGCGCCCTCCGATGCATCAGAGGCAGAGGCAGCCAGGGAGAGGCTGACACGCCCTAGCCCTGCCCATGCTGGGGATCATCAACTACAAAATGGGTGCGAATTGATCGCTGCACCTGAGATGCGCCATTGCGCCGGACCCTGCAGCCGCATAGCATAATTTGCGCTGGGCTCCTGGGCCTTCAGACGCTGCCTTGCATGCCAGGCTGCTCTGTTAGTGACCTGGACGACCTGAGCCTTGCTCTGGTGATGCTGCAATGGCGGTTGCAAGCAAATGGCCATTCTTTTTGCACAGCAGTGCCACCACAGCACTGCCTGAGGGACCAATGCTCAGTTGATGCTTCAGCGACTCCACTACCTGTCACTCCCACATCACTGTCGCTGGAAGCTGAACCGCCTTATCTGCAGGGGCATGACAGACTTCATGCGCACAGTCGGCAGCAGCGTGCGCCTCGCATTGAGCACCGCAAGCAGCGTGCTCAGGGGCGCATCTCAGGCGCCTGGACCCCTGCCACCCGGCAGCACCATGGCAGCCCAGCAGCCAAGCCCAGAGGACAGCTGGTGGTCCCCTGCTGCTGCTGGCCCTGCGGAGGAGTTGCTGCAGCCCACTGGCAGCCAGCAGGTGGACATCCTGCAGCGGGGAGAGGGGTTGCCAGGCTCCCAGCTGGCAGGACAGGCTAAGTGGGACTCTGATGCAGCACAAACGCTGTACAGGTGAGGCTGGCGGTGCTGCTGTCCCTGGATGCGGACTGGGGGGCAGACTCTCCTTACAGGCCTGGTCACAGCTATCTTATCAGCTATCGTGCTGTCTGGGTAAGAACATGCCAGGTTTGTATTGGTGAGCACAAAGGGTGAGGGTGTTGCTGAATGGCAGTCACCCTGGGTGTTGCCGTCCGCCCGCTTGCTGGCTCTGTGTGTGTACAAAGCGGCCTGTGCCACTGCAGCCTCACAAGATTGCCTGTGGGCAAGAGTGTCCGCAGTGGCTTTCAATGAGTTTGTTGAGCTTTACTCAGGTGCCTCTTGGCAGGCCTGCCAGTGCAGGGGCCCGCCATGTACGACTTGACTGCGTGTGTGGGCACCCAGGCAGACCTGCCCTGGCTGCATGGCTCAGCACCAGGAGCATGCCTCTGCTTGTTCAGGTCCGCCCACACCCTGGCCCTCCTGCGAGACCAGAGCAGCCTGAGCCGCTACAGCTCTGCCATTGAGCAGCCTCATCTGCTGGCGCTTGGTAGCCTGAGCCAGGAGCTGTTGCGCCAGGCGTCTCCTGCGGTCCAGCGCGCGGCTGCAGCTGGGCAGGACCAGGAAGCAGCGCCAGGAGCAGCCCTGGCCGAGGAGGCTGGGGCACAGCCAGCTGCAGGCGGCCACCTTGCGTCCCTGGACGACGTATGGGTCAGGATCCTAACTCAGGAGGGCAGCCCACAGGTATCTGTCTGCCTGGCATCATCAGATGATGCAGAAAGACATTCAGCATGTGGGCTCCAGATCTGCTCCAGGACAGCGCCTATCAACAAGACTCGTGCCGCCTGACAAGAGGGTTCTGAGAGGCGGTGGGTGTTGGCGGTGTATCTCTCGGACAGACTTGTGCTGCTGCTGTTCCAAGACACTCCTGCAGGTGCCCAAGGTGCCCTGGTAAGGCCACCGCGCTGGCAGGTGCTGCACACATGCAGACAGATGCATGCATCGTGCTGTGCACATCGTACTTGAGTCAACAAAATTGGCAACTAGGCCCCTGCTAGCGCAGCAGGTCCTGTCAAAGCCCTGCAGTAGCCGCTGCTTGCCATCTCTCAGGGCTGAGAGGTGCTGTAAGTGCCGCGGCAGACTCAGCACGGTCCTGTCTAGCCGAAGCACCCCGGGAAGTAGTTTGTACAGACAGTGCCACAGGCACTCTCACCCAGGCAGGCTCACCAAGGTGGAGGCCTGCCCCTGTACAGTCGATGTCTAGAGTAGATTTATGCTGTACTGGGACGGCAATTCAGCGGTCAGGCTGGGCTGGAGGCAGCGTTGGGCGCCGCAGCAGATGCAGGGCCCTTGCCCAGATGGCAAGCTCAGCCAGCAGTGCCACCTGTCATCTCAAAGTGTCACACACCTGCCATGCAGGGACAGGCGCCGGCCCATCACCTGTCCCGTCTGGGGGGCAGCTCTCGCCGGGGCAGCTTCAGCACTGTCCCTTCCTTCCGCGATGCACGGCATCCTGTGGGCCGTGGAAGCAACAGCTTCAGACTTGCTGCTGGGGAGCGCAGCAGCGTCAGCAGGGCCACATCCTGGCGCAGTGCACAGCCCGCTGCATCCTTCCAGGGTGGCAGCTTCAGCCTCGGGGACGCTGGCTCTACTGTGTTCCCAGGATGGGCCCAGGACTTGGCCTTCCTGGGTCCAGACGAGCCAGCCCATCTGCTGCCCTGGGACGAGCTGCCTGCAGATGCAGAGGGCACTGTCAGCAGTAAACAGGCGACTACTGCTGCCCCACAGCCGGGGCCCCAGCTCGCCACTGGGGTCCAGCAGCAGTGGGTCCCTGCAGCAGGAGCACCTGCTGCTGGCCAGCTGCGTGGAGCCGAGCCAGACGCCAACCCCTGGCAGGCTTGGGAGGCGGCAGCTGCAGGTGGCTGGCAGGCACAGACCTCTGATCCTGTGGCAGGTGTTCCTGCGGAGCTGGCAGGCAGTGGCAGGAGCCAGCAGGTCTGGCAGCAGTTGCCCAAGACGGCTGCACAGAGGTTGAAGCAGAGGCTGGACACTGTGGCTGCAGAGAGACAGCTGAGCCAGGCACTCAGCATGCAGCAGCAGCTGCTGGCAGCTGAGGCTGTCGCTGCAGAGGGGGGGAGGAGCGATGTGCTGGACAGGTCAGTATGCATTGCAGGCCTGCAGCATTGCGTTCGTGCTGGACCTAAGCTGAGCAGGGTGCCAGACTTGAGGCAGTGTCAGTACATCCAGCGGGGCCCTCCGCATCGCTCGTCCCAGAGCATGCCTGGCATGGCAGCCTGCAAGAGACTGTTTGCTCTGTATGCGAGGTATGATACACTGGCATGGGAACAGCAGCCACGAAGACAGGGGCACACCAGGCAGGCCTGGGGTACTGCAGGGCATGTGTCGCCAGCTTGTTGTGGTGTCCTGCCCAGACCAATCCCCCAGTTACAGCAGGCTGCCCTCACTGCACTGTGGCCAACATGTGAGTTTGTTGTGGCAGCATGGGCTGCAGCCTACTTGGCAGACCCTGACACTGCATGCTGGTCGTACAGCACTGCATGACCCTGACACTGCATGCTGTTCGTACAGCACTGCATGACACTGCATCTGTTTCTGCAGGCTGAGTGCTGTTGAGACCCCGCCACACCCCCACCCCAGCACAGCCCTCAGGTCACGCAGTCCCTCAGAGGTGGCAGGCAGCCACTCAGATGTGGAAGCCCACGATGGTGAGCTGAACATGGGGCCCTGTCCCTTCCGGCCGGGTGCAGCCCTGCTGAGGGCAGGCAGCAGCAGTGCTGCTGCTGCTGACGGCGTGCACCTGGGGCCCAACCCCTTCCAGGATGCAGCCCTGCATGCGCTGGGAGGCAGCGATGGTGCTGCTGCCGCGAAGGGGGGTGCAACGGAGGCATTGAGCAGGCAGCACCGCCTGAACTTTGACACTGCTGGAGGCAGCTCAGAGGCTGATAGCTCGCTGCCAGAGCTCAAGGTGCCTCAGTTGGGGCTTCAGGCATCAGCAGGAGGGCCCTGGCAAACAGCCAAGAAGCAGGGCCTCAGCTTCAGGCTGGCTGAAGGCAGCCCAGAGGCAGCCGGCAGGCCAGGTGCTGAGGCAGAAGCGGCTCAGTCAGGGTCACTTCTGCCATCTTCCTTGCCTCGCCCGTCCACAGTGGAGCGGAGTCTCAGCTTCAAGCTGGACACAGGGGGCCCGTGGCCTGAGGGGCATCCAGGCCAAGCAGCTGGCCGGCCGACAGCTGAGCTGGGCACTGCTGAACAGGGGCGACAACTTCCGACGGCAGGCCTTAAGCGGAGGCAGAGCCTGAGCAAGCTGGGCGCTGGGGGCCCAGAGGTCAACAGGCCATTGCCTGAGGCCGCAGGGCCAGCGGAGCTGGGGCCACTGCTGTCTGCGGGAGGCCCACGACGTTCAGCCATGAAGGGGGCTCGCTGGAAGGCCGCCTCAGAGCTGGCAGGTGGGACCAGCCTGCGGCCTGCTGCCGCCCCACAGGGTGTGGCCAGTGCGGGGCCCGCATTTGCCGCCAGCGCAGCACCCACTCTGCACCTGCTCAGACTCTCTCCGCAGCAGATGCCTGGATGCTGCGTTGAGGCTTGCGCACCGCTCACTGCCAGTACAGGGGCTGGACGAGCTGCAGCTGCCAAGTTTGCTGCTGTACCATGCAAGCCAGCCCAGCAACGCGCAGCCCACAAGGACTTCCTGCGCAACCAGCTCACACTGGCACTGCTTTGCAGGCCGTAAAGAGGAGCCCAATGCAGCCAGCGGCGCCAAATCCAAGTGGAAAGTTGCTGTGGGAGTTGTTCAGGAGGCCCGCAAATCTTTAGGTGTGACTTGGTACCACCACTGCTCTGACCTGCCAGTGAATCATCAACCTACAACGATGCAATGCTTGGGAGCTCCCCTGCCCACAAATGGCAGCCACGAGTCTTGGGCGGCTCCAGCAGCGCGTGGGCAGATGGAAATTGGACAGCCAACTGCTGCAGTCGGGGTTATTGTGCGCAGCTGTGGGCACCCAGGCAAGGTGTGCTGCCAGCATCACCCTGGAGCCTGTCCAGCAATCTGCTTGTGCCAGTCGGCTGCAGAGCCTGCGGCATAAGGTTACAGCAGGCTGTGCAGAAGATCCTTCCTTGCTGCCCCACTCAGACAGTGCATGTATGGCGGCTGCAGAGCCTATTACTAGAGAGGCAGGGGAGACCCCTCAGCAGGCAGTGCTGGAGGCAGTGCGCAAGCAGAAGGCACGCATCGCCTGGAAGGACCTGACCAGCACCCTGGGGGCAGCTGAGGGGCGGCAGCGCATCAGGGCGCAGCAGCAGCAGGCCGCGCAGAAGCACCTGCAGGCAGCTGTGGAGGTGAGGCACAGCTGCCAATGAGGGGATTGGTTCTGCTTGTGTATCCGGTCTGGGGGCCATGGTAAGCTTGGCACCAGCCACAGCAGGCTGCACATGACCGGCTGCACACGGCTGTTGAGGTACGGCAACAGAGCCAGCCAGCCATTGATGCCAGCCGACGCTGGGTGGTGGCCCTGATGCTGAAGGCCAGGCTCAGCTGTGACGCAGCCTCTGGCTGTCCAGTGGAGGTGAGGCAGGCTGCATGGGACCAGCTGCCCGGCAGCTGCTGCAGTGGGCGCCCGCAGTCAGCCAGGCATTTTGATGAGTCGCAGCTTGTGCTGAGCAGTGAGGCAGGGTGCACCCCAAGCTTCTGGCCGGTCAGCCTCCCTGGCACGGTCTGAGGCTTTGCAAACATGGACTGAGGCTTTGCAAGCAAGGTCGGAGGCTTTGCAAGCTACCACGCGGCGCACTGCCTCTTGGACCTGCCTAGTTAGCATGATCTGCAGGTGCTCCTGAGCTGGCCTGCCTTCAATGTGGTTATGCACCGCCAGCTCTGCCGCTCAGAGCGCAGCAGCCAGCACTGAGTTGGGGCCTCTGAGCCAGGGCGGTGCAGCGCCAGCACAGCAGCTTGCTCAGCCTCACCTGCGCTGCGACATAGCCTGTAATGTGCCTGCAGATGGTGATGAAGCGCCAGCGCGGCAACGACAGGCGCAGCAGCTCCCGGCGCAGCAGCAGCGTCAAGTCAGACAACGTTGGCACAGGCACAGGCACAGGCACTGTCCTGCAGTCTCAGGAGTCCAGCATGTCTCGCATCTGGTCGGCCCTTGAGCACAGGGACAGCGCTGGTGCAGAGGGCAGCCCAGGTCCCAGGCAGGAGACATCTGGTTCGTTCACCAACCGGCAGAGCTCTCTGTCCAGCCGGCAGAGCTCCCTGTCCAGTCGGGGGAGCCTGACAAGGACGGCCACCCTTTCAGGTGAGTGCACTGAGCCACCGTCCTTTGGCTAGACAGACAGATCTCTGTCCAGGGCAAGAAGGAAGTGCACTGCAGCCCAGCTTTTTGCCGCCAGAGCTCTCAGGTTCCTGCGGCACCCTACTCAGGACAGCACATTGCGTCAGGTGAGAGGTTTTGGGCATGCAGTCACCAGACTGACAAGCTGTTTTGCAGCCCAGGAGCACATGTCAAGGAGAAATATCGTGCGTATCAGGGTCAATCAGGAGCTGCAACAGTCTCTGTTTGTCCCGCTGGCAGCTACCCCACCACATGAGAGCATTGTAGCACAGTGCCTTGCAGCCTGCACTGCAGAGGCTGAGTCAAGGCCTGCATGCCAGCTCATGCTTATGCTCTGCATGTCAGCTGCAAGGGGGCACACCATAAGTGCATGCCTGAAAGGTGCTCCCCAGGCTGCAAGGCTGCACAGCCTTCCCTCTCCAGTGTGTACCGACCCTGCAGGCTTCCAGGCCCCTGTCAGAATGTGTGTAGCTGCCTGGGCTCTGTGGCTCTGACTACCTGTCCAGTGCAAGACCAGCACCTAAAGCGTTCTCACCTGACAGGCTGGCTCTCTTCATCAGGCTGACCCGACAAGGCCAGAGGCAGTGGGCAGTGTTGAGGAGCACACTGTCACGGCGACTGACTGCACATGCAGATGTGGGAGGCAGCCCAGGTCTGGGCTGGCATGCTCAGGCCAGCAAAATCAATGAGGAGGCTGAGCGCCTGCTCATCCTGACTTTCAGGCCAGCAAGGATTGGCTGGTCACACTGAGGCTGACACAGTTGGCTGAAGAGGGGCTGCCTGCAGAGCTGGCAGGCAGTGTCTGCCAGCGCTGTCAGTCAGGCCCTCCTGAGGCCAGCTCAGCTGCTGGCATGTGCTGGCGTGCTGCTGCTGCAGGTGCTGGCAGGGCAGGCCAGCATGGCTGGCCTCACTGAGGTTGCCACGCTGTGCTGGCTGGTCTGCCTGCAGGGGCTGGGAGGCAGGCCAGGCACAGGGGCTGAACCGCATGGCAGTGCTGAAACCTGCAGGGGCTGGGATGACGGCTGCTGAGACGTGCTGGCACACAACTGCTGCAGGGCCTGAGCGGCAGGCCAACCTGGTGCGGCTGGCCACACTGAGGCCAGAGGAGGCAGCCCTGATGGCAGCCAGCGGCGTGAGCGCTGGCGGGATGCAGGCGCTGGCCGAGGCAGGCATCAGCATTCAGAGTCTGTACAAGTGGGTGCTGAGACTGCAAAGGGACAGGCATCAGCAGTTAGGTGCTGCAGCTTG
The DNA here is from genome assembly GCA_019693375.1 of Asterochloris erici. Classification (NCBI taxonomy): domain Eukaryota; kingdom Viridiplantae; phylum Chlorophyta; class Trebouxiophyceae; order Trebouxiales; family Trebouxiaceae; genus Asterochloris; species Asterochloris erici. Next base: position 93,275 of record JAAMXJ010000016.1, on the reverse strand, counting down.
TGGGCACCGTCCTGTCACCAGCTGCTGGCCTGCTTCCAAGCACACAGGCATGCTTGAGGGGATGCCCCTGATGGCAGGCATCAGCATGTACCTGTGAGCTCAGCTGCTTAGATTGCAGGCTGCTGCTGGGGGGCTGCTGTCCCTCCTGCCAGCTTTGGTGAGCTGTCCTGGTCTTCCCTGCCACCAGCACTGGGCGGGCCAGGGGGCAGTGCAGATGTACCCAGCCGCCCCCTGTGCGTTGCAGGGAAATGGGCAACATCAGAGCAGCAGCCAAGCAGTACAAGAAGCTGGCAAGCTTGGCTGGCCAGCCCAACTCTGCACCCCTGACCCGCGGGATGAGCCTCTCAGCAGTTAGCAACACTCCACTGTCAGCAAAGTCAGACATCAGTTCAGGGACCAGCAAAGGCCAGGACGCCATTGGGCAGCCAGAGGGTTTTCTCCAACTGTTTCAGACAGCCAATGCACATGCAGTGAGCCTCCTAGAACAGATGCAGGTTCATCAAGCATGGCTGAGCCATGCACAGCAAGCCCAGAACAACCTGGCAGATGACATTGAAGCCTGCATTAATAGCATAGCACAGTCCACTGTCCCCAGCTCCTAGTTGCAGTGCATAATGTGTGATGTTTGGGACAACAGCATGCACCAGTGCTTTGATGCTGACATTTTCTGGTCTGTTCAAGGCTTTGGGCCCATTTCTAGCAAGGCATCATGTCTGAGCAGAACGGTGTGGTGGTTTAAGTTTCAGTCAACCCGGGGGAAATCCTCCAATCACAGACTCAGGTGGGACCTCCAACTATTGCTGCAGGCCAACATTGTACAGCGTCACCAGCAAGTGCGTCATGGTGAAGGTGGCCTGCTCAATTGTAAGCCTGTAAAGGCTGCATGCAACACTGGCAATGGGGCTGGCGTGCAGCAGCCTGCCGATTGCCCCCGCTATGCTTCAGTGGCCTTCCATCATGCTGAAGCTTTGCAGGGAAAGGGGGTCAACAATGCTGTCGCCCTCCCCTGAGACAACATGCTGGTCCTGAAAAGGCCCACAGCACGCTCAGCTGCTGATTCAATGCTTCCTCACTTGAACCCCACCTGCTGCTGACTGGTGTGCTGCCTGGACCTAAGCCAGGTGACGCTTCAGCAGAGTCGCTTGATTCTGGTTGCTTCTGATATGGTCCTTGCTTGATGTACATCATCAAGCTGCTGAAACATAAAGGGGCCAAAGAGAAGCTTGGTCTTGAATTTTGGGCAGCAGTGTGCCTGCCTGGCAAGTGAAGTGGTTACAGGGCACACCTCTCAGACAGGGATCAAGGAAAATTGAGTTAGACTGTTCCTCACGATTCAGAGCCTGACTAGAAGATGTTATGTCAGACTAGACTGCAACTGGCTCACGCCTCTCTTGTGACTGCTCCTCCTCCTCCTCCTTCTCTGGCTCCACCCACCTGTCGTGCTCCTGCACCACAAACACCAGATGCAGTAGAAGGTCAGGCTAACAATGCCATGACAGGTGCCACGCCAGCATTGTCCGCGCACAGATTCAGATGTGGTCATGAGAGAGATGGCACCTGCAGGGTTGGGTGCCGCCCACCAACTAAGGCCAGACAGAAGAGCAGGCACTTTAGTCGAACTGGCACTGCAGCACAGGCCGCTGCATTGAGCATCTGACTCAATCACAACAAGCATGCCAGTGCTCGCAGAGCAGCTCACCTTGATTAACTCAATGAGCTCATCAGTGGCTCCATCCATTGCAATGCCACGTCTCACGACCTCCTTGCCAACATACAAGTCGATCTTGCCGGGAGCTCCTCCAACATAGCCAAAGTCAGCATCAGCCATCTCGCCAGGGCCATTTACAATGCAGCCCATGATGGCAATGGACACGCCTGCATGAAGGCAGCGGCAGGGTCAACGGTGTGTTGTGGAAATGGCACTTTTGAGGAAGCTTGCAGACTGTGGGATGGGTGGCCATTTTCAAGCTGTCACCAGTTGGCACTGCCAGCTACTGATCTCTGTCCTGAACAGTGGAGCAACACCTGCCAGCGTGGCAGCACCCTGTGTAAGGAGGGCAGACAGACAGCAGATGACGGCATGGCGCTTGACAGCTTAGAAGTGTGGAGGCCAGCAAGCTAGGCTGTGCTCTGCAAGCAAAGCATGCAGCAACCGCACAAGATTGGAGCACTCATTGGCCCGCCATTTCGGATGGTGTGGTACACGAGCAACAAGTTGTGGTCAAACACAACGGCTGACGGCAGCCTGGCAGGCCTGCACATCTCACCGGGAAGGTGGCCAGTGCGCTGCCTGATTGACTCTGTGACCTCTTGAAGGTCAAACAGCGTGCGCCCGCAAGATGGACACGACACATAATCTGCAGGGCAGTGGCGGAAGGGCTGCCGCCTGTCCAGCTCGACAGCGCAGCAGCATGGGCAAGACACGTCGGCTGCAGGCAACTCTGCAGCGGCATCTAGAGACTTGCTAGAGCACCTGTGCAGGCAGCATGAAGCAGTGCATGCTGCAGCTGCCACCATATTGCTCAGCTCGCACGCTTCTGCTTGGCAGAGAGCCCCATCGCTGATGCACCATTAACAGTCCAAGCCCTCGCGTGCCCCCGCTGCTTCCATGCATGCAGCTACCCTCCAAGCTGCAGCCCACCACTCCTGACTGTCTTGGTGTGTTGCTCATGCGGCTGGCCTGCAGCCTCAGGCAGCATGCAATGCAATGCCTGTCGTTCAGCGCACCTGTCTTGGTGTTGCGCATGCGGCTGCCCTGCAGCAGGTTGAAGCTGAGGCTGCGCAGGGTGCCCAGGTCCTGCCCCGCGCACTCCACCAGGACGCCGTCCCCGAGGCCGTCCACAAGCAGGGCCCCCATCTCGGTGCCAGTCGTCATGATGATGGTGTCAAGGCTGGCATCTGCTGGGTATCTGCAACAGGATGAGAGGGGGCAATGAGAGTTGGGAAGCTCCTGGGCAGGAATCTCAGTCAGCACTGGGTGCCCATCACCTGCAGGCTTGAGCAGCAGAGGGACTTGCACACGGGTCTCGCAGAGGCCAGATGGTGCCGCCCAAGGCACTTTGAGGGATGCTTGGCCTCGTGCTGATGCCCGTCATGACTGCTGGGGTCTCTGCGGGTGTGGGAAGGCCGAGGCACCACCAGGGGCGGCTGTGAGGTGCAGGCTGCTGGGTCTGAGCTGCAGCTACAATGTCAGCCTGGGCAGCCAGGTGTACCTCAAATGCAGAGCAACACCTCTCCGCCTCAGCAACATGTGGCACACGCACGCTGCCACCTGGCAGCAGATGGCACGTCTGAGCTCTACACGTGAGAGGTTGCAGGCGGCTGCTGGGCAGCAGCTCACAGGCAGCTGACAGGTCTGACAGCTGCAGGCTGCAAGCCCTGAGCAGTAGGTGGTGGGTCACAGGCTCACGTGCGGTGGTGGATGACTGCCAGGTCATTGTTCTGCCGCTGCAAGAGCTCGAAAATGCGACGGCTGGCGTGGACTCGGCTGACGCCCTCCTTGACGTTCAAGAGGGCGAACACGGCATCTGTCCTCTGCAGAGCACAAGTCTGGCTGCCTCAGCCTCCCTGCTGATGACTCACCAGGTGGCATAAGGTGCTGAAATGCACAGCAGTACATGCTGTCAGGCAGGGCACTCTTCAGTCAGCTTGCAAGTGAGCATTGCTGTTCACCCAGGACTGACAGCAACCCATACATAGTGCATATGCAGCACCAAGCTTTGCCACATTGGAAGGCATGCGCAGCATACGGCTGCCTGCATGCACCCAGGCTCACCTTCAGAGCAAGCACCTCCTCGTCTGACTCTGTGCCGTCAATCAGCACCACCATGCGCCCTGCGCCCTCTGGGAGATGCAGGCCGCCGTTGCTGCCGGCTGCGACTGCGTCCCGCAGCGGCACCATAGCCACCGCATGAGGGAAGGGGTTGCGGGCCAACTCCTCCGCTGGAGCAATGACGTGAACCCCCACTTCCTGCAGGACAAGTGCACGACAGGTAGTTACAACCTTTCAGGCAATGCTGCTACACACAGGCAGTGTAGGGGCATCATGACAAGCTAACGACACCAGTAGATGGCTGCAACTTGAGTCTTGCAAGCCAACTTGGTAGTAAGGAGGGGACGGTGGCAAGCTGTCAAATGCACAGTGCATCAGGGAACCCTCAGACTTCCTAGCAGCACATGCAAGGCCCACAAACAGGTAGCCAAGCCTGCTGGCTGTCCGCCATGCTGTGTATGCAGCAAAGAGGGTTGTCATGATGGCCAAGCCAGGCGGTGGCTGTCACATGGATGAGCACACCAGCTGGCAGGAAGCTCATGCCCATCAGCGGCAGTGCTGCAGTGATGCAGACGGAATAGAATGTGTCTCCCCTGCTGGCACCCCCGCCAGCCCAGACATCAGCCAAACAGCACATTGGCTGGCCCTTCACTTGTGCTGTGGCCCACCTGCAGGCGGACAAGCGCTCTCCGGGCCTCCTTGTCGTCTGCCGGTGGCACCCGGGGCAGGTACAGGGTGTCTGAGGTCGCAATGTCCTTGAAGGGCATCCCCACAGCCAGCTTACAGCCAAGCTTACGGTATAGCTGCTCTGGCGTCTGGAGGTCCTACACAGAGAAAGGTGGGACCACAAGAGTTGGCAGTGCAACCGTTGCTTTTGGTGGCACGCACTTCTGAGGCAGGTCACTCTTCAGCTGTTCTGTACTTTGCTTTGGTGCCGCGGTACTGGCTTCAACAGTGTCAGCATGCCGCCTGCTTGCCTGGCCTCCATCTCCTACAGCAGGCAGCTTCGACCCTGCAAAGAGATATACCTGCAGCTTGCGCAGGCCGCACATCTGGCTCGTGCCCTCGTAACCAACAGCCAAGCCCAAGGGAGGCAGTCGAGATTGCAACAGCTTTTGGAGCAACTCCCTGCGACAGGGTCCCCTATCATTGCATCGCCACACGCAGGAAGCCTACCCCTCATACTCATACTCAAGCGGTCTGCGTGCTTCCTGATGAACGCCCTTCAGCGAGCAGCCCAACACCTCCAGCGTCGCGAGCAGCAGCATGACTGCACTCCACCCACAGCAGCTCCAGTGCTGCGAGGGTGTCCTTGTGGTGACCGACAGGCCCAAGACAGTCAGCTGCATTTTGGTACACCCCCTCACCTCCACTGTCGTAGCGCCAACCTATCCAAGACTGCGAGGACCCTCCTCACGGCAGTCAGCTACCCATTGGCACAGCCCCTCACCTCCAGGGTCACCAGCGACAGCACGGTGCCATCCCTGTGGAGCAGGCCCCTGTAGTCCACCGAGTCCTGGTCCCTCTGCTCTGGCAGCCGCCCGGTGCGGCGCGCAAAGCTGTGGCTGTCCCTATGTCGTTCATCGAACTGCTGAATGCCCCACTGCTGCTGGCAGGCTGTGCTCCCCAGGTTGGCCAGCTGCCTGCAAGGGGCAGTGACATGTGATGTACCTGCGGAGGCCCATCTTGCGTTCATCATGCATTCAGCTGTCATGCTGAACTGGACCTGCTCCATGCAGAATGCACCGGAATGCATCTGCAGGTGCCAGCAGCTTGCACAGGGCCCAGGAAGCAAGCAGGGCTGTTCAGGCACCAAGAGCACTGCACCGGCCAAACCAGTGCAGGTAGGCATGGTCTGCACCATCCTCCCCTGGCCCTGCAACCATATAGCCAGGCCACCAGGCATGCATGCCGACAGAGAGACCAGCCAGCAACTGCTGCAGCTCCACAAACAGCCTGCTGCATCCCCGGCCCTGCCATGTCTCCGGCACAGAGTGGGTGTGATGCCGCCCCTGAGGGCAGCAGCCACCTTCATGGGCAGGGCTGCAGTGCACCAGCAGTGCTGACTATGTCCATGATCCCCGCCCAGGCAACAGGACTCTTGCAGCTCACCGGCAGGGCTCAATCTCGTACTCGGGGTCCTCTGTCAGTGACACCCTGATAGTGTCACCCAGCCCGTCCATCAACAGAGAGCCGATGCCAATGGCGCTCTTCAACCTGCCATCCTCACCCTCTCCAGCCTGCAGCAGGGGTGTTGCCTCAGCATGCTTTGTCCTGACAAGCTCCATCTGGCCTTGAAACCTCCCCTGCTGGTCTGCACAGCCTGCAGACCTCCCGCACCACAAATCTGCCAAAGCTGGTCCACACTTCACCTCCATCAGAGCTCACCTCTGTGACCCCCAGGTGCATGGGGTAGTCCCATCCATTGTGGTACATCTCCTCTGCCAGCAGCCTGTAGGCCTGCACCATGACCAGCGGGTTGCTGGCCTTCATGGAGAACAGGAAGTTGTGGAAGTCGGCCTCACGACAGACGTTGGCAAACTCAAAGGCAGACTCCACCATGCCCCTGCAGACACAAAAGAACAGGCTCAGGATAGATTTGCAGCACAGCAGTGTGTTGTCTCGCACATGGGAGGACAGGGAGCAGACGGTGGCCTGTGACTGGCGCCAGCAGGTGGAGATGCAGAAGTTCAGTGACTGGCGCCCGGGACTGCTCAGTGCCTCCAGAACTGGGCAGGTGGTGGGCTGCGCGCTGAAGACGGCGCCCTATAGTGCTGCAGCTTCAGCACACGACATGCCGTGGGAGAATGTTGAGAAACCAGCCCCTGGCATTGTGGGGCTCTCAAGGAGGCTGAGGGTTGCGCGGCACAGAGTACTTCAGGCCTCTGGGCCTTGTAGGTGCAAAGCATCCCATGTCAAGAGCTGCTGTTGTGCGCCCCAAGCTCAAGAAAGGGGCTGCGCACATGCTGGTGCTCACCGGGGCGTGTCGCCGTAGTAGCTGAGGATGCGTGCTGACAGGCTGCCGTGGTTGGTGCCAATGCGGATGGCACGGCCCAGGCGCTTGCACTTCTCCACCAGGGGCATGAATGCCTGCAGGACAGGCAAAGTGAAGCGTCAAAGGGAGCCGTGACGCGGTGACAGAAGCCCCTGCAGCTGGCGAGGTGAGGAATGATGCTGATTGCTTGACGGGCAAATACTGTCTGTTGCAGACACCTTGAGCTTGCACCGGTGGCAGCACCTGTCAGCAATCACAGCGCCCACAGGCAGCATGTGGATGCATCGCAGCATCTTGGCTGCCCCACCTGCAAAAGTGCTCCCTGCCCAACCACCCCAACCACCAAGCACTGCATGTCCTCATCACCACAGGCTTTTTGGCCTTGCTCCCTCAAAGCGACCACCAGGGGTGGCTTCAGCAAACTTCACCCAGATTCTGCTCCAACTCATCAGACATTGCCTTGCTGCCACACGACTTTCAACCCCCTTGCCCTCAACCGCCACAAGACAAAGGATGCGGCTCACAGCGTATCACCCTGGCCCCAGAGCTGCATCCTCTGAGATCTGCCGCACCTAGCAGCTGCAGCGCCTTGCGGCCTTCCGCCACCACCAACACCAGCTCAGCAATGCCAACTGACAACATCTCACCTCGCGAATCTGCTCCTGTTCCATGAGGAACTGGCTGTCGTCATCATACACCTTCTCATCAAATTTTTTCCGCCCGTCCACAAAATTACCGGGGTTGACGCGAATCTTCTCGAAGCAGTCGGCCACCATGCTAGCCACCAGTGGGCTGAAGTGGATGTCTGCCACCAGGGGGGTGTCATACCTACACAAAAGACAGCAGCCTGTGCTTCGAGAAAGGGGTTCTCAAAGCACAGGACAAGAGAGGACGGCCCAAGAGAGGTCGGCAGCGATACGAGAGCAGGCAGTTGCAGGCACATCCAAAGGCAGCATACCACCGGTGCTGAGTGCTGCGCACATAGCCTGACTAGTCAGGATGAGGGCCGCCATGCTTGAGGTGCAGTGGCAGCTGCCCTGGAATCAAATGCTGCAGCTGTCTCACCTGTCCTTGAATAGCTGCTCCCGGATCTTGTAGCAGGCCTCGGCCTCACGTTTGCTCTGCACCGTGATGCGCACAATGTCTGCCCCCGCATCCGCGCACTTCTTCACCTGCAGGGGCAGCCAGCCGGTTGTCAACCATACATGGGCCTTGGGGCAACAAGGCAGGTTCCATCTGACCACTGGTGATGTGCCCCCAGCCACTGGGGCACCTATGCAGTGTGCAAGGTTCATGTGTCTAGCAGTGGCATCTAAGGCATCACACCCTGCAGACCTGTTTAGAGTGCCGGGCCCCTTGGCAGAGCAGGCCAAGATTTGTTGGCCATCAGGCAGATGAGACAGCACAGTGCCTGTGCCACGGCTCTGCAACAGTACATGACAAATATGGGGCAAAGCAACCCAGAATGCAAATGTCGCAGCGGATCCAGTGTGTGGCCTGCCCTGAATGGTGCTGGTCCGCTGAAGCTGCAGACGGACTGTTTGGGAGGCACATAGGCCACAACCCAGCCAACAGGCTCGCATCACAGACCTCAAGGCCTTGTACCATGTATTGTTGCAAGGGCGACCTCAATGCAACAGGACTGAGGTTGCAGACGCCACAGGGTCAGCGGCACCCCTGGTCCACAGTGGCCTGCACTGAGGAGTGCCTTCCCTGGCCCACCTGCAGGCAAGCCATGCAGAACTAAAGGGCACACCTGGTCCACAGTGGCCTGCACATCGCGCGTGTCCGTGGTGGTCATGGTCTGCAGGGCCACTGGGTGGTCGCTGCCCACCTTCACGGGGCCGATCTGCATGCCAAACAGGCACAGTCAGCAGCCAGCGTCAGCACAGCCTCACAACTTATGTGCAGGCTGGTGAACATGCCAAACACGCATGACTGCTCAGCAGCTGCTGCTGCAAGCATGATGCAGAGGCAGGCATGAGTCTGTTGGACCAACTCTCTAAAAACTTTGCATGGCCTGCTGTGCGCTGCCTCATTGCCGGAGAGGCACAGAAGGTAGGGGGCTTTGCCTCCTGGGAGCAGCTGCTGAGTACCAGGGGCTCTGTGCACAGGAACTCACAAACCACACTCGTCCCATGAGCAGCAGATCAATGCCCCGCAGCAGAGTCTTGATGCATGCCAGCTGCCACAGAGCCATGAGGGCAGCGCAGGCCAGCTGCAGCAGAGCCACCATGGCAGGATGTTGGTGCTCGGTGAAAGCTGCCACAGAGCCACAGAGTTGCCCCTGGCCGTGGCATTGCCACATGCTGCTCACGTTTATGGTGCGGGTTGGCCGCCTGAGGGATTTGTAAACGGCTTCGCAGTACTTAGGCAGCAGCAGGCCACTGCCTGTGCCGTTTTCACCACTGCTGTTTGGGTCCGTCTTACGGCGAGGGCCATCTGTCGCCTGCTGTGTGGCCTGCAGCGCGGCCTGCAGGACGATGTTGTGTTGTAAGGAGCCAGGCTTCGAGCCTCTGTCGTGGCAGCAAGTCCAGGCAGGATGGTCACTACGCTGCAGCCATGCTTGCATGTGTGAGCTGCAGTGACTGTCAGCCTCCCAACTCCATCAACACACAAGCCGTTGCGCAATAGCATCCTCATATGCCAGGCACGCACCGGGCACGCTGCCGTCGAGACTGCACTGCACGCTCTGAATTGGCTGCAGCAGGTCAAGCAGCTTCAAACACTGCTGCAGCGTCATGCATGTCTTGCCTGGGGTGTGACTACCACATGTCGCCGCTTGCAGCCCCTCTGTCTACATAAACTAAGGGGTCTGTGCTCCCCAGAGGCGAAAGCAGACTGCCTGCAGGTCCCTGTCTGGGCAGGGGCCTGCATTGCCTTGCCCAGCTGCTCCAATCCGAAAGTTGCCTGGCCCCTAGGCCTGAACTTCGGTGTGAGATCCTGCGTCTTTGGAAGGAGAAGCTGGCCCGGTGTGGCAAGATTTTGCCAGCACAGACGAGCAAAGATTTGACTGGAAAACCCTATTCGCGGCTCAGATGTGCACAAGGGATTGGGGGCCGGGGTCTTAGCGCGGTTGGGAGGTCCCAAAGGGGTGCGTTCAGGTCTCTAGCAGGTGAAGAGCAAGCACCAGCCTGCAGGTACCCAAGCCCAGCCAGAGCTGCATCGCAACCGGCAGGCATAAGTGGCCTCCAGACACATAATGGCCAGCCAACCATTTGGAAGTTGTGCCTCCAGCCTGGGCTTGGCTGTTCAACAGGCCAGGGACCTTGGGCGTGCAGGAGTGACGCCCAAGCCAAGGCTGGAATGCTCTATGTAGAGTCCAGATGACAATGGCAGTCATCCTGAGGCCTAGCCGCCACCAGCCTGCCTGGCAACCATATTTGCAGGCTGCATGCTGCTTGCAGGGGCAATGCTGCACAGGCGCTGTGGGAACGCTTTGCTGCTCTGCAGCTGCTGGACTGCCCAGAGCAAGCATCCCTCCCAAGGCTTCCTGCTGCACTCTAGCTGCCTGCACCCTGCCTGTGTGTTCATTTATCGTTATACTCTACAGGCTGGTAAGGGCTCTGGAATGCACAGCTCTCCATTTGCCCTCAGCAGGAGGTGATCATGGGCACTCATGGAAACTTTGTGGCGCCTGGCACTGGGCAGTTGGCTGTTAAGCCTCCCAGGACGCATTGGTCTTGCACAGACTCTACCTGCTGTTCAGTGCAAGAAGTATGCAGCCATGCACGGCCAATGCCGCCCTAGCCATACAGCCCAGCTGTGCACACCTAGACTCTTAGCAAAAGACTGGCAAATGCAGCTGCCCCTGTGAGAACCCTCCATCAAGGTGTCGCTGTTGGTTCTCATACTTCGAAGCAGTTGTTGGCATTGCAAGCCCCTTGCTTCTGATGGTCTTTGGCAACAATGCACAGAATGTCTATGAACTCAGCCTGCCGTCAGCACTGCACAATGATAAGCACTGTCTGGTTGAAATGCCCCAGCATTTCAAGGCTGCCTAAAAAATTTCTGCCATGCAACAAAGACTCCAGATATCAATCGTGATCACAGGCGTCTTCACTGGTTCCAGATTGCACGTGTGGTTCAAATGCTCAGCTGCAGCATGATCTGGGCTACATGACCACGTATGGGTCGCGCTCTGTCAAAGCTGGCTCTGCTTTGGAGCGTTCTGACTGTCAGGCGGCGTGGTATGGCCGTAAATAAACAGGTCTGACCTCCCCTCACGGGAACTGATCATTGTCTCAGCATTCAGGCCAGGGTACAGCCCTGCAACAGCAGGCAGTACACAGCCACTCAGGGGCGCACATGGGTTGCAAGCAGTGTCCAACACAGGGGCGCCCCAGAACACCACAACCCTGTCCGAAAGCCATCCAGATGCATGCTGCTGGGCATGGAATGATGCCATGCCTGGCACTGTCAATGGTCCCCAAGCAAGTTGCAACAAGCAGGCCACCATTGGCCCAGGCTTGGCCCTGCATAGCACATGCCATGCAGGGGGTTGTGGTATGCCAATGATGGTTCACATGAGCAGCTCATTGGCAGTGCTCATAGGGCAGCTCACCCCGGGCCACGCTGTGGCACTTCACCATGATGCATTATGCATGGTGGCCCACCCATCATACATACCACAGGACACCACGAAAGAAAGCTCAGTATTGCAGCGCCAGTTGGAGAAATGGGCATTGCCAGCAGCAATGCAAATGCGCACTTTGAAAAGCCTTGCTTTGCGACAAGACGATGCAGAAGAGCCGCTCACCATGCGCCCAGGCTCGGCACTGCTCCACCATGCGCCCATACAGGGGAGTGGACTTTGCAAGCGGGGAGTTTACGTAGTCGTCCATGGGCATCCACTTGACTGCATCCACCTCTGTAGGCTGCGCTACGAGCTCCTGGTCATCAGTGGTCGTCCTGCAATGGGCAAAGGGGTCAATGGGTTAAGGCTTGCTCTGCATGGTCTCATGTCGATTGACACCATGCCCTGGTGTGGGACACTCCATTGAGGTGATGCTACTTGTAAAGTGCAAGCCCTGTTGGTCGCTCTTCAAGCTGCAAAGAGAGGCAGGTGTTGCCACCATATAACGACTGCTTTGCTGAGGGGTTCCATTCATGTTGCATGCCTATGGAACAGAGTATGCCAAGTTGAGCTTTGCTGTCGCGAAAGCAACCACTGCATGGCACTGGACACCAGCCAGGCCTGATGATGTTGTCTTGTTGCCAGGCTGCCACACGCACCTCAAACCACAGATGAAGAAGAGATCTGACTTTCCAAACGCCATGCGGTGCATTTGGCGGATGCCCAGCACCGCCTGGAACTTGGCTCGCACACCTGCAGTCACACGCATGTGTCATCGCACCAGACGTTGCATCTGCCACCGCAAACCTGCGGCATGCACCTCTCATAAGCCAGCAACAGGGTCAGGGACCGCACCCTTGCACTGTGCATGGCAATAAGGATGGAGAGGCAACAAGAATTTGCGGAAGAAGGCAGGTCATGCCAGCTGACATGCAGACACAGCAGCAACGGTGAAGTGCCAACCACCAGGTGAGCAGCTACAGCATCACGGTTCACAGGCAGGCCAGTCAGGTCAGGTTCATGCTGGAGTTCTACACCATGCCACAGAGTGCATCAGCATTACCTGTCTCCTCAAAGGCCTCCCGCTCTGCTCCCTCTGGAAGGTCCTCCCCTGCACACGGAGTCGCATACAAAGTGAGCTGCAATAAGCAGAATGCAGCACATGAGGCAGGCTCACACATGAGGCAGGCTCTATGAGGCAGGCAGAAGGCCCTGGCAGCAGGCGAAGTGGGCATCATGTGAGCAGCACCATGCAGTCAGCTCTACTTGAGGAGACCATCACACTGCGAAATGCAGGATTGCACGTGACGCATGACCCCCGAGGCGTGTTACATGCCCCACAATGCCCTGTACACATGACCAGCCGACAGGACACTTGGTGGCGCGTGCCACCGATAGGGGGCAGTGACCAGGCACAGGTCAACTTGCCTGCCAGGACTAGCCCTGTGGGCAGTTTCCAAAGGCCCTTCCCCCTCAAGACCCCGTATTTCTCCTGCAGAGCAACCATACAATTGCTGCTGCCTTGAGGGAGCCTCAACCGCCTGGGTTTCGTTTGCGCAGTTTTCAGATCAGATCACTGGAGCAGCAGTGCGTGCAGCCCTGTGGTGTCATGCTGCAGTAGCCAATGGGGGCATGGGCTGCAGGACCGCTGCTAACACTGCTCTGCCATGTGGTCACCTGGACGACTAAAACCTCATTCCTGTCATTGACAACAAAGGACCCTACACCGACCTACATGCACCAGGGTTGCGTCAGTGCCGCCAAGTTGGCAATCCTGCTGCAGGTGACTCGGTGCAGGCACCACGCTTGCATTACTACAGTCATCTGACTGCCATTGCTGCAGCCAGCCCAGTGCAGGCAGGCACCAGGTCTACATCACTGCCGTCAAGCAGAGAGCCATGCTGAAGCCAGCCCAGGGCAGGCACCAGAGCAGGACGCTCTGCTGTTCTGTGTGAGCTTCTGCTGCAGTCAGCTCAGTGCAGCATGCCTGATGTGCTCACCTGGTGGGAGGCATTGGGCGGCAGTGTACTCTCACTTTTGGGGAGCCACCTGCAGCAAGGTATATGCTGTCGGCAGCTGCTGAGGCCTTGTGCAGCGCGCACTTGCATGAGCAGTATCACAAGCTGGACGTGAGACAAACTCTGCTGTGCACTTGCTGCGCGTAGAAACTGCAGCTGTGCTCATCTCTGCTGGGGAGGCCTTCATCACTGTGCAGCATGCTCTGCACCAGAGCTCTAGCATCCAGACCTGATTGCCACTGCTGATACCTCACCTGGTCAGCATGAAGTAGGCAGGCTCTGCATGGTGAGGCTCGAAGCCCTGTTCAACAGCAGCTGAGATCAGGGCCGCCTGCAGGACCCGACTGGCATTCACCAGCTGCTCAGAGCAGATTGCACAGGGCATGCATTGCGCTGCAACTCAGGAACAAACACAGGCGCATCAAGCAGAGGTTGCATATAGGCAGATGCGCACACAGCAATGCGAGCACCTTTTTCATTGGCACTTTGATCCAGACGCCGTGCTTCTGCTGCTGCTGCCAGACCTGCACAAGGGTCACATGGTCATATGGGTGTTGCAGCTGAGCACTAAGCCACAGACTTACTGCCCAAAGAGCACCTTGATGGAGTTGCTGAGGCGGGTTTTGAACTCATCTACATCATCTGGCAGCTTTGTCTCATCAACGATGATGCCATCGAATCTATCAGGGCTGGCACTGAGCAATTGGGACATGTCTGAGGTCTGGGAGGCAGCTCTGGATGTCAACAGGGAATAGCGATGTGCTGGGCTCAGCACCCGGACAGCAGATCTGCCTATGAGACTGAACGGCATACATGCCGCATGCAGCCTTGCTGGCTGATTTCTGAATTCCTTGACCATTCAACAATATGCAACAGCAGCAACTACCATGTTCAGTCCGTTTGAAGGCAGCAGAGCACAGAGCAAAATGGCCCTGACAAGCCTTCGCCTGCAAACAGGCTACGAAGCTTTTGTTGCATTGGCTCGCATCTGGTGCCGTCGGCGATCTACATATATTGTGATGAGCTTCATCTGAGAGACACTCAGAGGTGCGAGGTGCGGCATGAGCGCCTCCCCAACGACCTGCAGCAAGGCAATTTGAATTTGTGTGGCGCAGCAGGCACTCACTAGCCTGTCTGCAGAGACCGCTTGCTGCATGACAGGAAAGGGGTGGCTGGGGTCATGCCTAGCACAGCAGTGGGTATGTCAACACAAAGATGCGCTGCATCGACTTCAAATCAAGGTAAGACATGTTGAGCATAACACAAGGTAGTGCATGTAAAAAAGATGATGCAAGGGAAAAGTTTGCACGACCTGGACTGTACAAGGTGCACAGTGAGGGCAGCTCACCAGCCACAGGTCCACCAAGCAAAAAACAGTGGCTTTGCGGACATCAGCACTGGCATGCTTGAAGGCCTCAAATAAGCCCGGCAGCAGGTGCGGCTGCAGCAGTGGCATAACCTCTGCCCTTGGCATGCGGCTGACGACGCGGCCGATGTGCTTGGTGGCAGCCTGCACCGTGAGCGGCTTTGGAGTCATTGCATCAACCGCCAGGGTGGCACTGAGCCCTGGACGTCCCCATGTGCTCCAGCCGCACTGCGGCTCAAAGATGCAGCCAGCAGGCTTCACGTGGCAGGCAGAGCAGTCGAGGAAGCAAAGAGGCCATCCAGTTCATGCCAGAGGGGGACGCTAGCATGGCACTGTGTTGTGTCCAAGCACTACTTCCCAAGGCAAGCATAGCTTGGGTTAGGCCCTCAAGCATGAACAAGCTTTGAGGTCGACAGGCCATATCAAGAATCGACATCAAGGCTCACGCCTTACCAGGTCTTGGGCTCTTGCAGACTGCAAATTGTTAGCTTTGGGGCCTTGTGAGTGATCATTCAAGGGCAGAGCGCAGTCCCAGGCAGAAGCTGAGTGGTGCATGCCTCACCTGCACCACAGCTGCCTCTGGAACGCCGACCTTGGCAGCCCCAGGGATGGGCAGCTTGTGCCTGAGCAGCTCCAGAGCAAAGGGCGCCGGCACCTGCTGCAGCAATGCACCTACAGCATCATCAGCAGCTGCGCACACCTGCACCAAAGTGAGGCGTCTCAGCTGTACAGCGGCGATAGCAGCAGTGCTCTCACTGGCGAGGTCTGCAGACACTTGCATGTCCATGAGCCATGTCCGGTGTATCGCAATCTACACAGGGAAGCGGGTAAGAAGGAAGAGATGCATGGCGCAGCAGCAGTGCCCTGTGCATCATCAGCTGCTGCGCACACCTGCAACACTGTGCATTGTGTCAGCTGCAGAGCTCCCAAGTGCCACGTGTGTCAGCTTTGCTCACTGAAGCAGTCCCAGCCCCGAAATGTGCTCTGTACCCCTCACCGCTTGGCTCCCTGCATCGGTGCAGTGGTGCAGGTGTGCATGTAGGTCCCCAGCCTAGACGTGCATACCAAAGTGGCCCACCTCTCGGCTGGGCTCGCTGGTGCAGTCCAGCAGGCGCCCCACCAGGCGCGGCAGGCTGCGCTGCAGAGCAGGCCCCAGCCTGGGGGCCAGGTCATGCAGCGCCGTCATGGCTGCGTGCCGTGCCCGCAGGCTGCCGCTGTCGAGCTGCTTGTGGAGTATGGCCTCAATCTGCAGCACAGGAGTGGGAGCAGGCCTGTCAGAGCTGGAGACTGCCGCTGGTCTGGTGCCTGTCAAGCACAGCCTCGACCTACAACACGAACGCGGACGCAGGCTCCTTGAGTGTCCCTCTCAAGCCACCTGTAGGGCGCATCCTTGACCTACAGGACAGATGGGGATGCTGAGGTGCGCGGCAGTGCTCATGTGCTGCGGCGCTGCCTCTCAAACCTAGTCCTAACCTGCAGGGCCCAGGTCGCAGCTGAGCCATTCAGCTGATCTTTCTCTGCATAGAGCATTTGAGAACGTTCAGGCTTACAATGAACCCAGTATAAGCAAATGCGGTGACTGACCATTGCGGGTTGCCATCGTACTGGCGGCTCACACCACAAAAGTGCAGCAGCAAAATGGCAGCGGCTGAGTGGATATGACCCCACGCCACAGCTGACCTGCTGAGCTTTGGCTGCCAGCTCCGACTCAGGCGCTGCCTGGGCTGCAGCAACAAGCTCCTCCATTGCCCTGGGAGCCAGCTCCCCAGAGACAGCAGCATCTGCCCTCTGCAGGGTCGCCTCCAGTACCTGTGCTGCCATGCCAGGGGCTGCACCCTCCAGGCTCAGCTGCACACCCCGCGGCGGCCCCAGCACAGCTGGGGAAGCAGGGCTCAGCGCCAGGCTGCTGGACAGAGGGGCCATGCAGGTGGCTGGGGCTGCCGCGGCTGTCAGAGCGCGACTCTGCGACGTAGCCACAGGCCGAGTCTGGGTTGCAGACTGCAGGGCACCACCACCTGAGGAGGCTGCATCTGCCTCCCCATTCAGTGCTGTGGCCTGCTGCGCAGGCCCTGCAGTGGCAGGCTGTGCGCTGTGCAGAAGCGCAGCTGCCTTGGGGTTGCCCTCCATTGCAGCAGCAGCTGGAGGCCCCTGGTGGCTGTCTGTCACAGGGCCGGCAGGCTGGGTCAGTGCGGCAGGGGCAGCAGGGAGCAGCCGCGCTGCTGCTGCTGCCCCTGATACGTGTGCCTGGAGGACTCCCACATCTTGGTCTGCTGCAGCATCTGACATGGCCGCACATACAGCTCCATTGCTAGCCCCTGCAGCCATGGGCACACATCCACACGTGTGTTTTCAGGCTTACCGCCAGCAACTGTAGCTTTCTTCTGGGGCAGGCTCTGAGCGCGCAAGCAACCCAGGCCAGTCATTTCAGCGTGTGGCAACCTGAGTGACTCAACGCAAACACCCGCGGTGTGCCTCCACCAAACCAAGGGCTGCTGCCAGCGGCCATGTGGCTGCCCATTATCTCTCTCACCATTGCCTGCTTGCTGCCTGGTCGCATCAGCAGGCCTGTTGTCTGCACCACAGTCGCTCTTAGCAACGACTGCAGGCTGCTGCTCGGCATGCAGCAGGGCAGTCGGCTGCCTGCTGAGCTGGGACAGGGGCCGCCTGGATTGCTGCTCCTCTGGCATTGGTGCTGCTGCCCTGATGCTCTCCGGGCACGCACCCTGCTCACTGACCACACCGGCTGGTCCATTCTCGTCCTGCAACTCTGCAGGAAGGGCTGGGGACTTGATGCAGGACTTGTAGGCTGACAGCACTCTCATTGAAAGCATTCCAGCCAGTGCTCCTGGACAAGCAGCAGATGCTGACCTCAGCAGCGGATGTAACGCCCTGCCCAGTTCACTCCAACGCCAGAGTGTGCATTCAGGCAGCCCCTGTCCCAGCTCTGACAGGCAGGCCACATCCATCACCCCTGGCCTCACCTGCATGACCCTCTTCAAGCTCCTCTGCATGCAGCTCCCCGCCAGGAGCAGCCTCCTGTGCCGCAGGACGCCCAGCTGTGCTGTTCACATCAGCCAGCCTCGCCTGAACACTGAGCCTCTGACCAGGCACTGCAGGGCTGCCACGGCTCCTCACGCGCCCATACTGAGCAATCTGGGAGTCCAGGTTGGGGATGCTGGGTAGCAGAGCCCGCCGCAGCGTCATCTGTAGGCACAGCAGTAAGCAGTGTCTGGACAGCTGCTGTGAGCCTGTCTAAGAGTCCAGACTGGTGATGCTGGACAGGACAGCGCTCTGTGGCGGCAGCTGCAGGCCAGAGACCTGGACAGCCTGCCTGCCTCTGAAAGTCAGGATCAGCAGGATGAGTCAGCACGATCTGCAGGGTAAGAGCACTCAAGCCCAGAAGCTTGGGGTGCGCTGTGCAAGAGAAGCTGATGCAGTGTCCATGATTAAAAGTCACAGCACCAGAAACAAGTTGCTGGCCGGGGATCCCAGGGCAGCAGAGTCCAGCGCAGCATCACCTGCAGATGGGGAAAGATTTGCAAGTTGGGCCTGGCAAAGCCATGACTCAACGCATGTGTTGTGTGATACTGCACTGCTGAGCTGTTCTAGGTGACCTTCAAGCAGCCCAAGCATGCCTGCTCTGGAAGCAGGCAGCTGCAGCGTGCGCCAGCAGGGTGGTCCAGCAGCACTGCACAACACATTTCCAATCAAAGGCACTTGCTTGGTGGCCCATCAGGGTAGGTCATCCATTGCAAATGACACAGGTGCACACTGGGAGTGTACCTGCTGCACAGGCGGTGCACACGCAGATTGAAGTGCTGGGGCTTGCCTGCTCAGTGGGGCTGGCGGCCGCAATGTGGGCCAGTAGAGTTGGCCCATCCATTGCGCGGTAAACCACCTCAAGAGCAGCAGTTGCAGCTCGCCGCACCTCGGCAGCCCTGTCCCCTGCCAGGGTGGCTACCCTACCCACCCACTGCCTGCATGTTCAGGATGGCATGAGCTGAAGTTGGACTGCTCCCTTAAATGCCGATGGCCAGCGACAATGGCAGAAGGTTCATGCGTCTGAGCACAGGCAGCACGGCAGCCATGGCCAGCAGCTGGCTGCATGCCATTGAGAGTCTGCAAGTATAGGGTCTGCCTAAAAGCAGGCAGCACAAGCCCCGCCCATAGTTCCTGCCCCGAGCACATGACATCTGTTCAATCCGTCACAGCGTATGCAGGGGGGCCCCTCACCAGCCGCCCAGATGTCATACACCTGCATCTGCCAGTGCATAGCCAGCCAGGTCTTACCTGTGTGCAGGTGATGCAGCCATGGTGGTTCAAGCTGCCCACAGTGGCCCCCACACACACAGGGCAGAGGATGCACCACGTTCAGAGCAAGCAGCGTCCATGCATCTGCACGATAGTCCTTACGGGGCTGTCCAAGTGTCATGGCATAACAACAGATCAGCCCTCACCTAAGCGCAGGCAGCGCAGCTGCAGTGGTCACCAGCTGCCCGCAGTGCACGCCAAAAAGTTGCAGCACCGCGCAGCGCCCCTTGGCTGACTTCATAGCCTCCAGGCCCCGCAGCAGATGGGGCAGTGCAAGCTCCAATTCATGCTGCTGCAGGATCTGCTGCAGGCAGCTGCAGGCAGGGGCATGGCAGCACAGTGAGTGCTTGAAGCCACTGAGCAAAATTAGTGATAGTGCCTCCATATATCAATGCCGGGCAGGTGCAGGTGGCACAGCCTCTCTGCTCAGGAGATGTTGCAGGCAGCTGCAGGTAGATGGGGCATTACAGCGTGGACCAAGAGGGCCTGCAACCCTTTGAAGACTGCAAGCCAGCCGCAAGTGGGCCAGAGCTGATGCTGCCAAATCTGATCCAAGCAGCGAGCAGCCAACCAGCAAAGTTCAGGAGACAAGTCCACAATGCCCTGGCTTTGGACACAACACAGAAGGATGTTTGACAAATGCGACGACAAAGCTGTGCCCATTGCTTCGGAATCGCTAACAGTCACACAGCGCCTCGTTCGCACCACAGATGCACAGAACTGCCATGGCACATCACTTTGGCTGGGTTGCTTCTAGGAGCTCTATATACCAAGGCAGAGCCACGTGTGTACAGTCATGGCCTGTATAGCTGAAACTCCTTGGCCGTGCTGCACAGGCTCTCCTTGGCGTCACTGCACCGCCCATGCTGACATAACCCAAAGCAGCTTGCACAGGCAGATGACACAAAGGGATTCCTGAATAACACATGCTGACTCTCCACCACTGCATGAACGGCCATTCACTGTCCCTGGCCGCTGCCTAATGGCTGGCTCCCAGCCTTTCAATGACCTACCTCTCTGCTGCACTCCGCAATCCCTCCTTGGCATCAGTCAGTCGCATGCACAGGGCAGGCACCAGTCGATCCAGAAAGGGCTCCACCATGGTAGGCTGCTGCCGCAGCCATGCTTGCAGCGCAGCCATTGCAGCAGCCGCCACTTTGTGGTGGGGATCCCCTGCAGGATGAAACCCACCAATAGCTGTAGCGTGTGCGAGTTGCGCTGGCAAGACAACAGACTGGCTGGCTGAGGCCGGTTCAGGCATGACAAAGAACATCTGGCACAAGCCTGATCAGCAAGTGCGCACCAGAGGCCATGGGGCAGAGTCTCCCAGGCATGTCCCAGGCCAAGCCTAGCTCGCATGCAGCGTTGTCTCTGTGAAAGCATGCAGACAGGGATAGTGATCTGCCCTGGAAGCTTGACGCGCACGCCTGCTCTACGATGCTGCTTGCAAGCAGGCCAATGCTTGACCTGTACAGATGGCAGCCATGTCTGCATTGTGACAAAGCCATGTGTTGTGGCTTGCCTGTGTGTTCCATCACCATCAGCATCAGCTTGTCACAGTGTGCTTGCAGATCTGCCAGGCCCCCGGGTGCGTGCTGGTGCAGCAAGGACTGCAGGTCTCCCAGCGCTGCGACCTTGGCCTGCAGGCAGCCAGGATGGACATGTGTCTACCTTGAAAGTCACCCTGGTCAGTAGGCTGCTGGAAAATGTGCGCTCCAGCCACCCTTTTGAGATCCTGTGATGGCCAGGCGGCAACACGCAGCAGTGCCTGGAAGGGCTGCTGCCCTGGCAGTTGCCCGTGAAAGCTGCAAGGGATGGTTCGCACCACAAGGTGTACAGCCGCGCAGCTACAGCAGGGTCTCAACATGTGCACAAGAAGGCACAAGAGAGGCTGCCCCAGCTGCTGCAGTCTGCAGGACCTGAACAATGGTGCAGCATCAGCCAGGCACAGCTCTTGCGCAAAGGCCTGGTGCACTGACTGCTGCCCTCGCCTGCCAGTCAGTCCTGGCTGCCGCCGCATTGGCAAGAATCTGTGCAGCCGTCCTCCAGAGGTCCGCCTCGTCAGCCTCTGCCTGCCAGCTGTGCACCTGCAGGCAGAGCAACTGGTGTAAGCCAACACCCCGCAATCTAGGCCACACTGCTCAGCGCAGCCAGCCGCTGGCTGACAGCGGACAGCGGGAAATCCCGCAAACACAGCAGCTGATGTACCCTCCTGGCCAAGGCAACAGTAGCGTACATTGAAGACCTTACCCGCGGGGTCCTGCTGCCCCCCGGCATGCTCTAATCTCAGCGCTTGATGCGAAGGCGTGCACTGTTCAACACAGTTCCTCACCCGCAAGGGCCCAGCTGCCTCCTCATGCTGCTCCATGCTGGGCACCCTGCTGGCGGCCCTGTGCTCCACCACCCCTGCAGGCTCTGCTGGCTCCCAGCCCCCCACCCTGGGCTGCTGCAGCAGCGCTGCACCATCCAGCTCAGGAGGGGGCAGCGCCGGCTGCTCCCGCAGGCCCTTGACCGGCTGCCAGCTGCCCTGCTGCTGCGCCTGCTGCTGGAGCGGCCAGTCGTGCATTGGTTGCTGATTGTCAGGCTCCATGGGAGCCTGTGCTGCTGCGCCAGCCCACCCAGACTGGGCTGCAGAGGGCCCGTGCCGCGGCGGGAGGCCCTTGGCAGCTTGGTGCATGCTGGCATGGCCATTGCTCTGCATGAGGCTGCCCTGAGCAGGAGGCAGTATACGAGAGGCACGGCGTGAGCTGCCTGCCGTCCTGGGAGGCTCCGCCCCCTCGGCCGCTTCCTCTGCCTAACAAACAGATTGCAGGAAGCTCTCAGGCAAGTGACAGTAGGCAGGCATGACAGGCTGGCTGCAGGCAGACAGGTTTGCTTGGGACTGTGCACAGAGGCCTCAAGGGCAGCACACGTCCCTGCACAGGCAAGGGACGAGGACAGGCAGCCAGGGTTCTTCAAAGAGAAAATAAGCCATGGCATTGCAGGGCACATGTTGTGGCTTGCAGTAGTGCAAAGCCAACACCACCTGTATGGAACCAGGTGAGCAGAAGCCGTAAGGGGTAGTCACACTTCTGGTGAGCCCAAGGCATTTGTATGGGACCAGGTGAGCGGCACCCAACAGGGGTTATTCACCTGCATCGCCTGAAGGGACACACGCAGGGCATTGCCACTGAGAGACCTGCGGGCATGGCTGCTGCGGGCGGCCGCCCTGCTCACAGGCTGGCTGGTTACACGCTGGCCAGTAGCAGCCTGCTGCTGCCGGCTGGCCTGAGACACAGGGCGGGATGCTGATTGTGGGTGGCCTGCACTTGACACAGCACAAGCTTGCTCCACTGGTTGTGATATATGGCAAAGCAGGTGGGCAACAGTACATGCTAGTAAGTGACTCTTCCTTTTGGCATGAGCAGGCAGTGGCAGGGTCCAGGCCCGCAACACACCATTGTTGGGCCCCAGGCTGGACCAGCAGGGACCAACCACCTGCACACCTGCACACACGTTTCAATACAATGTCCAGCATCGCATGCTGTGGACAACAAGGGCTCACCTGCCAGCGCAGTGCTCTGGGAGGGTGAAACGTTGAGCTGCCCCTCGCCAGAAGGCTTCCGGGGGAGGGTGCGTGCCGGGGGGGGCAGTGAAACACCTGACAGGTCTGCCACCTGCGTGAGCTGCCCTGCAGGCACCGCACCCAGCAGCAGGGTGAGCTGCTATGCAGAGGTTTCGCTGATGTGTTGACTGGAGCTGCCGTGACCTGCAGGGGCCAGGTCAGCTCTGCTGGGTGCCTCCCACTGTGGTTCACATGACGTCAAGCAAGCCAGGCATTTGCAGGCTGATTCAGGTCGATGCTGTCCGCTCCTGATGGCAAAACCCTGCTGTATGCTGTAAGCAATAAGGTCTGGCAGATGCCAAGCAGTCACCCGCATCCAGCTCGTGTGCTTCCTGCCATCTAGCTCACAACAGGCATGTGTGACAGCATGTCCTGGATCAGCTATTCAATGGGCTGTGGCAGAGGAGTCCATCCAGAAGATGCAGCATCCCTTCACATGTGATGTAGTGCAGCATGCCCTGGCTCGTCCTGTGTGTTCAGTGTGTTGCACCCAGCCCCGCTCAGGGGCCCACACTGTGACATGCATACAGTAGAACATGCCCTGCATCAGCATGCCCAGGCTGGGGCCAGGGCAGTCCACAACATCCAGCAAATCAGCCCTCGCTTAGGCAGCATAGGCATGCGATAGGGGCACGGCAGAACAGGGGTCGAGAAGAACCATAGGTTGCATGTTGCTGTGATCCAGCCAGCTGTCTTGGCATCATTTTCTGCATGAAGGACCTCAACACAAGCGCACTTACGTGGCACATACTGCAGCATGCCCTGACTCAGCATCCCCTGCAGGCTGGCGCTCTGCCTCTTCAGCAAAGCGTGGGCGCGCGTCGGCTGCGTCGCGGCATAGGCAGCAAACATGGAACGCCCCACCACACGTACTTCAGAGCAGGAATCTTGAGCTGCCTTGACAGTGGCTGCCTCCATGAGGTCAACGTGTCTGTCATACTCTGACGGCTCCCAGTCCTCCAGTACCTGCAGAACTTCTTGACAAGTCTCTGCATGCTGCATCGTGCTATGCCACTTGATGGTAATATGCTCAAGTACACTTGAGCATGGCACCAGAAATAACTGCCAGACGGCACATAGCGTCGAGGTTGTAGAAGAGCATCTCGGATAAGGCGGCAGCTGAGAGAGCCAGCAACGTCTGAATGAGGAGTGCATACAAGGGCATAATCGTCCCAGCTGGACTTGCAGCAGGCAAGCATGACGCGACACAGTGAAAGACCAGTGTACACTGCCTGCCCTTGCTTCGAACGCTGCTGCATGCCTGCCTGCCTGCAGGACATTTGAAGGGAACCCCCCAAGCCTGCATTCACCAGTGTGCAGAGCAGGCAAGACTTGCTGCAGCTCAACTGTTGCGTAAGATTACAGGCCCACAGCATCCCACACTCCTGCGTGAGTTGCCGCCCGTGGGTGCTGTACAGCATTGCTGTCGAGACACAGAAATGCGCCAATGCACCACGGACTTGCCTGCAGCAGGTACTTAGCGCAGCACAGGCGGATCTTGGAGTTCTTGTCGGTGCGCACGACGTCGCACAGGCTGCGCAGCAGCTTTGGGGAGTGGCAGTGGTGCAACAAAGTGTGGCAGCACAGGTCTGCAGCGTCGGCCATCACCTGCAGCGCATCCATGCTGAGCCGCTTCAAGGAAACTGGAGGCCTGTCTTTTACCCCTCCACATGTGTCAGCCGCGAGGGCCGCCATGTAGCTCAGCTGCTCAAGTGCAATGTCATTATGTGCCATTTGCGGGCGACTGATGGGCAGCCGTGCTGCGCAATTGGAGGGTAGCGATGAAGCAATGAGTGGCAGATGTGGTCAATTGCTGAGCATTCTAAGGGCAGCCAAGCACCAGCCCAACTTTCTGTTGCGCACAGACAGGTGCACAGGCCAAAGCCACGCTGCGCTGCTGAGCCAGGCAGCAGGGGCCTAGCAGAAGAGGCCGATCTGCTGTCAGCAGGTCAGAAGGTACGAAGGACCAACATTGAACAGTGACAGAGAGACTTGTGGCGCTGAGGCAGGGAAGCTTGTCATGGCTTTGTGCTGGGGATGGGAAACACAGTCCCAGGCAACCCCTTTAATCCAGTGCACCACACCCAGACCCAACAGCATGCAGAAATGCTTGACACCTGGTCAAGAGAAGTACCTGCACGGTGATGGCCACAATCTTGAGGACCATAGGAAGGAAATGACACGCCAGGAACTCTGCGCGGTTGCCCAGCACAGCTGCCAGCAGCCCCAGCACATGGCAGCCCTGCTTTGACACCGCAGACCGCCTGCAGGAGCAGGCCAGCCAACGCTGCCTTAAACAAGACAGTCACCTTGCAAGCACTGAACACAGAAAGGCTCCTCCATTGGTCCCTGACAGGAGTGCAAGCCATATGTAGCCAGCTTTGCAGCAAGCTAGAGTTGATCTGCAATTGCAGGCTGGTCTGTGAGGCAGACAGGGACAGCAGTACCTGTCATTGATTTGCACAGCCAGGGGGTCCTTCAGCAGCCTGATGAGGTCTGGGAAGCAGTCCATGCTGGCTCCATTGCCAAGAATGAGACCTTCCAGCCGCAGCAGGGCCTGCAGCCAGAGACAGCATGGCTTCGACTTTGCGCAGATGAAGCTTGCGGCCCTCAGAAGCGACCATGCAAGTGCATTGATTCACCTTGAGCCTTCTGGTCTTGACATGTGGTTCACAGCATGCAGCCGCCTGCAGTGGCAATGGCCAAGCAAACACTGTGGGCAGAGGCTGTTGGCTGTGAACATCCCTTCCCAGGCTGCCTCCCACCATATGAAATGCCCAGAACACCATTATTTGACTTGCAGTGTCACAGCAAGGCCTGACAGAGAAACAGAGACAGAGTGACCAGAATCAACGGAGGTAAGCTGAGCTCTCGAATTTCATGAGGCTCTCCAGCGTGGGCCTGCTACACAAACACCTGGGGTGTGGCACAATGGCTGAGGCGGCTGGGGTGGCAGACATCAGAGTGAAAGCTTAGCTTGGGTGGCTCACCTCAATTCGTTTGGTCCAGTCCAGCTTCTCATCCAGCTGGGGCACAAGGGCTTCCAGGTGATGCCTCAGGTCCCGCTCACTCTCCACTGGGGTGGCTGCTGCTGGTGGCGGCTCACCCCCAGAGTCCTGGCACAACAGGCACGCGTCAAGATCAGTAAAGAGACATGCTCACTGCAGCTGGCAGGAAGCTTTGAGCATAATACAGACAGCGGCCCTCAGACAGGCCGGTGCTCGCAATGGCATTGCAGGGCTGCCATTCGAGGCTGGGATGGCCACTGATGGCTGTCATTCTGCCAGGTCAGGCATGGCAGATTCCCTTTTCCCAGACAACAGGTGGCCAAAGCATCCAAGTCCCTTCAGGCTTCCCATGTTGCAGGCAGCAGCCTTGAGGCCAGCACAGAGCATGCTCTGACACAACAGGCATGCCACTGTGCTGCCTAAGGTAGCAACCCCTTGCACCCAGCGTCCTGCCACACCAGGCTTTACAACGGAAGGCCAGTAGCATGGGGTGTGGCTGCAAGATGCAGTGCAGTGCCACAAGCAGTTTGACCAGGCCCTGGTGGGGTGTCCTGCAATCGCATGCAGGATGCTTGCAGATGAGGGTAGGGACATGTGCTGGCTGCTTGCTGGTCCCCACTGGCACCACACACCCTCAAGACCCTCTTTCAAGCGCCTCACCTGGCAAGCCGGCCAGCAACACAACGCAGCCAGTAGGCTGCCAGAGACTCACCGTCAGCTGGATGGCTAATGTCATGCCAAGCTTGGGGTTGGCTGCCAGCTTCTGGCAGCTTGTGTCCCAGACCCAGGCCCAGGCGATGATGTGGGGCTTGCTTGACCCTGCCTGATAGCAGAAGGTGGCAAGAAAGCATGGTGGGCCCACCCACCCGGAATCCACCCTTGCGAGTGCCTGTCCTGGGAGGCTGAGCTGCAGCAATGAGTCCCCTGCCGCTGGTAGAGACGCTTCCATCGCTTTTGCCTGCCAGGTCACAGCTTAAGCTACCCCCACATTGCAGGCTTCCTGCCTTGGAGGCCGGCCTGCTGCTCGGCCGGGTGGGGGAATCCAGGATGGTGCATGGCGAGCTGAGGGAGCTCTGCAGGGCAGGACACAAAAAAGCTGCACCAGACCAGCCGTGAGGGACTTCAGGGTGCTGCACAGCAACCTTGGTAAGCCTGCACTTCACGATGCAGAGCAGATGCATCAGACCTCCAAAGCATCAGAGACGCTCCTGCCAGTGTGCGACGGCGCAAAAAGCTGCTCAACTTGCAGCTCCAATGCTACAAATTGAAAAATAGGCCTTCCAGGTGCAGCACATGGCAAGGGTGCAATTTGTAAGCCCCCTGAGTGTGCACAGAGGTGCAGTGTGCTGGCATGGTTTATGCACACACTGCATCTCCCAGGGCTCGTCTGGATGGGCAGCATGCAGTCCAAAGATCTACACTGAGATTGCATGGCATGTGAGAGGACCCACCATGCACACAACCCACCTCTGCAGATCTGTCTGAAAGTGCATCACCCATGTAGACGCCGCCAATGGCGCCAGGCCCATTCCCTTGGCTCAGCAGCAGCATTGCAGCGTCCTGCTGTAGGGCGGCACCTAGGGAGCTGGCTGCCAGGAGGTCGGGCTCAGGCAGGGCTGCAATGCCGGCGTCCTGCAGCCTGGCTTGCAGCAGGGGCAGATTGCGGGGAGGGTCGTCTAGCGCTTGCAGGGCAGGAACAAGAGCCGCGCCCAGGTGGCGATGCGCCTCCTCCAAACACTCCAGGGCTGCCTCCCTTAGGCCGCTGCAGCACAGCATAGATATATACATCACTGCCCAGAACAGACGATGGCGAACTCTTCAGTAGCTTCAGCGATGTCACCCTCAGGCCTCAGCTGGGTGCTACTGCAGCAGCAGTCCTCACAGCAGCCTGCGGCGCTGCAGCAGCTCAGGTGCACATTTGCAACCTAGCACCAGCTTCAATGCAAAGACAGGCCCTCACTTTGCTTGCAAAGCTCTGGCCTTCACATAACACCACCCATGCACTGATCGGCTGATACTGTGACTGTGCCACTGTCAATTTTGCTGCGGTCTCCCAAACTTGACATGCTGATGTGGTGTGCCACCTAGCAATGATCTGGCAGCTTGCTCATCTTGACAGAATCAGCAGGATGCGCAGTCCCGCTGCACAAACACATGCGGCAGCACTGCACCTGCTGGAGTCGTCCAGCAGCCCACTTAGCGGCTCCAGCAGGTCCGCCTGCCAGGCCGCTGCATGCGCACCGCCTGTTGCTGGCGTGGCAGCCAGGGCCTGCGTAACCCCATGCGCGCAGGCAGCGCGGGTGCGTGCACTGGGGTGGCGCCAGATGCCCTCCATCCTGGGCAGTGCTACCGTCAGCCCCACCACCTGCAGCGTGGGCAGCATGGGTGGAGTATCCAGCAGTGGTGCCAGCTGCCCTGCCTTCTGGGCAGCACTATGGCTAGCCCCACCAGCTGCAGCAAAGAAGCATGCATGAAGCCTCTCGTGATGAGGCACAGGCCAAGCTGTCTGTGGTTGCTGGGCACTCAGTGACTCTCATCAAGGGCTGTAGCGCCAACACTGCCTGCCAAACCATGCTGTCATGAGTAGCAGCAATGGGTGCATGGTGAACGTTCTGCCGAAAAGGCTTGCCGCATCACCAGAGCAGATACACAGCTCTGAGCAGTCTGGATCTGCACACTTGCCTGCAGCACAGCTGCCAGTACTGCAGCTGCCTCTTCGCGAAGGCTGTGCCTGGTGTCCCCAGCCCGCTCAATCTGCAGCCAGTAGAGCACCTCAGCGTCTGGGGCGCACTGCACATGGACATAGCTGCCATGCATCCCCTGAATGCAGGCCCTTGGGGAACGTCACATGGTTACAGACATGCGCTCAGTGCCCAAAGCGTCTGGCACAGTCAGGCAGGGCCAGGCACATCCCAGCAGAGGGTCATCAATGTGGCAGCTAGCACAGACGCCAGGAAGCACTGACATAATGAAGCCAGCATCAGCTCACCAGAGAACAAGAGGCAGCAGAAACTCACCAGAGGAGGCAGGAAGCGCTGGCAGCAAGACCCCAGGGCAGGTCCCGCCCAGCTCAGCAATGAACCCAGCGTGTGGATGGCCGCCAGGCTGACCTGCGGGGTGAAGTCTTCTGTCTGGCTGCAGGTTTGACACATACAGGCCAACTCTGCGCCCTTGAGTGCCTGACAGCATATCACAGTAGCCTGCAACTCTGCAGGGTCCTTCTGACAGCTTGCTCCTTCTGACAGCTTTCTCACTTGGAGATTTGCATCCCGAAGCACCCCTGAGACTGCTGCAGCCACCGCCTCCATGTCCTGGGGCATGACCTGGCCAGCCTCCAGCTGACCCTGCAGGCGCCAGCAGCACCCTTGAGGCCTGGCACCCCCAGCAGCTTGGGCACGCTGCAAACGCGCTCCTGTCGTAACTTGGCACGAGTGTATGGATACAGATGCCACGCGAGGCAGGAAGGGACCCCTGGCAGACGGGCAAGGCAATTTGTGCCTTATGAGCTCCTAGTGAGGAAGGCTGGCTGCTCTGCAGGACACAGAGAGTTACAAAGTGGCCCCAAGTCTGTGACAATGAGGACCCCTGGAACGCATGACCCAGCTGTTTGCTGGACACTGAGGCTGCCTGCAGAAGGTGAGGCTGCTGCTGGAGCCTGCATGTCAGCTGCCAGCGGTTGGTGTGCACCAGCAGCAGCAGCCTGTGCACCAGTGAGAACCTCGGACCCAGGATGCACTGACACAGTGATGAGCAATGAGCTGAAGATCGGTGCCTAAGGCTTGCAGCAGACAGGAGCCTACCTGCACTTTCCCCAGCACCCGCAGCCGTTGTCCGGGATTGCCCTCGTCCAGCTGCTGCAACAGGCTGGCCAAACCATATCCTGCCTGCATGGCCATCAATACCAATGCTCCAGACCTGCCCTCTAGGCCCTCCTGAATGTGCTAGGAGAAGGGCGCGGTAATCAGATCCCTGTCCTGGAAGACCACAATAGGCGCACAGATGGCTGGACAGAATGGCTCTGACTGGATCCGTGAGGCAAGCTGGTCATCTGGCTCGATACCGTAGAGCCAAAACGCATGCGTTCGAGTAGGGGGTGCGGTCAAAGCTTTGGCCATAAAAGGAAAACCTGGACTTGCAGTTAGCAAGAAAGATATTGCAGGAACTCTCGGAGGCGTTTGCCAGAGCTGCCAGGGGCACGCGCAGCAGATCTGAGCGGCAGGCCATTCTGTGTACATGTCAGGTGCCTGTCGCCAGCTGGGAGCACAATGCCATGTCAGCAACCATGTAGGCCTCAATGTTGTCTGCCTGCCTTTGGACCAGTCATTCAGCAGCCAGGTGGTGAGTGAGGATGACAAATCAGATGCAGCCGCCAGATAGATGGGGCTGATGATGACGCAGCTTGCGGAAAACAAGACCACCTTCTGGTTGGGACTCAGTGTGAGCTGTCCCAATGGTACCTGCCCCAGACACACCGGTCCTTAAGACATGCTTAGCAGGCAGAGGACCCAGGAGCAGCTTAGTCCAGGCTGCCACATGTCAGATTTCGGAGCCTCGACATTTCCCAAACAGACAAGGCTGGCAGTGGTCAGAAAGGTGGTGCCTGCTGGAGGTAATCTGTCAGTTTTCAGGAGGTGCACCAAACCCTTTTCAGCTCATGAAAGCACTTGCTTTCTTGCAACAGTCAGCACAAGCTGCAAGACAGGAAGGCCCCACTGAGTATCGTCGCTTGGAAGTCGTTCCGCCTGAGTGCTGCAAGCGCCAGGGGCCGGGCATGGATGCTCGCCTATCGGGCACGCTTACCACAGCAACTTAGCAGCGTGTGGAGGCCCCTCCAAGCGATCTCTGCCACCAGTCTGTGCTCTGAGGGCGTTGTGAGCGCTTGGGTGGCGGAGCCTATGAGCTCGTCAGGGGGCACGAGCATCGCCAGCAACACCAGCTCCTCAGGCTCCACATCAAGCCTGCAGCCAGGGTGGGCAGTTTCCAGCTGGTCTGTTGTTGCCCAGATGAAATGCACTGCAAGACCTCTCTGCCTGGAGTCATTGCCCAGCCTGCTGTGGCGCATAATGGCCTGTCATGAGTGTGACAGCACCATGGCCAGACTTCTGTTGCTCCCCTGCAGGAGGCGCTTCAGCTGCAAGCATCCAGGGTTTACATTGAAGGACGTCACCTTCTGGGCACAGCTAACAGGCGACACCAACCCAATTCACACGGATTCCAAAATCGCAAAGGCAGCTGGTGAGGTCAAAAGATTGCTGTCAGCCATGACACGTGGCAAGGACAGAGGCTGAGCAGCATCAAACAGGGAGTGGCTCTGCGGCAGTAGGTTCGGTTGTTCTTCAAAAGTCTGTGTGCCGCAGGTCTCACTAGCTGCTGAGCCGTGCTTCTGGACAGCCCTAGTGTGGTGGCATCACTGCTAGTGCAGCTTGCAAGAACATCTTGCATGACAGGAACAAGCTGTGCTGCAGGCCTGACAGGCTGCATCGTGCCTGGCCTTCTGACAGCGTCGGTGTTTCCAGCCGTCATCGGCGCTAGCTTCCCAGGCGCAGTCTACCTCGCACAGGACCTCAAATTTCGATTTGCTGCCCATGTAAGCAGGGCAACTGTGTTTCCACTAGTCTGTTTGCTGATGTGGGCCCCAGCTCAACCACAACAAAGCTGTGCTGGCAAGAGCTGTTTTGGGCTCCGTGCAAGTGTTTTTGGCTGCTCTGTTGTGGTGCTGGATTTGCCGCAAGTCTAGCTCGTGCCTTCGAGCTGGTGCTTGCCCTACTGTAGCAAGGCTGAACAGAACCCCTTCGGCGGGAGTGGCGGTCAGATTCAAAGCAACAGCACAGCCCCCTCAACTTTCTGATGTGCACTCAGTCTGCTCCCTTGCGCATTCTGCAGGCAGAAGATCACTAGCAGCCTGCACTGACAGTACCTTTCGCTTCACGTGACAAAAGTGCTCATGCATCCTCCCTCATGCTGTGCAGTTGAAGGAGCCTCTGCTGGCAGAGGTGGTGGTAAAGAAGATCAGTGGCTCCAGAGTGACCTTTACCACAGCTTGCTACCGCCTGTCCGACAAGCAGGTGGTGGTTGATGGAATGGCAGTGGCACTAATCAGAGACCAGGAGACCAGAAGCCCCTTTGTGGAGCAGGTGCCAGGCCTGGCTCGACCTTCCCCGCCAAGCCCTGCCAAGGTGGAAAGACATCTACCTAATCAGCAGCCGCAGCCTGGGGCTGCTGGCCTGCAGCCGGGGCAGCCCAGCACACCGGCCACCTTCACCAACTGGCTGGAGAGCACTTCACCGCAGCCTGCTGAGCAGCAGCAGCAGGATGCGCCTGCCACACCTTTCAGCTGGCACCCACTGCGAATGTCCTTAGGGTTCTCATGAAGCGTCAGCAGAAAACCTGGGTTTGCCTCAGGCAGTGCTGATATGCTGACTACGCAATGACAGGTGTGCACTTTGTCATTTACTTTTTCTATTGATTTGTCCTGCCCTCGCTTTTCAACCTCATTTCTCCAGGTTGTGCCCTGCCATGGACCCCCCCCATGCTAGTGTAAAGAGACCTGAACTGACTATTTTACAGGGCACTTGTCCAGCCAGCCACAACCTCTGGCCACTTCCTGTGGTGTGCGAGGTAGGAAGGCTGTGCTCTGAAATCTCCAGATAGACACAGGGCTCGATGTTTGGCACAGAACAGGATGCAGGGGATGAGAGCTCCAGGGCCTCATGACCATCTCAAAGTAAGGAAGGTCACAGAGCTATGGAGACAAGAGAGCGACCAGGAGCGATGCTTTCACACAACTTGAGGCCTGCACTGAGCAGGGCTGTGAAACCCTTGCCAGCAGGGCGCACAAAGGGGTGGGCAAGGGCCCTGGTGGTGATTGAATGTAACTTATGCTCGTTCAGATCAGCAGGTGCTGCTCTCATGGCACTGCTGGACTAGGGCCAGATGGAAGGCACAATTGTTGCCAAAATGTGTCTAGTTGTTGGGCTGCGCTGTGCTGCAACACTACTGCTGCGGTGCGGTGCCCTCCAATTCGGCGGCCCTGTCACAGGCCACGTCATGGGTCTAGGGCAGCCCAGGCAGCGTGGCTAGGAAGCTGCGCCCTCGCCGCCGTCACTGACGCGAGGGGTGGCTTCGCTGCCATTGGTGCCCTCACTGCCCAGGCCATCCAGGGTGGCATCCCCCAGGCTGCTGGGCGTGCGCGCCAGGCTGTCAGCATCAGAGCCTGCAGCAGAAGGGGAGCGCTTGAGCAGAAGGTGCGGGAACTGCAGCAGAAGGCTGAGCCAGGCTGGTGGTCATGTGCGAATCAAATGTGGGAGGGGAAGCACTACAGGCTGTTCAAGGAACCCAGCGCATGAACAGCCAACCGCCCCACTGAGTTCTGAGTCAGGGCCTGCCATTTGTCACCCTATCCACAGAGGATGATCAGCTGCCAGCTGTGACAAAAGTACAGCTGGCACTTGCCCCTGTCATAGGCCACCAACTCCCCATGATGTAGTGCAAGGGCCGCAGCAGAAGCTTGCAGCAGATGCTGAGCATGAAACCTTCACAGGGCTCAGCAAGCTACATGTGGTAATGCAGCGACCTCCTGGCAACTGCTAGCATCAGCAACCAATGTCCTGGGCAAGCAGGGCAGGCAATCCCAGAAGCACGATGGCAGCCACAGCACTGGCATGTAGGCTTCATAATCTGTGAATGGAATGGCAATGCTGGTGCTTAAAAGCAGCCTGTGCATCCAACAACCCAGCGACCACCACATCTCTTGTAGCAATGTCCACATGCACTGCCAGAACAGTGACTGCCAATGCTGCACCAGCCATCAGCAGAGGCAGCCTCCTAGCCAACAGAAGACGAACTGCGGTGAAAAGTGCCAGATGCTCTGATGCAGCACTCTGCTGATGCTGCTCCAGCCAGCCTCTCTGTGCTGCAAAGACAGCCTGGGCTGATGGAAAGATCCCCCTGTGCTGCAAAGTCAGCATGACTGCGGCCATGTTTACCCTCCGGAGGGTCACATTTTTATGACTGTGCTGACCCCAACATAGCCTTTGGAGCTCTTCCAACGACAGACAAGGTGCCCCAAGGGGTCCCCTGCAAGCAACTGTGCATGAGATGTGCCTTGGCTGGCCCTGCCGCTGGTGGAATGCTGACACCTCCCAGACCAGAGAGACGGCATGGGTGCCCCCAGGTGCAGGGCTGGCCCAGGCGCATGGCCAGCTCACCACTCGACAGGTCCACCACAACGACCGTCACATTGTCGCGAGAGCCACGGTCCACAGCTGCACGGGTCAACACTGTGGCTGCTATCCTTGCGGCGGAGTGGCGTGTAGCCCCGCGCTGGCGTGCCCGCCGCAGGCAGCGCTTGGCCAGGCTGCAGGCCTCCTGGTTGGTCAGCACATCCCACAGCCCGTCGCTGGCCAGCAGCAACAGCTCATCCTCTGGTCGCCGGCTCAAAATGGTGATCTGCAGCACTTGGGTTGTTTGTTGAGGTCCCAGGCTTTGGTAGCAGCAGCAGCTCTTCCCCTGATGGCAAGCTCGACTGGGTGATCAGCAAACAGAAAAGGTTTGACAATTTGCAGTTGAGCGCAGGCGAAGGCAGCAAGAGCCTGTCTGCAGCTTGCACCCTCTGGATAGTGATCTGCAGCACAGGGGCGTGAGGCACAGACCAAGGACATGAACAGCAGCTCAACCTCCTGCTGCAGACTTGATGTGCGCTACATGGGCACTGCAGGCTCAGGCTCAAATTCTGAGCAGCTGGCGCACTTTTCAGCCAGCTTTAGCAGGCTGTGATTTGGGAAGCCTTGTAGACAGCTTGTCCTCAAGAGC
Organism: Asterochloris erici; assembly: GCA_019693375.1. Lineage (NCBI taxonomy): Eukaryota > Viridiplantae > Chlorophyta > Trebouxiophyceae > Trebouxiales > Trebouxiaceae > Asterochloris > Asterochloris erici. The sequence continues at coordinate 58,814 of JAAMXJ010000016.1, read as the reverse complement.
CTGCTTGCAGTGGATTGCTGCATCAGGGTTACGGGCTGCACTGCGACCTTTTAGATGGATGCATCTGAATCAGGGGCAAAGCGTTTGGATGTGTGCTGTGCAGGCCACAGCAGAGTGTAATGCCCCTGGCCAAAGCATGGCATAGCGGTTTCAAAGGGATGTGTCTGGACCACACAGCCAGATGGTACGCCAGCGGACTGCCGACAAGCACCCAGATGCTGTGCAACAGCCACGGCATGACAGTGAGGAGGATTGAGGCGAGCAAGAGCAGTGTTCTGGGCAACACCAAGCGCTCGGCATGCCTCCCTGGCGACTGCTGCTGATTTGGCTCAAGCATGCTTTGCAGCTTGCCGATGCCAGAAGAGGCCCAGCAATGCCGGCTGGGCAGGCTCCCTCGCCACAGGCCCTCTGCACATCTTACAATGGGCAGAGCAATGCACAAAGGCAGGCTGGAAGCAGACCCACCTCAGGCTGCGCGATCACAAATGGCCGCAGGCAGTGATCGCCAATGGCACGAGACACTGCGAGCACTCCCATCACGCGCACGCCGTTCCAAAATAGGATTTGTCCACCTGCAGCCTCCACACGGGCCTGCAGGCAGACAGGTAACAGGTTGCTGTTCCGGTCAGCTGCGCCGAGCGATATTGCACAGCCTTAGCTGCTTGGTGAAGCACTCCAAGAAGCCTGCCAGCGCTCTGCTTTCAGGAACTGGATGAGGCAAAAGGCGGGCTGCTGCTGGCAGAGGCTGCTGTGCGCACCGTCTCATCTTCCCGAGCAGCTTTGTGGTCATCTGTCAGCGGAATAGCAGTCCCGTTGCGGCACAGCACAGCTCGGGAGTCACCTGCAGCCAAGCGCTGGCTTAGCACCCCACAGCTGTGACAAAGTCGGCTGTCACAGCAGAGCAGGGCATTGGCAGGCGCAGCTCATGTATCCGGCTGCTCAGCAGCGACATGGTCTGTAGCCAAAATCGCAGTGCAGCTGTGAGCTGCAGCTCACCACCACAACTGCTCAGCAAGCAACATCTGACGGTTCACGGCTGCAGAGCAGCAAGGATGGATGCCATGTGACCAACGCATTACAGGCGTGGATCAAGGCGCAGTCAGCAGCCGGCTTACCGCAGTTGGCCACAAATAGCTGCCTGCTGCCCACCAGCGCCACCACAGCGGTAGTGCCCACCAGGGCAGCATTGTCTGCCTTGCCAAACTCCTCGTCAGCCTTGGTGAAGGCATTAGTGAGGGCAGACTCAATCTTCAAAGAGCTGCAGAACAGGGCAGACCAAACCATTGATAGCGGTCTATTGTCAAAATGCTGCCAGCAGGCAGAGCAGGGCAATGTCCAACACAGCGGCACGGTCTGCTTGCCATGTTGCTCCTCACCTTGCCTTCGGGTGCTCCGCTTGTACTGACAAGAGCAGCCAGGCTGCTCGTGCAGCAGCGCTATGCCAGCCTTGCACTGGATGCTGCAGCAACGCAGGGGCACAGCAGCTGCGCTCATGCCAGCACGCACAAGGCTTCACCTGCAAGTCAAGTCCTCTTTCTCTGTTTTATTTTCCTCTGCGTTGCCACCTGCTGGTACACGCTCCTGTGTTACTTCCCGCTGCAATGTCTCCAAGAACCCTTCACTGCCATCGGAATCATCACCTGCAGCATCAGCAGTTCAACCTCATGGGCTGTTCGAAGTGGCTGCGAGGACACCAACTTGCACGCATGCACAGCACCACAGTAACAGACCCTGCAGAGAGCAACTGCAGATCAACTGCAGAGCTTGCCTGACTTTGAGTCCCACACCGACAAGAAGCACAGCTGCCATCAAATGGCCTCAGCCTCTTGACACAAGACAGCTGTTTGCATGATAGCATTTTCTGCACCACAACAAGTCCCTGCCACCCACCTGCAGGGTCTTCTGGCTGGACCAGGCTCTGCATCTTCACGTCCTTGGGGAACGCCCCGCTGACTTGATGAGACACAGACCCAGATGGTGGCCCTGCATGGCATGCATGAACATGTCACTGCTGGGGAATGGTCTGTGGGGTCAGCTGCAGTGAGTGCAAGACCCAAAACTACTTTGATGCATGCTGATATGGCAGCCATGTGTCGAGGGTCAAAGATCTTTCTTAGGGTGAATCAGCGGCATGATGTGAACTCGCCCAAGTGGGTGTATGCCCGCACAGCTTGTGCTGCTGGTGCTGCGCAAGCCCGCTCAGTGCACTGGGGGCTGCGCATGCACCCAAGCAGCCCACAGCATGACACATTTGACAACGGGCAAAGATCGCAGCTGATATTTTGGGTTGGTGTGAGGCTGCCCCTGTCCTGGCTGGCCCACCTGACTTGGGATGCCTCAGCCCACATGTGCACTTCTCTCCCGGGCACTTGCAAATGCCGCTGGCCTGCCGCATGCCAGCATTCAGCTGTGCCTCCACCTGGCTGGCCGCAAAGGATTCAGCCATCTTGCTGTGGGCTGACGGCGAGCTGACTGCTGACAAGGCCTCTGCAATGCGCTGGTGCAGCGTCTGCGCGCAGTGCAGCGCAGCCTCTGCCCCCCCATGCCCGTCAAACACGCCGAAGAAGTGCAGCGTCTCCATGACCGAGTTGCTGGGCCCCTCCTTGCAGGCGGCAGCAGGGGCCTGCTGCTGCCCAGCCGCAGAAGCAGGCTGACCATGCCTGTGCCCATGCGCTGCCCCAGACTCCTGATGGTGCTGCTCCTCATCATGCTCTGACACCGCGGGACTGTTGCCCGCACTGCGGATGTGCGTGGCGATGCGAGAGGGGATCAGCTCCCCCAGTGGCTGGGTGTCTGCAGGCACAGGAACCTCCAGCAGGAAGGGGACTGCGGTGTACGCATCCTCCATGCGCGGTCGCCTGCCGCAGATCGCCTTGGCCCCATGCGGGGGGCAGGCGTTGAGCGCCTCATGCAGCTGTGCCTTGGTGAGGTGCAGCTGGCTGTCGCTGGACTTGCCAGAGTGCTCGTCGTCCACCAGGCTGAGGCTGCCTGTGCCCTGCGTGACACCCTCTGTGGTGGCAATGTCACCGCCAGATGTCAAGCTGGAAAGCTTGCTCTGCACACTGCCATCACTGGGGCGCTCCAGGGCTGGATGGGGGTCTCGCTGGGTGCTGTGCACCCCCAACCCCTTTCCCCCTGTGCACTCGGCCACCGCGGCCGAGGCAGCTGCCCTGAGGGTGCCGACGTCTGCAGGGAGAGGCTCCCGTGAACGAGAGGAAGCGAGACAGCAACTACGCGCAGGGAGAGCAATTCGAGCAGCAGCTCACCAAAGCTCAAACTGCGGGACAGGCTCCGGTCAGGGGTGGCTGCAGGGGCTGCTGCAGCTGCCATATAGCCTGCCCCAGCACGGTGTGGGCCGGGAGGTGATGCTCGTGCGCAAGCTGGCTTCTTGCTAGCCGTGGACTCCTCCTCGTTCAAGAGCAGGGGGCGTTTGATGCCTGCTGCCCTGCAGAATGAGGCAACTGCTCGAATCAGAGGCACCTGGCAGCAACTGCAGATGGTGTGAGCCTGGGCTTGTCAGCCTGCTGCCCCTCACCTTTGGCCTGCTAAAAAGACCTCACTGCAGTCAGCTGGGGGGGAGCTGGGCAGGCATTGTGCCATGCACTGATGGGGCAGACACCTTGCTTCTTCAGACCCTGCCTATTCCTCCAGGGACAAGGGGGCTGTACACAGGTCTCAGGCTTGCTCAGTGCGTCTCAGCGCAGTGAATAAAAATTGAATAAACCGTTCTCCCAGCTTTCTTGCTTCATTAGGTGGTGTTGCCTGTGCCTCAGGCAGGCTCACTGGCCTGGGGGCATGTACATCAAATCATATCCACAACGAAATGGAGCAGGCTGACAAAGCAGTGGCAGGAATCTAGCATGGAGTGACAGCCTCGCCCAGCACGAAAGCAGAGCCTGTCATGGACAGGAAGCCGACACAGGACCAGCAGATAGGTTTTCTGCTGTTGCTGGCCTCATGCAGCACTCCTGCTGCGCCCCTGCCAGACATCAGAATGCACCGCTTCTGGCTGAGTCATAAGGCTCAAATCCTGCTCAAGTCTGCGGATGGGTAAGGCTGCTGCCTGCTGGCCTGTGTGCAGTATTCTTGGATCTCTTGGAGGAGCAGGGCAACAGCAACTCTGCATCTCCCTGCAGGACCATTCTCCTGCAAGAGGCCTCGGCCACCCACATACTGCCAGATGTGCTCAGGCTGGTGAGTGCTGGCAGATGGCCGGCAGCAGGCTGCTGATGGGTTGTCGCCTCGAGGTTGGTAACTTGTTTAAGCATATCTGGCAGCCTTTGCAGGTCAAAAGGGCGAATGGAGCAGCAGTAGGCAGCGTTGTGGCAGAGGCAGATGGTGTCTTGCAGCTCAAGCTGGATCTGTATGTTCCCCTCAGGTGCAGAGGACCCCCTGGCCATGTCAGCCAGGATCTATTTGGAACCTTTCTGGCATAGCCAATGGCTGCTCCCCTGGTGCATAGCTATCAGTCAAGCGCTTGCATCCCAGCAGCGGAATCTCACACCTGCCCGCAACCTTGCCTTGTAGGCTGCTGCAAGGCATGCAGGAGTGGAAGCGCAGCTCCTCTGCAGCGCTGGTCTTTCAGGTGCTGCACGGCGTGGATGAGACAGTCCCGCAACCCTTCAAGCCTGATGCAGAGCGGCTGCCCAGGGAGCATGTGCAGCCAGACTGCACAGCTGCAGAGCGTTTCAGGTCAGACGCTCCTTCATAACTGCGCCGCTGCTCACGCTGTTCAAACCAGTGCTCGGCTGTGCCGTGCGCACCTGCACACAGATGTGATCAGTGCAGAAATCAGCACCTTGTAAGCCTTCTTGTGCCAGCTCCATTTGCCAGCAGTCGTCTGCTGGTGCAGCAACATCAAGCTGTTGGAACCAAGCAGGACAAAGCTGTCTGCACCCTCAGGGCCGAAAGTGCACGCTGCATCTCCAGCCAGCTGATGCAGTCCTGTTGAGTGGTTCTGCCTGGCCTGCAGCCTTGCCAGCTGCCTGTTGGAGCTGCCTACGTACACGAAGGGTGCACAGCAGGACACCTCTCCTGCCGAGACAGAGGCCACTGTCAACAGGTGAGGCAGGCTGCAGTGGTGGTCGTAGTGGATTGGTCGCAGCGCACAGGTCTTTGCTCAGCCACTGGCCAGCTGTCATGGCCTCACCCCACCTGCATCTCTGAAGACAGATGCAGGACGGCAGGAATTTGGCTAACAGCACTGTTGTCTGGACCAAACTTGCCATGCAGCAGTCACAGGCTTCCATCTGGTTGTGCAGGTCTGGCATTGGCAGCCTGCCCGGAGAGATTCTTGTCAAGCTCCTGTCTCTGCTGACCCCCAGAGAGTTGTGTGCAGCAGGCTCCACTTGCAAGCTGCTGCACGCCGTTGCTCAAGAGGCTGTGCCAGCCCTGAAGCTGCAGCTCTTCCCGCATCAGGTTGGTGCTGCTTTCCTGAGCCTTGCCTGCTGGCATGCTGCTGCTGGTGCCATGGCAACATGTGTTGAGACTTGGTGAAGCACTTACTGATGAGTCTTGTTTGGAGCACACAGGCTGCTCAAGTCCATGGAACAGCACCCGCTGTTTGGTTGGAAACATCAGGCTCCGCATGAAGTCCAGCTGTGTCTCTATCACGTCTCTTTCAGGCGCAGCTCTGCATGTCCAGGGGTTCCATTGAAAGCTTGCACTGCACCTCAATTTGGCCAACAAGCCGTCAGATCCCCTCAACTGCTTGATGTGCTGCAGTGGCAGGTGTGCATTTCAAGTCCTATGCTGAAGATTGCTACAGTTGCAGTGGTATCCAGAGCGCTTGGTGTGGCCACCTGCATGGCCACAATGTTGCGGCGCCCCATGCCTTGATAGCAGCATGACCACCCTCATCCAGACACGTGACACTCTGCTCTGCCTGCTGCAGCGCAGGGCGGTGCAGTGGATGCAGCGTCAGGAGCGCGCATCTGAGCAGGTTCCAGACGCAAACTGGCGCTACCTGCAGACGCAGGACGGGCTCAGCTTCTGGGTGGCCACCCACACTGGCGACCTAGTGCTCCAGGAGCCTCCCATGCAGCGCAGATGCCCAGGCGGGTTATTCTGCGATGAGCCAGTAAGCCTTACGTCAATCCTGAATGCATTGTACTCTACTTAAGACCGGCAGTGCTTGGCAGGTCCCCACCTGAAGTTGCAGCAAGCCTGACCCACAGCGGGCATCAGCAGGCACCTGCGTGGCTGCGCAGCCTGCCCATGCTCTGCATGCTTCCTGACGGCTGTCCTGGCATGGGGCTGCACGCGACATCTCTCTGCCAGATGTCTTGAACCTTCATTGCAGGGTCTGGGCAAGACAATCACTGGCCTGGTGCTGATCATGAGGACCCTTGGCCGCATGCCGGCAGTGCCGCTGACAGCCGAGGGCAAGCCTGTAGACATGACCTGGGTCAAGGACAGCTGCGGCAGGCAGGCTGCTTATTACAAAGGTCTGCACCTGCATGGTCAAGTCCCAAAAGTCCCAAGGCACTGCTGCTTGGAACTGTCCAGAGCCTGCCTCAGTCCCTCTGGAGCATGCAGCGGGTCACCTTCCAGAGTGTGCACATGCACTACAGGTAAGTGAGCAGACCACCACAGGCTTGTGTTCACCTGGCTGTGCTGAGCAGCATCGAGCAAGCGTAAGACTGGTGTGCGACCCCCTGCAGTGGAGACACGTCAGAGCCTGAAGCAGCACAATGTCTGCACAGCAGTGCATGTCACATCGTCGGCTCAGCTTGTCCAAGGGCAGCCTCTGGACAGGTGAGCTGCAAGTTGATGCCCTTGGACAAGACGTTGTTGATGCCCTTGGACAAGACGTAGGCCTTGGCAGCCTGATTGTATTGGCCATGCTTCCTTGACTTGATGGGTAGGCATCATCAGTGTAGTCAGGAGGCCTCCAAATGTTTCATAGGAGCTGGCTGAGGCAGAGGGGCAGTCGGAGGTCAAGTGCACAGAACAGGCCAACCATTTGCGTTCCTGTGCTTCAGGACTGGCCTGTGCATTTGTGCGCTTCCTGCAAAGAGCATCCATTCTGGTATCCAGCTGTCTTGCCTCAGCAGCATGCTGCTCCCTTCTCTGTTTTATGGGTCACCAATCTGCCTGCCTGCTTGAAAATGGGGCTGTGGGGCTCTATGGGCCAGCTTCAGCTTTCCCTTCTCAGCTGCCTGTTGACTGCTGCCATCAACATCCTGTGCTTCACCATGGGCAAAGCATCTGCCACCTGTGCAAGACAACCACTTTCAAGCAGGCCTCATGTGCTTGCTGCCTGCAGAGTCCAGCGATGCCCCCATGGCTGCCCCATCAGGGCCAGGAAGGAAGATGTCGCGCCGAAAGGCGGCACTGCCGCCCGAGTTTGAGCTGACTCGCAGGCCCTCCAGGAGCCAGCAGAGGGGCGCGGGCCCTGCTGCTGTGGTGGCAGCTGGCTCTCAGCAGGGGCAGCCTCTTGGGCAGCAGGGTGCTGCTGCTGCTCCTGGGCCATCTCAGCCACCCCTGGGCACCGACCAGCCACAGCAGGACTCCAGTGCTGCTGTACTGGGCAGCGTGCTGTGTCAAAGCAGTGCGTCAGGGCAGCAGGTATGGCCCAGCAGGTGTCTCTATGCATGTGTGCCATCGCTATGCTGCGCCCCTGTCGTGGACATGGCTGCTGGCCTCCACCTCAAGTGGAATGAGGGCATTTACAGGGGTGCACATGCTTGCTGGATCAGCAATGCTCAAGATCATCGCACACAGACAGGGAATGCAGGTGCTGCAGGCAAAGTGTGCAGCAGCAGCGCCAGGGCGTCTCAGGCCCACGCCTGCTGTGCCTGCAAAGGACGCTAAGCAGGCAGCCGCAGCAGCCTGGCTGCAACGCTCAAAGCTATGCGGTGCTGGCAAGAAGCGTAAGCGCCCCGCACATGAGGGTGACAGCTCAGATGGCGACACAGACCCAGATTTTGACATCACAAAGGCACCTGGCATCACGCTTCGGCCTGCAGTGCAGGCCACCAATCGTGAGTGCAGAGCAGACTTTCGTGGTGTGAAGGACCAGCTGCCGGCTCAAGTCAAAGGCTTTGCCCCCATGGCCCCTGTCTGTGATCGATCAGCATCAATTCGGGATCTCGTGCCGGAATCTGTGTGTGGGGCATACTCTGCTGCAGCAGGCCTGCATGACTCAGACTGGGATCTTACCAGTCTTGTACTTTCAGCCTCTTTGCAGCCAAATGGTCCTGTCTGCAGGGGCTGGGAGATCCAGCACTGGCACAGCAGCAGCAGCCAGAAGGGCGCGCAGAGCCCCCGCTGCTGCAGCAGGACAGCAACCTGCTGAGGGATTCTGCAGAACAACGCACGGCCCGGCAAATCTGGGTGCTGCATCAGAGGAGCTTCGCCTGCCAGGGACCCATGGGCTGGACACCTTGCTAAATTTGGAGGACTCAGCTGCAGAGCTGGAGATGCCGCTGGCAGTGCTGGCCCAACGAGCTAGAGCCAGGGACGCTGCTGAGGAGAACATGCCCCTGGCTCAGCTGGCTGCACTCCAGCAGAGGCAGCCTGCCAAAAGGTCTGGGTGCAGTGCCAGGCGGGAGCAATGTTGCTTGGCAGGCGGACCAGGCTCCGCTGAGGTTCAGCCAGGGCTGCAGCATGCCGCACAGCAGAGACAAGCAGGCTCTGATCCACAGCGGGGTGTTGTTCAGGCGTCTGCCCCTGCCAGTAGGCAATCATCTGAGGGGGTGGGTCCAGCGCCTGCGCTCCTGCTTGGAGGCGCCCCAGCAGTCACTCAAGTGCCAGGCTCCAGCCAGGCTCATGCAGCGGCAGCACCGCCACCACAGAAACCACCCAGTCGGCACACCAGGTCGGGCAACAGGGTCTTCAGTGCACCCCAGGCTGTAGATGCACAGCTGCCAGAAGTTGCCCGGCTGCAAGTCGGCTCAGCGCTGGGGGCGCCCCGACGGCCTGCGCCGCTTCAGCAGAAGCAGCAGGGCGTGGGAAGCCTGCAATTTGGGCAGTCTCAGCATGGACAGGAGCAGCAGCCACCTGTGGCCTCAGCTGTGGCCCCGCTCCCCTTCTCAGCATGGGCGCCAGCTCCGCAGGAGACCTTGAACCACCCAGACAACATGGGTGACATATATGTGGAGTGTGATCTGTGCAAGAAGTGGAGACGCTTGCCCAAGGGGCATGAGGTGGGTTTACGAGCTGCCTCAAGGCGGCATGTGCATCACATCAAATTGGGTGCTGCCTGCCCACGCCTTGCCTGTCCTCTGGCTGCCAGGCATCAGGCAAGTATCCCGCAGCAGTGGGCGCAAGTCCAAGCCCAACCTGACGGGCAAATACGCACCTACTGGCGGACCACAGTGGCTGGTACTCAGAGTTGCTGCTGTCTGCAGGTGGTGCAAGATGCCACGTGGGTCTGCACCATGCACCCTGAGCCGTCGCAGCGCTCCTGCAAGCTACCTGAGGATTTAGGGTTTGCCAGGGACTTCTCAGGTGCTCCCCTTGTTGGTGTTGCCTCACAATGGAAGCAAGCAGAGTAACAACTCATCTGTGTCCCATATATTGCCCGCAAGCTGGCTAGGAGCACAAGCTGACGACATCTGATGTATGCTGACCGACCCGCCCTTATTTTCTGCTGCCAGACACCTCATGTGCCTGCCAACCTGCTGCAGAGTGCCCAGGCTTTGTGAGAGTTGGAGAGCCATCGGGCCAGCCTGAGAATGTGGTCCACTATCAGACCCTGCTGAAGGACTGTCCCACATTGGTCACGGACTGGGCATCTGTGGCCTGGTGGCTGTCCAAGCAGAACTGCGACGTGAGTGACATGTGTGCAGGCCATGGCAGTGCTGAGCGGGGCAGTAGTCATGGCACCAGGTGCCGCACTTCCTGTGCTTTCAGCTCCCGTTTGATGTCACTCAGGCTGGAGGCATTCCCCCACCCCTTGCCTTGCCCTGTGTCTGCACCTAGTGTGCCATGCTGCAGACCTTTCTGGCTGGAATCAGAGTGCCCAAGGACCATCGCCGCCCGCCTGAGGTGTGGCAGTCCTTCCTGGCCAAGCTTTTCCTGAAGTGGGTCCCCAGGAAGGGCAGCGGCAAGGGGGCCAGCGCACTGGAAGGGGCATCTGCCGCTGGGCTGACCTCGCAGGGTGGCGGCCGCAGGAGCAAGGCTGCAGAGGCAGCTGCTGCTGCAGCCAAGGGCCTAGGGCATGGCTCCTGGCAGCAGGCCTGGTGGGTGGGGCGCCTGCGCATGGACCTGCTGGCTCTGGAGATGGCGCTGCAGTCAGGTAGGCTTGTCAACTGGTCCCTTGTACGCACCAGCGCCTCAGCTTGTCTGCAATCATTGATCAAGGATGGTGGGTGGTGGCTGATCAAGTGCGCAGGCTGCTGCTTCAGCATCGATTTCCTTTCCTTCAGCAGCAGCCCTTGGCCATAGTGGTCTTGAACGGAGGCGTACTGCTGTGAGCAGGCTACAAAGGTGGCCTTCGCCTTTTTGCTATTGCAGAGTATTTTGATTGGCCTACTGCAGCAGGGATGGCAATCTTGTTGAGCCACTGCCTGCCAATCGTGCATGGAAGCCCTGCCAAGCGCAAGGAGCAGAACAGCAGCCAATTTTGCCAACAGGCCCTGCTTACAAGGACAGGCCACAACATGCTAGTTTTGTGTCAGCTCTGTTGATATCTGAGCTTACATTCAACTGCAGACCAGCAACAACAGGGCATGAGGACGCAGATCAAAATTTTATCATTGCCTGCACGTCCTTGTGAAGAGGATCAGGCTGCAGCATGCTAGTTTCTCATGACGATTTGAAAGACAAGCACCAACCAGCAGCCACCAGGCCACCACTGTCTGCAGGACCTGTTGACGAGGGCAGGCGGATCTACATGTCACGGGCCACACTGGTGGTGCTCCCCAGGGAGCTGGTGCCTCACTGGCTGTGCCAGATCAGGCAGCACCTGCAGCCGGGCAGCCTGCATGTGGCAGTGCTGCAAGGCAACAATGCCGGTGGCTGCACCCTCACCACTTTTGGGGCGGACACCAGCAGCGAGCTCGAGGCAGCTGTGGAAGGAGAGGCCGACAATGAGAATGAGGCTGCAGCTGTCAGCCAACCCAAGGTCAGTTCTGTGTGCTGGTGTCCATCAGGGTGTTGCTGGCAATGGAATCCAGCACTTGTGTATAGCTAAACAACGCCTGCAAGATGCGTGCTGGCTGACGGCAGCTGCACATCCCAATTAGTCCTTGAGTTTCAAGCAAAAGTGCATGGACAGCAGTAGCTTCCTGATGCTGTGCCTCTCCAGCAAGCTTCCACTCTGACCTTGTTGTCAATGCTGCTCGCCATAAGCTTCTGGCAGGCACCCCACGTGTTTGCGTGCTGCATGATGTGAGCTGCTGCTGCGGCAGATTGTCTACTGGTCCTGCAGTTGATCTGCATGGCTGCATTGGCCCCAAGCAGTAAGGGGCTCAGGCAAACAAGATAAGATATGTGAATGCCTCTGCAGGGCAAAAATGCAAAGCAGCAGAAGACGGCTGCAGCTCACGAGCTGGCCTGGGGTTATGATTTAGTCATCACCACTTTCATGCAGCTGAGTGCTGGCTGGGCCCGGCGCAAGGACAGCCCCCTGCTGAAGGTGGGTGTTTGTGACGCACCTCCGTGCGGGTTGACCTAGACATTGGTATCTGTTTACTAAATGGTCGAGCGCGTGATTTACAGCAATTTGCCCACAAATGCCATCACGAAGTAGGACGGAGCAACAACGTGCAACTTGCCTTGAAGCAAATATGAGCTGATGGCTGTCAGCTGCTCATACTGCCATCCATTCCATGCAACTGGTCCTGTGCAGCGCCATTGGGACACATGTGCTGAAGTGCAGCCATGTCACTGCAGGTGCACTGGCAGCGCATCATTCTGGATGAGGGCCACATGCTGGGAGCGTCGCTGGCAGTCACCAACAAGTTGCAGATGGCCTGTGCGCTGAGGGCGGAGTGCCGGTGGATCATGACTGGTGAGCTGACCCCTGTTGGATCCCTGCTCCCTGCGCTGTGGACTCATACCTCGCTGGCATTCCATCACTGCCCTGCACCCTGCCTTGTGGCTCAGTGCTCGGCAGGGCAGGCTCCGTGCTTGGCTGAGCATGTGCAGCAAGGCACCTTAGGGTGACGAGCCTGGCACTCCTTGGGGTCTCACGATACCTTGACTTCTACAGGTGTTGCCAGCAAGCCAGGGTGACATCATGGGCCTCGGCCTGAACAGGGGCTGCCCTGGCCTACGGCTCTTCAGTGCTTTTTGCTTTGCTCGATCTGTCTGGACACTGTTTGGACACTTGTTGTATACCCATACACCTGTGCACCTGTTTGTGTGCAGGCAGTCCCGTCCTCAACTGCCAGCTCCTACCTTTGCTTCACTCGTCCATCTGATGCAGTTGCCTGCAGCTGTTGGACATTTACCTACAATGTGTGCAGGCACCCCCACACCTGCCACCACCAGCTCTCACGTGTCCCACCTGCAGCCCCTGCTCAGCTTCCTGCACCATGAGCCTTATGGCGTGCAGCGCCGCATTTGGGAGGTGGGCAACCTCGATGCATGCCATTGCTGCATGGCCAGGTCACTTCCGTGCAGTCACATGTCTGCCTGGGCTGTCCATTTGCCCACACTGCACTTGTGGCTTGACTCTTCACAGAGCTTGGAAGCTGCACATGGACGGCGGGAATTGCGTAAACACCCAGGCTTTGATTGCCCTGCCATATGGCCCTGCAGCCCTATGCAGCATCCCAGGCTACAACCGAGTTTGTCCCTGGCATCATGTCTGTGAAAATGTCAATGTCTTGCAGCGCAAGAAGGTGCATGCCACCACTTGGCCAGCACTCACGGCAAAGGTGCCTCTCTTCAGGAGGCCATCCAGAAACCCTTTGAAGCCCGTCAGGGTGCAGGCAGGTGGCGCCTGATGCATCTTCTGAGGCAGGTCATGATCCGGGCCGCCAAGTCAGACCTGATCACCATCCCGCCCTGCCACACCAAGGTCTGCTGCAGTGGTTGGACTACGAACACATGCAATAGGTTTCCTTTGAGCTGTGGGCTGAGTGCGCCATACATGAACAGCATGCAATGTATACATCCTCGTCTCTGGTGAGGGGGGATGCAGAAGGCTGGTCTTTAGCACAAACCTGGGTTGCCTTCTGCCAGCTTGCCAGCCAAATGCTTTTGCGAGTGTGTCAAGGGCATCTCATGCTGACCTCGTCCCTCATTGGCACTGGCACAAAGCACTGGCACATCTCAGGACTTGCACATCCAGCCAGCCGACACCTTCCTCTCCAGGACTGGTCCCCTGAGCACAGCTGTGGTGCAGCTCCTTGAGGCTGACTTTACCTTCATTCAGTCGTGTTCTCTCAGCCGTCTTCTAGTCTTCTTTTCAGAGCATCAGAGGCTGCCTGCTGAAGTACAGACTCTGTCCTCAAAAGGTTGTGCGCCCCTGCAGGTGACTCTGCTTGACTTTTCCCGGGAGCACGCTGAGAGCTACAATGCGCTGGTAGAGGTGGTGCGCCTCAACCTGCTGCTGGCCGACTGGCATGACGAGGACCACCGCGAGAGCTTGCTCAGCCAGCGCAACACCAAGTGGGCCAAGGAGATGCTGCGCAATGTCAGGTGAGGGCATGGTCATAGGCCCCTCAATCACTGGCTGAACAGTCCAGACAGGTTGGCTGCTGCGGCGCAGAGCAACGTGCCTTCATGTCATCTCAGCCTGCACAACATCAGGTAACCTAGAAGGCATCCGTGCAATGGAGAGCAGCACAGATTGCACTGATGTGTACCTGCATTGCACATGGCTGCGCATTGAGCTCCGTGGACAGCAGTGACTACATCAGGGCTCATGTCTAACGCAGAGCTGGAATGCGCAATGCTGTGTGATGTTGGCCTTGTGGGACCAGCAATAAGGGAACCATGGTGCTTCTCTGTTGCTGCAGGTCTGCTGCCCTTTTGCATGCCCCCGTGCCGCATGGCGCCTCGAGCTTTGTTGTGCCCAATCTGCATGCAAAAATGGCTGCAGCAGGATCTATTGGTGCTTTTGCAAGAAGCGTGAACATTGCCTGCATTGTATGTGTGATGCTGGGGGCACCGCTTGTACATGATGCATGCAGCTGCAACTTGGTAGTGACAGCGCCTGCAATGTCTTCACTCAAGTTGGGCTGCCATTGCCGCTGCAGGATGTCATGCTGTGTGGCTGGCACCTGTGAGTTGGCGGTGAGGGAGGTGGACTTGCTGGAGACTCTAGAGCTGCTCAGCAAGCGTCTCGGCCACCCCATGCCCATGGTGAGCTGCCCGACCACCACATGCCATGGTGCATGCTTTATGTTGTTGATGACAGCATGAGGGCTAGGTTCACAGGCAGTTGCCGACGGCCTTGGAAGGCCAGAGGATGGCCCAGCTGCAGTGGGGGCGACAGCTCTTGATGTCAGCTGGACCATCCCTTGGTGCTGCAACACTGCTCCACTCTTGCACATATGCTTACACGAACTGCACCCTTGCTTGCTCCTGCTGTCTGTGTGTGCAGGCTCAGCAGCCCCTGTGGGTGCCTGCGGCCCCATGTGCGTGCATAAGGCCTGCCTGCGCGCAGCCACCGTACCTGGCGGCCTCACTGTGCCTGTGAGTGCAGGCTCGCCAGCCCCCCTGGGTGCCGGGGGCCCACCCACTGAGCTTTGTGGAGGACGCGCTGCGGGGAGGGGGGCGCTGCCTGCGCTGCCGGGCGGATGCTCGCCTCCTGCTGGTCACGCCCTGTGCCCACCTGCTGTGCATGGACTGCGGGGCAGCTGACAGGTGACGGCTGGGCAGTGGGCCATCTGTTCCCTCTGCATGCTGTGCATGGGCCCGCTGGGCTTCAAGGTGCACACAGGTGGTCATGCCCTGCGCCCACTTGGTGGTGCATGGACAGCATGACTGCCGCCAATTGAAGCCGGAATGATGGACCAGTCCATTCCTTTGCGCCTGCTGTGAAGGGCTGCAAACCTTCACGGTGCCTATTCTTGCTGATTACTGGTGCATGGCTTGCCCACCTGGCAGTGATGCACTAAGGTGGCTCATGACGAGGCTTTGAGCATAGGGGGTGCTGAAGAGCTCCAGCTGATACCGGGTGTGTGGTGGCCCCCGGGCCCAAGCAACACGTCCTATTCCACTGGCGTTTGAGCTTGAGCTGCCCCGGGGGCTGCTGCCTGCATGCCCCTTTGAGCAACACTAAGCATCAAGACAGTGGGCTGCCTGCAGCGGGTTGGCACATCTGCTTTAGTTGCCTGCGGCTGGCCACATTGCAAGAAGTGTGCCCTTCTCTGCACACATGGGCATGGCCAGCATTCTTCTCTCCCTTTTTCTTGGCAAAAGCCTGCAGGGCTGGCTGTTTTCTGCTGTGCAAAGCATGTGTGGAAATATGCAGCTCAGCATGCTGCAGATATGCCTGACGGCCTGTTGCCGCCATGCAGGGCTGCCTGTCCCATGTGCCAGACAGCATATGAGCAGCAAGCAGTTGACGACCCTGTACGGCGGGAGACCAACTCCAACCCCAAGTGGCCCGTGCCCTTTGAGGTCATCGAGTGGCAGCCCTCCTACACTCAGAAGGTGACTTGCAGTGAGCTGGAGCGGCGGTCGTTGCCCGAGAGCCATGTGTCCCTCTCTCCACTGCGACAAGGCACATTGCAGCCCTCAGCCGGCGTCCTGCTGGGGTGTGGTGCACATGCTGACACGCACATTCCTGCAGGGCGCTCCTGGACTGTCTGGTGGTGCCTGGAGCCCCAACTGGGAGACCACGCGGTCCACGAAGTGCGTGCATCTTCTCAAACGGCTGTATGAGATTGGAGCTGCCAGGGACCCAAACTCACGGCAGGTGAGCGTCTCCAGCCGGAAGGCTCTGCGCTGCTGCCTGTTTGCCTGTCCTGTGGTACGCGGTGCCTGCATGCATCTCAGATCTGATGGACTACCAAGCACAGTCCCTGGGGCCACAGATACTGTCTGAAGGATATGCTGAAGCCACGCAGCGTCACACGGTTGGTCCAGCTGAAAGACGGTATGTGGAGCTGCCTGTCCTCCGGTCTACGTCAGATTATTGAGATGTACCATGAAAAGCTGAATCTCTGCTGTCCTGCAATTGCACAGCTGGTGCTGGCTACACTCCGCCCTGCAGAATGTACCATCACCTTGCCTCCATCTTACATCACGCCGTCATTGCCCCCATGCCAAGCTCGCTAGACAAGCAAACTCATCATGGTGGGGATGTGGCGTATGTGTTCCTACAAGCTCTGATTGGGTCATGCAGGATGTCTGGAACATCAAGCCACTGGCCAAGGCCATTGTGTTCTCCCAGTTTTGGATCCACCTCCAGCTGATCAACGCCCACCTGCGCCTGCACAGCGCGGAGCTGCAGGTGCTGAAGCGCGACATGAAGCAGCCTGATAAGGCTGCCGCTGTCGCAGCATTCCAGGTGGGTCTTGTTCAATATAGACATGGCCAACTTGTGAATGCATCTGAAGGAGACCGGATAACTTGGCTTGCACCTGAGCTTTCATGCCCTAGCCGGCTTGATGTTGCACAACCCTGCTCTGCAGAATGATCCCGGATGCGGCATTCTTCTGATGGATGAGAGTGGCTCAGTTGGCCTGGATCTGAGCTTTGTGGGATATGTGTTCCTGATGGAGCCCCTAGCTGACGCCAGCCTGGAGACCCAGGTTGTCTCTCGTGCCCACCGGATGGGAGCACAGCACACGGTGTACGTAGAGACTCTAGCCATGAAGGTGAGGCAGCCCTTTAGCACAGTGGCTGCTGACTGCTGCTCTTCGCACTTGAGGTTGCATTTGGCATGCTTGTGTGTAGGGATGTCTCAGGTGAGAGCGTGGGCTCACAATCAGCAGAAACATCTGGTCAATCGTTCTGATGCCAGCTGGCACAAGCATGGCCGCTGAGCAGGGCCCCTATATTGCTCAGACGTCCACCCTTCACTGCAGGGAACTGCTGAGCAGGAGATGCTCCATCTCAGGGCAGCAACAGATGGTGGAGACGGGGCAGCAGCAGTCGCAGCTGGCGCCGCTCTGGGCAAGTCAGACAGTTCAGAAGCCGCTCCTCTGGCTGGTGCCCCTGTCAGCCAGGAACAGGCAGCTGGTGCTCCCGATGTTGGTGCTGGCAGGGCAGCATCTGCATCACTGGCATCGCCAGTGCGGAGGGGAGACGCGGCCACAACTGCGGAGGGTCTACAGCCTGCTACTGGTGAAAGACACGTATCAAGCATCAGCACTGCTGCAGGCACCGGCCTGGGGACTGTCTCAGCCACAGGTGAAGCGCAGCGGCGCAACATCAGAAATCGCATGTTTACAACTCTTCGCAGGGTTGCAGTTGCACAGCTGCCAGAGTATCATGATCTCCCAACAGCTGAAAATCCTCAGACAGGTGCCGCTTTGGCAAGTGTTTGACAGGCTCCCATTCCCTTGATGTGATGCTAGAGCACATAAATACCTTTACAATTATGACATCAGAAGTCTTCTCTAATGATAACAATGTTGCTGATTCCGCTTGCTGACATGCTGTATGCATGTCAATCATCTGTCCAGACCACCAGTCTTCAGTCTTTGTGAACCAGAATTCGCGATTAGGCTACTGGCTGCTATCTTACATTGCAGTGGCCAGCAACAGGGTGCTGACCTTGCAATGTAGAGCCTGAGACTGGGTCGATTCTGGCTGAGGTCGCGCATGTCACCTCTGATTCTGACCTCACCGGGGCGGGTGACTGTGCACTTGGGATGGGTCCAGCCAGTCCTTCAGGCGGTCTCAGCCGTCGCGCACCAACCTGCCCACGAGGGCCGCCACGCTGCCCGCACACCACATTGACTGCCTGCCTGGCGCTGAGAACTGGGACGGGCCAGTACAGTCGGGGACTTGCTTGTCAGCTGAGTCCTCTGTGCGCTGGAGAGACACATCAGCAGTACAGCCTGATGGGGGAGGCACCTGCTCACCACGGGGGACCTGCCCACCAGGGGGGACCTGCATAGCATTGGGGGGGGGAGCTGCCAGCAGGAGGTCTATCAGACGATCCACATCCTCAGCCTCTGCACACCTGGCTTCCAGGGTGGCAGGGCTGAAACGATCCATGCTGTGCAGAGCTGAGGTGAAGCGCTCCAGTTGAGCAGAGGTCCCGTCTGGGAAGTAGTGCCTGCAGACAAAAGAGCAACAACATTGTCAAGCACGGTCCATTGGGGTGGTCAACAGGCACAGGGAGTACAACCCCCTTGAGGTGACACTGCTAAGGTGCTGAGCACAGAGCAAGCAGCTGAGCTTGCTCAAGGTGCCCATTGAGCAGGCAGCTTGACTTCAGCAGAAAGCAATGGCCATCTTGTGCCTGCATGACCGCAAGTGCCCAATCTTGCTGCGTGCAGGAGGTGCCTGTGCGGCATGCCGATCAACTTGTTGGAGGCGTCCGTGGCAGCTGCTGCACTCCATGTTGAAGGTAATGTGACACACAGACAAGCCCCAGGCCTGCCTGAGCATCTGTAGGGCCTCCTTTGGCTCCATTAGGCCCATGTACATAGACTTGTTGATGCGGCCAGGCCTGATCAGGGCGGGGTCCAGGCGCTCAGGGTGGTTTGTGGTGAGCACTACCATGCGTCTGCAAGTATTAGCATGGAATATCAGCAAATTGCCAAGCATGCTGCTCAGTCCACAAAACCACTGAAGCACAGACTGATAAGGACACACCCAAGACTGATCAGAACTGCTATGCAGGTGTCATGGGCACGTCATACGCACCAAACACCAATACAAAGGACTGAAAACTGACCTGGGGGTGTCTATGACGCCGTCCAGTACGTTGAGCAGGCCTGCCAGATTCAAGGTGTCATGGCTCTCCCACCAGGCCTTGCGAGACTTGCTCTTGACCGGCCCGGCTGTGCCCTGCAGCAGCAGCAAGTTACCAGAGTGAGTGATTGGGCAAGACATGCACGTAATCGCATCCCTGCATGTGCTGAGCGCACAGGCATGAGCACATGAAGGCATGCCGTCGGTGTGCAGCCCGGACGCAGCAGGCTGCAGCTCCCGGTGCGCTCCAGCTTGAGGCCCCACAAGGTGAGCTGCTGGATGTTGTGCAAGGAAGCAGGGATTGGTGCAGTACATGGCAAAGCCACACGACCCCAGCGTCCAAGCCTTCCTGGGCTGCGGCCGTCCTCACAACAGCATTTGGCAGTCAAGCCAACCTACCTGGATGCATGCTTTCCCCAGGCTCTCACCCTACTGCATGTGTTCCCAGGACTGTCCTGTGCATTGCTGAGTCTCCCCTCACAGCAGCAAGCCACAACCACGCCAAGCTCATCTGCTGCACACCGTCAGCAATCTTGCCCAGCAAGATGTCCTAGACTGTAGCCCGCATCAGCCCAAGCTCAGAATGCCGCCACATGGTTTGCCCCTCTGAGGGCTCCCCGCTCTACTGCCCTTGTATGGATGTCCTAGTGCACTGCAGACTCAGGCCTCAATGCAAACCAAGCTGAGCTCACCGGCTGAACGCCGTAACCAGGCTCGCCTCTCTGAGAGCTTTCCTCTGCAGAGTCCTCGGACACCTCAACCTCGACGGACATGGCCGGCGGACAGGCACGCCTCCCGACAACGTCGCAGGCAGCATCAACATCCTCCTGCAAGCAGGGGCATCCACGCTTGTTGCTTTCAGTCAGTGGCTGCTTCAGCAAACCCATGCAATGCTGCGCAGTCTGTCTCCAACAGGCAGTCAGGCCAGGCAGTCAGGCCATGCCAGAAGGGGACGGCCTTGTTTGATGCATTTCTAACCCCCACATCTAGCCTCTGGTGTGGACATTGGCATTGAACTGGGCAGATGGTGACAAATGCCCTCAGCAGGCTGCCAGGGCCGCAAGCAGCGTTGGTGCAAGGCAGATGTGGCCCAGGCACTCGCGCTTGATGGAGGGCAGTCAGGCTGGGGCTTACCAGGATGAATATGACTGAGCCAAAGCCAAGGGTGTTGGGTCTGTGTGAGCCCGAGACAGGGTAGCTACAGCTGTTCATCAGGTCAAACAGCTCCTGGTTGGTCGTGATGGCAGCCAGGGAGACTGAGATGAGGCTGCGACCTGTGTGGTGGGCCAGGGCCTGCAGGGCAGCCCAAGTCGACACATGGTCACAGGGACTGCCTCAGATGCAAGCAGGAGATGCAGTGGATGAGGGCGCACGCTGAGCGGGCAGGCCAGGGGTGGACCGTGTGGGAAGCATGGCAGCAGGCATGACACATGCACGAGCCAGGTTTCAGAGCATGCTGAGTGCATCCATGCAGCACATCAGGAGCACCACACGCAGGTCCCAGTGCAAGCTGCCCACTCCACAGCACTGCACAACAGCAGCTGGTCACCTTGATGAGAGATGTCTTGCCAGTGCCAGGGGGACCGTGCAGCAGCAGACCCTGCAGGAAGGCATCTTGACTCAACAGAACAGCATGTCAGTGGCAGGCCGCATGGCTGCCCCTGCTCCTGTACAGTCAGCTACACAGTGAAGCCAGACGCAGGCAGCCATTTGACAGCATGCTGGGGGCCCTAGAATGCCGCCTCTGCTGGCAAGCATTTGAGTACCGCGATGCAGGCCCCAGGCTGCCACGGGGGCAGAGGACTGGACACAGCGGTTAGCGTGCCAGCTGGCAAGGCCGCGACCCAGTTCTGTTGGAAGAGTGCTTGGGCAGCGCTCAACAACCCCTCCCAACCCAGAGCCAGGCTCACCCACCAGCTTGTCAGGGTAGCCGGCAATGCCAAACTTCCCAGTCTTGTGCTGGAAGTGGTTGACCAGCTGCAGGAGGGCCTCCTTCTCAGGGTGGAAGAAGGAAGCAAAGGTCTTGGTCTCACCCAGCCGGTACTGCTTGAACAAGGTGACCTTGTCGTGCGCAGGGTGGTCAGTGGTTTGCACTGGGGTGTAGAGGTACCTGAAGCCAGCAATAGTGGCATTGACGCATTCTCATAAGCGAGACAACAGCCTGCAGGACACACTGAGGTGTTGACCAGCAGGCAGAAGCAGCCAACATGGTTTGGAGAGCTGCAGGCACACACGAGAGCCCTGCAAGACAGGCACCTGTAAGACAGCAGCAGCTAGGGTGCACAGAGGGCTGCTGGCACAGACAGGGGATGCAGTCCACAGAGGAGTAGCTGGCCTGGTGCCCACTAAGGTGCGAGGGCTTCTGCATGTTGCACATCATGTGTGACAGCGGCACCCCCAGACTCACAGCCAGTGCTTGACTACAAAGTGCAGAGACACTGCAGCACCTGGCACTTTCCTGCTTGGTGGGCAGAAGCAGGCCGCGCACAATCTTAGGGCTCGAATTTGGTAATCAAAGACACCACGCACCTGGCATCGTCCCTCTTGGTGGCCAGGAGAGCCTTGTAGTGTGCAAAGGCGGCGCCCACATACTCATCGATCAGCTTCGCCCCGTCGGGTGCACTGCTCTGTAAGGTGAAGATGGTCTGGATGCGGCGACTGGCGTGCGGGCCATGGCCCTCCTGCTGCCTGTCCCTGACCCCCCTGCAGGGCATCGGTACAGTGCACTGTCACACACAGGGGCTGGCCACCACGAGAACCGCCCGCTGGCCTCCCAACCAGCTGGCATGAGGCGTCTGACCTCCCTGCACAGCAGACACAGCCGCCGCATATTCTGCATGTACGCAGTCGCTTGTCAGACAGGTGCTTGACCAGCCTGCAAAGCTCATGCAGGCATAATACAGATGCTTGGTGCTGGGCTTCCTGGCAGCCCTGCAGTACATGGGCCTGGCACCACCAGCCGTGGCCCTGGACGCAGTGACACCCCCACACTTTCATACGCATTGCAAGCTGCTACCCGTCGCACACACTGCCACACATGGCAAGAAGACAGGCATGCCTGGCGCATCTTTCAGGTTATGTGAGGGTGCAGGCACCCTGCTGTCAACAGCGTTGACTGCACAGTAGCATCAACAAGGCTGCCCACTGGGCATGTCAAAGTGACGTACCTGCGGAACTGAACATCGGGGCCAACCTGCACCCACTGCTCGCATGGCGGGGCCTGCAGAGCAGGGAAAGGGTCTGGTACACCATGCAGATGGCCACTGCAGGTCAATGCCATGCACAAGCATCGAGGGAAGTGGGGATGAAGCGCAGAACTGAGCACCCTCAGATCCATCTGATAACCACGCAAACAGCAACATGAGCCAGGTATTGAGGAAGCCAGATGTGCTGGTGGTACATCCTGAACGCTGCATAGCTTCCTCATAAGCTCTTCATTTGAGATAGGCGTGCTTACTGTGATGACGAAGTGGTGGTCAAGGTGGCAGTGCTCCTGTCCGCTGCTGGAGTCGGTGTCACTATAGTACTCATCACCACGGTAGTGGTACTGCTTGACCTGCGTGTTGCGGTCGTGTGCCTGCATGAGCTGCAGCTCTGCCCGCTGGAAGTTGGCGGCCAGCTCCCTGCAGACAGACAGCCGCGTCGACCAGGTCTTGCCTTGAGCTGCTCCGGTGGCTGAAAGCTGGCCACCCCAGCTCCTGCGGTCCCTTACAAGGCAAGCTGGGTGAAGGCTAGTCAAGCAGCTGTGCCTGCTGGAGGTCAACTGCCCGCCTGCAGGTTAGCAGCCGCCCTTGCGCACTACATGGTGGGGCTATGCTAGCTTTCAGTCAGCGCAGTATGCAGGCAGGCATGTCGCCTCAGCTGCTGTCTCCGACAAGTGCAAGATTGCCAGGGCCCCCACACAAAAGCACGATATGATGCTGCACTATTGTGTCCACGTAGTGTGCCCCTGTGAGCCGCCACATTGGTACTCACTTGTTGTTGCCAATCCAGACGAGGATGGCCTTCTGCAGCTCCCAGTTCTGCTGTGCATCAGGGTCATCACGGTAGTCCCTACCGTCCTGTGAGCAGGAAGGATGGCTGGGAGTTGTCAGCGAGACATCTTGATCATGGCAATTTACCAGGGCCATTGGGGATGGCATGTGGTGAGGTGCTGACTTGTAAAGCATTGGGGGCTGCCAGCTTAGGTTGCGTTCAGCTGGGCAAGTGCAACTCGAGACTGTTGATGTGTCAGGGTCATTGCTGGTGGTTGGGGTTGGTCAGTGGGCTACAGAAGAAGCTGCGCGAAGCTGTCTCATGCAGTGCAGAGAGGGGCAGTGACTGCAGGCTTGCAGGGGGCTTGGCATGCAGGCGACCACAGTGGAGCACCCTGAAGCCTTCTGGGGATGAGGCCAGTCAGGCAGAGCGTGTGAGAAATTTGCAGTCCATTGCAGGAAAGATATGCAGGGCAAGTTCTCAAGTCCCCTGGACTCTCTAGCCACCCTTGCAGACCACAATAAACATCACAGCCAAGCACTGCAAACCAATTCACGCTGGATGTTGGGCGAGTACACATCTGTGTGTCTCCTTGTCTCCGGCCACTTACACTGCATCAACAGCCCAGCCCAGCCCAGCCCAACACAGCACAGCACAGCACCGCTCACCTCCTCATGCTGGATGACGCGGACAACATCTATGGCTGTGGTGCTGTCGTTGCTGCGGCTCAGCCAGCCTTGCAGGTGCTCCCAGGCAGTCTGAAGCCAGGAGGCCACGCGTGCCAACAGGAGGGGCATCAGCATGCACAGCAAGACGTCGATGGTGGTGTTGCCAGTCCTGCAGGGCACACAGGAGCAAGATCATGGTCAGTGGCAGAGGCAGCAGAGGGGCGGCCAGGCGAAGGGGGGTGGTGAGGCTGCAGATGCAGTTGTGTGCAGACGCCCAGCCCGGCCGCCATGTGTGCCACAAGAAGCTGTGCGGGCAGTTCCAGCAAGACTTCGCAGCGTTGCTTGCATGCCCACATGCTTGACACTCTGGCCTCCAGCTAATGAACCTCACATCAAGACTTCGATCGAGGGTCCCTGCAGCAAGGGTGAGACGGAAACACAGCGTGCAAGTCACCTGATCTTCTGCATGGCCCCCATGGATGCCAGGTGGGACATAAGCATCTGAGGTACTGCCCCGCCCTCAGCCATGCTGCAAGGGCCCCGGGTTGATCGGGCCTGCCGACCACCAACCTAGATCTTGAGGGCCAGGCAGGATCTGGCTGTATTCAGGAGATGATCCCAGATGTGTCTGAACGATTTCGGCCGGGTCGAGGACGAGACTCGAGTCTGACCTAAGCAGTTGCCGGCACCTTTCGGCAGCTGGGGGCCACTTTCGTCTTCTGGTCGATTGCTGGACAGCCCTGAGCATGTTGGCCTGAAGGGATGCTTACAAGGGAATGCTTCAGGAGGTACAAGTGTGACACAAGGCTTCTTGGCCTAAGACCATCACCTATCACGGAGTTCTAGATGATGAGGATACTGGGCAAACAGGATCATGCAGGTGCATGCTTGCCAGGCTCACTCACAGGCACACCCAGGTGCAGCAGCTTATGGTAGGCAGCTGCAAAGTCGGTGAAGAACTTGTCACCATCCTTGGCATACTCCTGCACGGCATCAGGGACCTCAATGAAGAGGGGCAAATGTCACGCCTCTTCACAACAACAGGGGGCTGCAGAGAATGCATGAACACTGGCAAGCAACCTTCAGGCACAGTTGCTCACACCTCCACATATGGGCGGAGCTTCTTGTCCCACACAAGAGCCTGCAGCAAAAGCAGCAAAAGAGTGACTGTGACAATGTTACTACAGAGCAGACACTCACAACAGTCCCACCCCGCCAGCAGCCCCAGAAATCACTCTGCAGGACTGCCTGCCTGCCATGTTCAGGATGTCCCACACAAACGCTGAACACCCAAGCCATGTGCAGGTTCACTCTGCTGTCCTTATTGCAGACTGAAGCTGTCTGTGTCTGTGAACTCCCAAAAAGAAGTGGGCAGCCCTCTTGAAGGCTCAGCCTGGCCATTTACAACTGCACTATAACGTGCCAGCAGCTCTGTCCATGCTCATTGGAAGGAGTGCCACCACTGCCTGCAGGGCTCACCATGTCAGTGGGTAGCATCATAAGCTGTTTAGTCTCATCCTCATACTGCAGGGGCCCGTCCCACTTCTTCTTGCGCCTGCAGCAGATAGCAGGGGGGGCTGCCATTCAAAGACAACGCTGCAATGCGAACACCTCCCTCCAACACCACAGTCCCACAGCACCATTCCCCAGACATACATGGACAGCACCAAGTCACGAAGCCCCGAGGGCGAATATGTCATCAGCAATTTTCTGCACCAGGGCCCAGCACCACCAGTCCAGCAGTCCCACAAGCCCACAGGAGCAGCTCTTTGTAGTGGGCTGCAAGAAGGGTGTGTCGCTGACAGTTTGCTCTGTGTGGCGCAATACAGCAGGCCTCACCACTTCTTCTCCAGCATTTCTGTGAAGTACAGATTCGAAAATGTTGTAGGGGCATTGGTCCAAGGGCCACTGAAGCCGCTCCTGTCAGCGTGGCACCTCCCCAGCGCATGGGCGCCTGCACAACCCTTTCTCTAATCACACGCCAGACAGCAGCTGGCAAGGGTGATGTGTTCCGTCCTCAACAACCTCCATACAGCTGGACGCCATCAGCGGCAGGAGCACAGAAAGGCATCACCTCTAATCTGGTGCTGTTTGCAAACAGTTGGGGTGCAAACGGTCTGACGCAAGACTGCATGCCACCTGACAGCGCCACAATCTCGCGATCGTTGAAACCCATGCGATTGAAGACGTCGCGAAGGTGAGGAGCACCCTTGGTGGCGTCAGGCAGGCGCCCGTCCTCAGGGCAAGCTGCACCATCAATCTTGTCGCTGCGTCCAGGGGACCAGTCGATGTGGGGGCCTGCAGCAGGGCAGGCAGTCAGCCGCTGCGCCAGCTTGGTGGCAGGCTGACCCAGACAACCTGTTGCTGCGTCAAGGGAGCCAGTCTATGTGGGAGCTGCAGATTTGAGGACACAAGTGGTGCCAGCTCTGCCCGGCAGCTGTGCAGCTTGCCTTGGGGGCCACTGGTGCCCACGCAATGTGTGCCAACTGCAAGTCAGCCTGGGCATCTGCGGGAGGCACACACCAGACATCAGGTGTGCAGTGCAGCGCTGCTGCTGCACATCGGCAACCTGGGGCCCTGCGCACTGCCTGCTATGCCTAAGAGGTGCAGCAGCATCCTGCGCATAACAATGCCCTCTGTCATCCACCAGGCGTGTGCTGTGCAGCAGGATACCAACAGGTGAAGGTGGATGCAGTGACTGACTGATGGGGAAGCTTGCATCTTGATGGCTGGGCAGCTGTGGGTGGGCAACTGGAGCTGTTGCGCATGCCACAGGTTCGAGTGGGCAGCCCAGGGCGTCGAGCAGGCATCAGCGGGTAGGCATCCCTGCGGGTAGACCCACCTCCCATCTCCTCAACGGCCACGCAGCCTGCCAGCGTCCACAGGTCTGAGTAGCTGATCCAGGGGAACTGCAGGGCGGAGAATTGCAGCACCTGTTAGGGGCGAGACATGCCTGCATTGCCGCTGTTTGATGCGCGGCAGACGCTACACACAGGCTCTGCTCATAGGGGGCCAGGAGAGGGCAGGCCCCACCCGCAACAAGCTCAGCAGAAGGCAACTGAGCCCTGCCCAAAGAGCAGCCGATGTTGGTCAGCCAGCTTGCTAAGTCTAAAGCTCAGCAGACCACAAGTGCTCCTCCAAGCAGTCCATGCAGGCAGACCCCAGCTGCTGCCCCTTTTTTTTCGACAGAGAGGCTGGCCAACTCATCAATATGTTACATAGGGGCAAGCCAGCAGCCCATTCACACAGAGCCTGGCAGAAGCATACCTGCTTCTTCACAGGTTCCAGCAGCTCGCGCGCCACGTGCAGGCCAGCATTGGCGCTGTGCTCTGCCTCAGGCCTGAACCGCATGGTTGCGCCATTGCTTCCGCCGGTGCCGTCCGCCTCCTTGTAGGTGCCAGAGCTGTGCCAGGCCAGGCGCACAAGGATAGGCCCATAGGAGCCTGCAGAAGGCAGCAGACATTCCAGTCCAGGTCGTGCAACAGACTGATGCTTCTCAGACAGAAATGACCTGGTGGCAGTGTATTGCTGTGCTGCAAAACCTGAGCAGGCACACTGCAGCTGGGTGGCTCAGACGGCTGCCATGATGACACTGCCGGCTGTCGCAGTCCAGATGCTGATGCTGCCGGGCTTGGATTCAATTGCAAGTTCTGCCATGCTCACCGTCATCGTAGTCCTCGTCTTGCTCCATCGCTTCGGCAATAGCTTCACGTACAGCCTTGTAGTCAGGCTTGAAATTGCCACCGTCAGCCTGCAATATGGCAACAGGGTCCATAGGGGAGCGAGCAAGCCTGTCATGCATGCTGCAGCCATTTTGGTGGATGGCTGGCATCCCAAGCATCGCAGCCCTGGCTGTTCTGGACCTAGGTGAGGTGCAAAGCCGGTCACGTCATAACACCCAAGACTTCACAAGCATGTGGGTTTTGAAACGGACACCTTGTTTCATTAGCAGCTGGCAGAGGCAGCAGCACAGCCTGCAAGATCTGGCTGCTGGTGGGTCATGTAGGCCCTGGCCACTAAGGGCTGTGGGTGCCATTGGTCCCGCCAGGCCGATAAGTCTGCACACCTTCTTTGCTGTGGGAGGTGCACCCAGGACACCATCCAGGTATCCATACTCCTTTGCAAAATACAGTCCAGCGCCCACTCCTGTGAGGCCGAGAATGAGGGGCTGCAACATTGGAGCACAACGGCAGCAGTCAGCGCCCTGCTGGATCTTGAAGTGCCCAAGAGACGCCAGATAGTGGGCCTGACAAGAGAGGATATCTATGCTCATCAAGGTGTGCCCCAGGTGCCATAAGCCTGCTCACCACCCTCGACCCCCCTCCTCCGCCTGCTGCAGACGAATATGCTTGTGCCTGAAGAGGACCTGCGCTGGTGCCCGACGCAACAGCAGACAATCTGCCCAGCTGCCTCAGGCCTTGCCTGCCGGCCTGCCTAAACGCCATGGCTTAAGGATCAATCACGGAGGCGCTGTTGGGCGCACTGACAGTCTGTGCTGGGTTTTTTAGGTTCAAAAAAAACCTCAAATGGTGCTGGCGTGGCAAATTCTTCACTTCAGCCATGACAGCTATGGCCACTTTGCTTGGATGAGACTCCAAGCCAGCCATACTGAAAGAAGCAAGCCTAGCAGAGGAGTGGGTTCGTTTGAATTGCATGTGAGTGACTAGAAGCTGCAACACGATGCTGCCTTGCTCCTAGGCGGCTCATGGCTGGCCGTGATGCTCGACACAAGGCTGTGGCATCCCTCTGGTATGACAGCATCAAGGGCGCCTGCACGCAAAGCATGGTCACATGATGCAGGGACAGCCATGGGGCTGAGTGGTCTAGACTGTGAGCAAGTTGCACACCTGCAGCTGTCAGATGGGTTGCCATCTGGTAGTGAATGTCTGCTGCAAGCATCTGAAATGCTGCCTCCACGTTTGTGGCGTCCAGAGCCGAGGTTTCAATGTATGAGAGACCCTGCAGCCAAATGCAATCCTGACTTTACAGAGCACCAAGCACTGTGGCCCAGCCGTGCAATGCCACGCTGCAGGTCCCCTCACACGACAGAGGGGGCCCCGTGCACCTCAGCAGCTCCTTCACAGCATGCCGAACCCAGTGGCCACGCAATGCTGTGCGGCACGCCTACCAGCCATGCTCCGCTGCAGCCTGTCGGACATGGGGTGCTATGCAGTGTCATAGCTGATGCGCACATAGTTGCCACAGGCAGCCACAGGGCATGGTCTGCAGCCCCCATGCCATCTTCATAGAGGAAACCATAACATAGCAGCTCCTGCTCAGCACGCCACAGCCTGCTGGGCAGCGTTGTGCATCACTGCAGCCCCTTATCGCAAGCCTACCATGGCTCATGCTGTTGACTTCATCCCACTGCGGCTGTCTGGGGAGCTGGTGTGCACCTCAACTGCTGTGCACCCCAGCTGCAGCCCCTCACAAGTGATGTGCACATGGCTGCCACAGCCCCCCGACGCATGCTGCACCTGACCTTGTCATTGCAGGCACCACACCTCACATCCATGCAGCAGCGTGCTTGTCTCACCTTGCGCACACAGAGCCGGTGGGCTTTCTCCACCTCTATGCAGCGCAAGTGCTGAAGGTCATACTTGTTGCCTACTAGGATGGTCGGGATTCTACGGCTCACGTTGCTGTCCAGCTCAGCAAGCCACCGTCTGATGCTCTGGAATGAGTCTGCACGCCACACACACGCAGTTGTCAGGCAGGCCTGTCTTCAAGATTGTGCAGGAGTTTGACGTCCTGCTGGGAAAGGGACGCACATGCTGAGTTTCTGCCTGTGCCTGCAGCGCGGACGCATATTCATACCCAGACCACGGCAACACCGCTTGACGATGTTTGAAGAGAGCTCAGGAGGAGTTTGTGTAGCAGTGATGCACCTTTACGGTCATGATTTTCATGACCAAGGCCCTTACCCCTGGCAACGTTTGAGGCCCTGGCTGATTTGTGGGCAGCAGGTTCCTTCGACTGCAGCAGAGGAGTAAACCTGCTGCGTGAAGTTGAGCGCAAGCACCGCGCCCACTGCCTATCCTGGTACTATCCTGGGCATTGTCTCTCCTGGAGCTTTACAGCGCCTATTCACTACACAGTGCAATCCTGCTGCCACTGAAGCATCTCTTGCTTGCGCTGATGCAGATGGTAGCGCACCTTGCTGCGTGATATCATACACAATGACTGCGCCTGCTGCCCCTCTGAAGTAGGCAGGGCCCAGCGCTCGAAATCGCTCCTGCCCTGCTGTGTCCCAAATCTGAAGTTTGATGATGCTGCCATCCACCTGCAGGGTGGAACCTGCCTCTGGCATGCCATGTCTGCCACGCCTGTGCACGCTCTTGGCACAAGCCACCATGGCATCATTGCAATGTATCTGCTTCCTGGGGCGAAACACACCTTCACCAGTCCACCAGCAAAATCTACTCCAATGGTACTGCAATGCACAGGGGTGGCCTTGAGTCTCAGTAGAAAGGCACACTGGTCTGTCAGAGGTGGCTCTGTGCAACAGCGCTTGTGGAAAACCTACCTTCTGATGTTGTGATCAAAGACGTTTCTGGCAAAGCGGCTCAGCAGCTGAGACTTTCCAACCCCTGAATCTCCAAGCAGCACTATCTTGAAAAGGTAGTCATACCTGCAATTGGCAGCAAGTGCATGCTGACAGATTTGCACTTGATAAGGTTTACTGTTGGTAAGCCACTGTAAGCTATGGCCATGAGGGCAGGCTCACTCATCAATTGCGTGCAGGGACATGGCTTCCTTCAGCTTCCTACTGGCTGATGGGTGGTGGAAGGGGTAGAGAGTTGCTCTCTATGGCAATGCAGATGCTGCAGGAGCCTCCATTGTGCAGCTGGCGGCAGCTGCATGCCCCTGCCTTCATGGAGAAAGGGTTCCCCAGGAGGTCTGGAGGTCAAGGTCAAAGTTGAAGATCTTGTGACCTTCTGAAGCCAGGTTAGGTGGGGCCCAACAAGAAGGCTGCAAGGCTGCCTTGTAAGGCTGACAGGCCAGCCTCTGTAGTACTGCTGGGAAGCCCCAAGACACGTGCACCATGGAATCAGACCTGATGAGGCACAGAATGACAGACAGATGCAGGCAAGGCTGTTCTGAGTGGGCTGATCAGCTTGGATAATCTCAAAGTGTCTGCCGGCTTTTTTGCCTGTCTGGCCTCCAGCACTGGGCGGAGGTGCCCTGCATAACAAACATTCCAGAAGACTCGGCCACCAAGAGCCCGTTGCAGCCCTCAAGGTCAGTGGGGACACAGACACCCAGCAGCAGGCAAGTGACATGTCAGGCATGGACCACAAGTCAAAAATGTCTTTACTTCAGCGAACCTGGCTTCCACCTGAGCGCTGTTTAACGCCTGGCCTGTACACCATCAAGCTGCCTCCCAGGAGCAGCCTGGCCTCCTGTCGCCACAGCTTATTCAGAGCTTGCATCTGCTCCCTCACAGCTTAGGTCGCAGCTAACTCTAACATGTGGCAAGCTGCTCATTGACCCCTTCAACAATCTGCACTTAAGCAGTCCAGATGGCGCAGCCATTTGACTGTCAGCTGGTTTGAGTTGATATATTGTCTTCCTTCTTGGGGCTGTCTGCTCGACTCTACACATGAAGGTTCTTCAAAGCTGGTGCATGCCTACACGACCGCTCTGACAGCAGCATCCTGATCACAGCATGAGACTGCCGATCTCGTATACACGAAGCCTCCCTGCTGCACCTCCAAAATCAGCCGCTCCCCTGAACCGAGCTGCAAAGCTGCCAAGGCAGCAGCATGCTTTAGTTGTGCAGGTGAGGGGTCCGCATTGCCACAGTCTACTCCTGACACTTGACAGGGTGTCAGCTGAGAAGCTTGTTGTTGCAGGCACAGCACTCAAACGTGGACACAGTGGCAGACATCCTCTTGGATGCCAGTGCGCCAGACATAGATGATCCTGAGGACAGCAGAGATGCCTTTGCAGAGCTGGTGCAGATGGCTGTTGAGGTGGACCCCAGCCTTGCTGAGCGTGCCAAGAGCCAATACAGTGCGTCAACAAGCCTGCTAGGTGGGCATTGCATAGGGCCGGACCCCCCTGCAAGCTTGGCACGCGCTGTACATGGTGCATGCTGCCAAGGCAGCAAGTCAGGCTCCAACAGTGTGTACAACAAGCTGCCACGCAGGGCTGATGCCTCACCAGCTGCTTGGCGTCATGTCTCCTTGGCAGACCAGCCTGTCCTGACAGTCTGCAACCCCCTCTGGCGTGCAGGACCTATGCCTCATCAGCTGCCTGGCAGCAATAAGCCTCCCTGGCTGCGCCAGCGAGCGCCCCAGGGGGATCGCTATGAGTACCTCCACAAGGGGCTGCGGGATCTCAAGTTGGCAACCGTCTGTGAGGAGGCGCAGTGCCCCAACATGGGGGAGTGCTGGAATGGCAAAACAGGCACAGCCACCATCATGCTGCTGGGTGGGTGCAGTCAGCAGACCTTTGGGTTGGCGAGCAGGATGGACTGAGGGGTATGGCACCACATGGGCACAGCAGCCTCGCTGCTGCTGGGTGGGTGGTGTAGTCACATGACCAGGTTGAGGAGCACAGTGCGTGCATCCAGGTGGCAAGGCTTCCCTGGGAGGTGGGAGGCACTGAAGGGCAGAAGGATTACGCTGCGACAGAAGCGCTGCAACAGAAGGGTCACGCCGCCATGGCAGTGCCAGGAGCAGCGCAATGCAAACCACTGGTGGCAAACACATGTCAAGGGATACAGATGCCTTTGGGCTGCTGCTCACCTTATGCAAAGCCTATCACTCCCTGCATTGCCACAGGGGCCTGGCCACCCTCAGTCGCTTCCACAGGGCCTTACACGTGGCACCCTGCCTGCAGGCGACACCTGCACCCGTGGGTGCCGCTTCTGCGCTGTCAACACAGCTCGACTGCCGCCCCCTCCAGATGAGATGGAGCCAGAGAACACTGCCAAGGTGCTCATCTGCTCTGCCAGGGTCAATGTGTCACTAGGACATCTGCTTTGACAAGCACCAGCCCAGCCCGCAGGTGCTGCCGGTGCCTCTGTCAGGCTCGCTGCTGGGTGCATGACCAGGTCATAAGGTATGTCAGCATCTTGCATCTCACGTGTTTTGGTGGTGCATGTGGGCCTTCTGTGCTGTCAAACAGCGGCGACTGAAAAAGGTCCTACTCTGAGAGCAAGGGCTGCATTGTCCCTGCTGTATGGCATCACATGGCTGCTTCTGCCGTCTTCATGTTGTGGCTGGCTAGGTACGGGCTGCTTCACTGCATGCATGCACTCACCATTGGTACCCTGTGCTGCCACACGCATGCCGCTGGGGGTTCTGTCCCTGAAACACATTCTGAGAAGGCCTTCCTGCTGCCCCTGCTTTCAGGCCACACTCAAGTGATGCCCAGGCAGAGTCCTTGCTTTCTGCAGGCTGTGGCTGAATGGGGCCCTGGCTACATTGTGCTCACATCTGTGGACCGGGACGACATCCCTGACGGCGGGGCGGAGCACTTTGCACGCACAGTGCGGACGCTCAAAGCGCTCAAGTGCGTTCAACCCTGATGCCAGTGATGCAATCTTATGTAATGTTGTGCGCACTGTGTGGGCGCAAAAGGCGTTCACATGCGTGCGTTGTGTAGCTGCTCAGCTGGCAGTGGTGCCTCTGTTTGGAAATCAGTGGGGCTGAGCGTTGTGTGCACAGTGTGTGGACCCTGAAGGTGCTCAGGTGCCTGCGAGATTGTGATATACAACCGCTGACAGGTCTGCCATAAGTAAAAAGCCAGTGGGACAGACACTCTGGCGCACAGCATTGGCGATCACAGCGCTGAGGTGCGCACACCTGCAGCTCCTCTGTTGCCAGTGCCAACGCGCTCAGGTGCACTGCTCACCAAACTGGGCACGTCTAGGGGCACAGCGTGCTGCAGGTCACATCCTGCTGCGTTTGTAGACCAAAATTAGGCCAGTCACACCTGCACTGCATATCACGCAGCACTCTGGAGTGCAGTGTCAGCTGTCCCCTGACCCAGGCAGTCCTCAGGTGTTGCTGCAAAGCAGTCTGTGGCACTGCGCAGTTGTAAGGTTTGTTTGCTGATCTTCTGATGAGGGGCCACAGCAGCTGCAGAATCACTTCAGATGAATCCTGGGCCCTACATGCTTCTATGCCTTCTGGTCGAGTGCACCTTGTCAACGGTTCTAAACACCAGCTGGTAATCATACGTGTTCCCCTGCAGGCCAGACATCCTGGTGGAGTGCCTGACGCCCGATTTTCAAGGGGACATGGCTGCAGTGCGCCACCTCGCTGCCTCTGGGCTGGACGTGTTTGCACACAACATTGAGACTGTAGACAGGCTTCAGGTGTGTTTTCCAGTCAAACATCCTACCACTGCAGGCTTGCCCCAGGCCATTGCTTGATGTACTGGCATGGTGCCCAACAGCACAAGCTCAGCGTTCATTGCCACCGGATGGGTTTGCATACAAAACTGAGACTGTGGACAGGCGTGGTTTGACATAGGCAGGCTGCTGCTCTGCAGGGCCCCTGGCTGTTGTAAAGATCTGGCCACAACTTAGCCACCTCCTGCTGGCATTGCAGAAGACCTCGTCCCTGAACAATCATGTGCATAGCAGCAGATGTATCGGTGGCAATGGGGCCTGTGCCATTGTTGACCATCCTGGGCAGCCGGATAGGCCCCATCATTCCTCTGCGTGGATGCGCTTCAGCTATGGCTGCCCCCTCTTTTAAAGTGCATGCACCGCCAGCCAGACCCTGACTGACAAGTCAGCACATGCCTGCAGAAGCGTGTGCGTGACGGGCGGGCTGGCTACATCCAGTCGCTGGAGGTGCTGAGGGAGGCCAAGGCCTGCGGGGTGTACACCAAGTCTAGCCTCATGCTGGGCCTGGGGGAGACCGATGACGAAGTACTGGACACCATGCTGGACTTGAAGGCAGTGGTGAGCGCCTGCATGAGGAGCATCACATGTCTTGGTGCTGCAAGGGGAAGCAGGGATGAGGCACGACAAAGGTGCTGGACCTGCCTTCCCCGTCCCTGCCGGCATGTGCAGGGTCGAAGGTCTTGGCGCATGCTGAGGGGGCTCCCATGCCTTCATGGTGAACCAGAAGGCAGTGGTGACAGCAGTGCTGCACAGCCCTGGCTGCATGACGCTAAGTGCATTGCTGATCGCAGACGTGAAAGGTACGCACAGCGTCGACAGCGCACCCAGATAGACCCTAGATGGTGGCGAGGACCTTGGAGGGGTGGCGCCGCCTGAGGCTGCTTCAGCTCCTTCGCATTCGCTGCAGCATGAAAGCCTCGAGTCCCTCACTGCAATTGTGGGAGCATGAGCACCACTGAGCACTGGCAATGCGCTGCATTTGGCTTGCTGCTGGAGCTCAGCCTATCCCAGGCTGCTGCCCTGCTGCTCATGCCTTGCCAGCCCTCAGTACCTGCCTTCAGTGGGTCGCTGACCCACCTGCTGCCCTGCTGAAGCGCTGAGCCTGCCCCCGCCCCTGCCTGGAGGGCTTGACCCCTGCGTGCGTCACGTGCAACCCCACTGCCCTGCACTTGGCCCTGCTGCTTGAACGCTGCTGCCCCGCGTGCAGGGCGTGGACATCCTGACCTTCGGGCAGTACCTGCAGCCCACCCTCCTGCATCTAAGTGTGAAGGATTATGTCACCCCTGAGAAGTTTGAGCACTGGCGCCGCGTTGGCGAGGAGCTTGTGGGCTTCAGGTATGGCCTGGCTTGGGACATGCATACCCACCAGCTGGTAGCCTCCTGCTGACACATTGTATTGTAGCAGTATGCAAAGCTCAGGGCTGCTTGGCGCTGAACCTCCCTCTCAGTACCCCGCTGTGTCGTTTCAGCAGGATGATCCTGCCTGCGCGCCTGCCTTGGGCTGACTGTCCCCAACTTGCTGCATGCATGTGGCCCTTTTGATGCAGCATTCTCAGCTCGCCAGGGTTGGCACCCATTGCTCCTGTAGTCCTCTTCTGCAAAGCACTGCATGCTTGCGGTTACAGATATGTGGCTTCGGGGCCTCTGGTGCGGTCCAGCTACAAGGCGGGCGAGTTCTTCCTTGAAGCAATGATTGGCAAGGATGCAGCCAACCAGCAGTAACAAAGAGCAAATGTTGAGATCGTGTCGTGTGAACAACTTACGCCATGGTCGGCCTGGTAAGGTCCAGTGTTGTGTTTACCAGATGCAAGTGCAAGCCAAAGCTTTCGTTGGCCAAGTCTGAGAGTCTGTGAGCCTTGTACATCAGCCAAATCTGCCTTGAAGTCCTCAAACCAGCTTATGCTTGAGCTTGCGCCAAGTTCACGACACAGATGGCCATGTTTCAAGAGCCAGGGGTTGCAACACTTGAGTTGGATTGGCACCATCACATGAGATTGAGGTGGAGCATCAGCTTGGCAGGTTGGAGCGTGTGTGGAGATTGTCAATGCTGCGCCTGCACACCATTAGGAGCGGTGGCAATGCTGAATGCATTTGGGCAGGTACCTGACATGGTGTAAGCCAGTGCATAGCTCTACAGAGGATCTGACACTCAAGCAACCAAGCAAGCTGCTGCATAGAGAATTCCTACAGGAGAATCTGTACGGAGTTGGTAGACTTAATGGCGAGGTGAAGCACACAGGGTCTGTCGAGTATCAAATCTTGACCGTAAAGCTTGCTGTGCAAGCAAGGGGCATGGAATCGGGCCAGTTGAGGGCAGACACATTGCATTGCTGGAGGCAGCCATGCATCAAGCGACCAAGAGCAGCACATTGATCACAGCAATGTCCAAGTCTCCTTAAACCCGCTCTTGGTCCTTGTGACCTTGAATTTCGCCTTCATTCCAGAAAGATGAAGGAATGCCTTGACTGTAAAAGCCTCTGGCAGAGGGAGTACAAGGGAACGGCGGCTCTGCAGTGCTGCCAGACCTGCAGCATCATGATCTTAAAATCATATGCAGTCTGCTTCACAGCTGCCAGCCAGCTTGACAAGGATTGGCAGAAGATGTCTTGCATAATATAAGGTACGTGGCGCTTCTAGGCAGCACAATACAAGGATGGTGGTGCCCCAGGCCGAGAGCCTGCCCAAAGCACTCTGCCACAGGACAGCAGACTGCCCCTGCCATGATCATCCTTGGCATGAGGCGGTCAGCCATGCTGCAAGCCAGAGAGACTACCCCAAGGTACCCACCCCATTGATTGGCGGGGCCTTTCCACGAGGTGGTGAATTGGGAATTGGAGCCCTCTACAGGAGCGACGCGGCCCTGCAGAGCAGCATGACCCTGTTGGCTTTGATGATGTCTACAGATGAGCAGTGCAAGATGTATATGGCTTGCTGCCAGAAAAGACAACACAGGGCAGGCCTACAACTCTCACTGACCATCGTCTGCGCTAGATGGAGGGAGGCTCTGCAGTGCAGACCATGCAGTGCCTGCTGAGCACTGCTTCTGCTGATGGCATTTTCTCTCTGGCCCGAACATGTCACTGGCCCAACCACTTCACTGGTCCAACCACATCAGACTGAGCAGAGCAGGCCTGCCGCGCTTGTGGCTTGCAACACAGGCCTTGCTAGAGTGCAGCTCACCACTAGGGCAAAGCCATTCTTAACGAAGACATTGACTAGCTGCTGGACACCTTCCAGGACTTGGCTGAGACTAGCGCTGGTGCTCAGAAGAGGCGGTACGCCCGGGAAGGTCTCTCCCTGCAGCACAATTCATGTCGGGCTGCAGGTCGCCCTGCAGAAACGGGTATGCAGCAAACCGCCAATGGCAGTGCCGGTGAGGGTGCTCAAAGATTGCGATGCAGTCACATCAATCAAGGCTTGGTGCACCATGATGAGGCATGCTTTTGCAGCAATGAATGCCATGCTACCTGGGGAGCACAGTCCGTGACTCACTCTGAACCCATCTCTCAAACCATGGTAAATCTGCAGCCCAGTGCGCAGCTCGAACTCTGGTCGCAGCTGGGAGTTATCTCGCAGCGCGGGGTCACGCCTGACGAGTCGCGTCTGATTTGTGCACTCGTCACAAAACTCCTGCAGAGCGGACAGATGAAGTCTTGGGTTATGCATCTGCGTGGCAGATGCTGCCTGTAGAGCGCAAGTGCAAGGCTCTTGCAGACGTGTTCAGGTGAGTGGCAAAGGCTGGCTGGCATCTCAAGAGCAAGGGTGCCCACATGGCCAAAAGTGTGATTCTGCCGCAACAGCAGCCTCAGCCAGCGGTTTCAGGAATGTGGCGACGCGCTGCTGCTCACACGGGGCTGCTTGACCGCCCACTGCACTAGCTGCTCACGGAATGGCTTTGCCAGATGGTGGCACGTCACCCAAGTGCACCAGGGTGTGCAGGCTGTCAAAATTTCGTTGTGACAGCAGCAGGCCAGCAAAGGACACAGCATTGACTGGAACTTCCTCATCAAGAAACCTCATCTGGAGGGCAGGAAGCGAGCCAGGGCCGGATCAGCTTGCACCTTGAGGCTTGAAGTTGCGTGCTTCTGGCAGACTCACAAACAGCAACCAGCAACTCACTCATCGACGCTCACCTGAAACAGAAATTTGCCCTTGGGGATCTCCTGGGCAACAGTGGCAGCCTGGGCAAACGCAATGAAGTCCCAGTAGAGGGGATCGTTCAGCTGGCCCTGCTTAATAGACACAGGGGAGTACTGCAGCACATAGCTCTCATACTGGTCGCGCCTGAGGCGCCAAAACTGGACCTGCAGGGTCACATAGGCAGCTGGCAATGTAGAAATCAGGGCGGACACAGGAGCACAGTCACACTGCTGGAGCTCAGGCCTGCATTGTACAGCTAGTTCCAAGGATGCAGACGCCCTACTTCACAAGGCAGGCACAGCAGCACCACAACTTGCCCTCAGGCAGCTGTGGATCACACCAGGTGCAAAGTTGATACTTGGCAAGCCCAACACCAAACAAGCCAACCTGGAACTCATCCATCCCAACAAAGTTGAGCTCATCCACAGCCTGCAGGATGTCAATGCCTGAGTCATTGAGGAGACAGCCTGCATGATTCCTGCTCAGCAGGCAGTTTGGCCTACCTCATACGCAGATTTAAGCAACAGCACAGCAAATTGCTGGTTCAGAAACCTCCTCGGCACCTGCACAGGCTCTGGGGGCAGAAGGCTGGGCAGGTCTAGAGGGTCCCACTCAAAGGGGAGTTGGAGTGGGCCAGCCTCTGCCTACAGGACAACCAGCAGGCTGACCCATTTGCAAGTGGACAGAGGGAGCATCACCCTGCCAGCATTGCCTGGCCTGAGAAGATGTTTAGGTCTGTTGCAGTGCAGCACATGGCAAGGAGTTACCTTGGACGGCGGCAGGAGCTGCAATGCCGGCAGAGTCACCAGCGTGTGCAGCAAAGCTCTCCTGCTGACGTTGATATGCTGCCCTTGACATGCCTCCGGTCCCACCCATCTGGCAGAGGATACATTGCACCCACGTTCTCCTGTGTGCATGCATGGCAAATTTTGATGAAGAGGGAAGTATCTGCATGGAGCAGCTTCTCTGCAGCTGTAAGGAGTCGCTGCAACTTCCGAAACAAGCACCATGAAGTCTAGGTTCCGAACCATCGGTCTAGGTTCAATTCAGGGTTTTGAGGCTGGCAAACTTGAGTGCTTTCGCGAAAGACAACACCATAATCAACTGGTCAAGGACATCAAATATGTATCATTGTAGGTCTGCTTGAAGGGATCCCAGCCAGCATGAAGCACCAGGGGGCCGCCTGGAATGGCATTCAATGTGGCCGCATTTCTTGCTGCTGGCACAATGTCAGTAGGGTTTGCCATGTGCCACTGCTGTGCGCAGGGGTCAAACAGCCACACATCATTGAGGGGCTGCAGCCCACTGCCGTCATCCCTGCACTCAGCATGACATCAGGCAAGCTCCAAGCTGAGCACAAGCAGCAGAGCACACTCACTTGTAGTACGAGCCACCAAACATGACCAGGTGCCCATCCTGCACAGCAGTGGCCTGCGAGCATCGCGGGTGTGGCATAGGGCCCTGAGGCCGCAGGTGCTCCCACTGCATGCTGTCCAAGTGCAGCTGCCACAGGTCGCCCAGCATGGGCCCCTTCTGAGGGGCTCCGCCAAACAGCAGGAGGCTGCCTCCGCTGCCGGCCCAGGGGTGTTGGCTGCCGGCGCTGAAAGCGTTCAAGCTGTGGAGGCCTCTGCACACAAATGGGAAGAGAAGATGGCATGGCAGGATGCTCAGCTCACACTGTGCAGCTGCGCCGCCAGCATTGCGCTGCAGACATGTAAACTGAGTCTGCCAGACACTGCATGCGCTCAGACATGCCGCTGCTGTTGCCTGGCCGCTTGCCAGTTGTGGTGGACTGTGAGGCCAAGCAGTTGACGCATCCAGCACGTCGACAGAGCAAGGCACAGGCAGGACCAGGGCTTGCCTTGCACTAGGAGTGGAGTTTGAGTCCTCTCCAAACACCTTCCGGCTGGCAAGCTGGGGCGCATCAGGGTCCGCCACATCAAGCACAAGGATGTCCTGCAGACTTCTGTGGGTATGGATGAAGATTTTGGAGCCCACAGTGCAGGCCTGGAATCTGGAGATGGGCTTCAACTGCTCCCCCTGCACTGCATGCAGTTTCGACATCACGCAGCATCGACAGGGTGCAGCCTTGCAATCCTGCTACATGACAAAGGTCATTGTGGTTGCTTTCACGGCGTGGGGTTTCATGATGTCACTGATAAGCTGCTGCAGACAGCAGGTCTATGCAGGTGATGTCTGCATGGGAGCAACAGGCACACAGTGGGTGCCAGGCCAAGCAGGTGCGGTGCATCGCAGCTTGCCTTGGGCTGCATCTCTTTCCACTCCCAGGTCTGCAGGTCCAGCCTCCATACATCGCCCAAGATCTCTCCGCCGTCTTTTTTGAAGCCAGGGTCCCAGCCCCCAATTAGCCAGAGATGCTGCCCAGCAACGACTGCCTGTCCAGCAAGTCTCACCTGCAGAAACGCTGAGCTGTCATGTGACATTGGCCACCATCAGGTACAACAATC
The DNA here is from genome assembly GCA_019693375.1 of Asterochloris erici. Classification (NCBI taxonomy): domain Eukaryota; kingdom Viridiplantae; phylum Chlorophyta; class Trebouxiophyceae; order Trebouxiales; family Trebouxiaceae; genus Asterochloris; species Asterochloris erici. Next base: position 18,420 of record JAAMXJ010000016.1, on the reverse strand, counting down.
ACTGGCAACCCAGTATGTGCAGGTTGCACAGAGGAAAAGAGCAGGGCTCCAGCGAGACCACTTGTGCGCTGACACTCACCCTGGGGACAGAGCTGGCACCCGTCGGGGCCTTTCTCCAGCTGCCACTCTCAGCTGAGAACAGCCAGGCATCCGAGGCGGCCTGTCTGCTGCCACTTTCATCCTCTGTATATCTGCACCATTGATCAGGTGCCCATTGCCAACACGGGCTGCATGTTGGTCTCAGTGTGAGGCTATTCAGCACTCACCCCCCAAACACTAGGACTTGGCCGCCAGGCAGTGTGGCACTTGCATGGCCTGAGCGTGGAAGGCTGGGCCGCTGGCTGGCATTGCGTGCAATCTCCTGCAGTGAGCATGCTTGCCATTACAAAGTTTGACACAGCCCATATTCCCTGAGCTGGGTCACCTCAAATTGCATGTGCAGTCCAGCTGCAGCTCGGCACAGGGACTTGGATGATGTTTGTGGAGTCATCTGGCCTCGGAACGGAGCGGTGGACCGACGGGAGGCGAGATAACAACGCATGATATTCGGATCTTGAAGCTGCTGTGGCCCGGCCACCGTGTGACATAGGGTAGGCATTTGATCTACTACAGGAGCACCTCAGTGAGATCCAGAACAGCAGTGAAACCATGGGCCGCAGCAGCCAGGCAGCAAAGAGAAGCCACCTAGCTTAGGCAACTTGTTTCAGTCAGACGGCAGGCGCCAAGAAGGTTTGCCTTGCCATCATCATAGACATGATTCACGCAAGCATTTTTTGCTCAGCTGATTGCTGCTGTTGGTGGTTAACGTCACAGATATGTCTCTGCCTTGCACTTCTTCCCTCCGCCGCCGCGTGCACACTCTGCTGGACGGGGCAGCTTGCCTGCCAGCAGAAGCCTGACCTGCAAGTTCAGACATTCCAGCTGCAGCAAGCCAGGCTGCTCTGTGCTGTGAGTCATTGCAGATGGAGCACATGCAGCCAGCAGCCGCATGATGTGAAAAGCATTGCTGATGACTCCAGCTCCAGTGCATGCAGCCAGCAGTCATGTGCTGTGCACAACGCACATGGCTGATGGAGCAGTCCAGCTTCAGCATGCCAGCAACAACTTGCTGTGCAGGCACTGTGGCCACACAACAGTGCAGGGCAGAGTCAAGGAGGGACCTGGGCTCACATCATCCTCGAAACCCATTGGGTCAAAGCCAGACTTGAAGCGCCGCACTGGGTTCCCACTGCGGTCCACCAAAAACTTCGTGCTGCAGGGCACAACAGATGTTGCAGTTAGCGACTGCAGTGATGACATCAGAGGACAAGCACTGTTGCATGCTGCAGGCTTGCAAGGGCACATGGCCATTGCTGCAGACCCCTACATGCTGCAGCACGCGCAGGGTGCAGGCTGCCACTCACTAGTTCCACTCGACGCTGCCTGGCTGCCCCACAAAGGCAGGGCGTGGCAGGGAGCTGTTTGGGAGCGACTCTGGCTGCTTCGCCTTGAGGAACTTGTACAGAGGGTGTGCCCCATCTCCATTGACTTCAATCTTGTCCTGAGGGCAGCCGCGGGATTTTGACGGTGCAAGTACTGCATTGGAGGGTTGCAGGCATGCGCTTGACACATGAACCACAAGCTGGGTGCATCACAAATGCCTGGCAAGCTCGGGCCTCAGGCACCCAGAACATACCGGCACTATTTTGTGTGCTGCCCACAAGCAAGTGCAGTCTGCACTCAGCTGTAACAGGCTCACAAACAGGACTCACAAATACTGGGAACTCTGTCTTGAACTTGAAATACGCCCATCTGCAAGAGCAGCAGGCCCATCAGCTACCACAGATGGCATTCCAGCATACAGTTGCACGCTTGTGCAAAGCGGCGGCAGGCGGGCTTGCTTCCTTTTCTCTTGAGCATGTGCAAGTGAGTTGTTGCGCAGCTGATGTCCAAATCACTGGGTGCACTCACTTCCTCTCCTCCTCAGAGCTGCCAGGGGCCTGGCCTCCAAACTGATTGCAGGGGAAGCCAACCAGCACAAAGCCATCAGGGCCATACTTCTGACTCAGCTCTTTCAGGCTAGGGTAGTTGACATTCTGCAAAACGGGGCTCACAGGCTGAGGTGCAGGCTTCGCAGCAAGGCGGTGGAACTGGCTTGCATCAAGTTCAGCCTTGCAAAGGCGGTGCAGAGAGGCAGCAGAAGGCCTTGCAGGTTATTCAGCCACAGCAGGCTGGGCTGCCAGGCAGCTCAAGGCCACTTGGCATGTCAGGGGACAGGCTGGCAGGGCCAGCTGAGCCACACCGGATGCACCTGTCCCAGCTACAATGTGCATGCAGATGAAGCCGGCAGGGACACATCAGACCCACCTGCAGGGGTCATTCGCTGGCCAAATTCATGATGACGGACACCTGCATACAATGGCTGCAGGGCTTCAAGGCAGGACACAGCAGCTGAAGTGTGGAAGAGGAGATGAGGTGAGGCTGAAGGAGCTGAAGGAATCCGATCATTGCTGGTTGTCTGGGGGAATCTGCTGAGTAACAGGGAAATGGCCATCTCATCTGCACTGCTTGGACACCACTGCTAGCATCAGCACAGTCTGCACACCTTGTCCTTGCAGTACTTGGATAGTGCCACCTGCTGGCCATTCATGTCTGCCACAAAGTCATAGGCTGACTGCTCACGAGCCAACAGGCCTGAACAAGGGGTGACATGTCAGCAGCAAGGCAGCACCCTGCACAGGATCTCCTTTGCCAACAATTTCACCCTGTGGTAGGACCAGTCCTGCTCCAGAAATGCCTGCGCCCAGCAGCAGCTCACGCCGAGAAGGCCACGGCTGGAGGGCCGCTCTTACTGGGATGCTGCGTCTGCATCTGGGTGACAGTGCAGCCTGTCTCGTGGAGCATTTCAGACCGGACATGGAGCAAGACATGAGATGTGGGCCTGAGATCCCAAGAAGGGGAGTCCAATTTGACCTCAGCTGAGCGAGCTCAGGCATGGCGAACATTGGAGAAGCCCCCGTAGGCCAGGTGCAGGTGCCAGATCAGACACATGAGGCTGCGCAAATGCTCAAGTTGCTGCATGACAACCAAGCTCAGCAGCATCACCATCTACCACTACAGCATGTATGGCCAGTCACAGGTCCCGCCCCATGTGCAGGTGGTGTCACCTGGCCAGATCCTTTTCCAGCTGCCTCTGGCTGGCGCAGTACGCGTGGGCCCAGGCCTGCAGGTGGAGGGGGACTGCCTTATCACCACCAAGTCAGGCATCCTGCGCAAGACCAAGGCTGGGAAGTTCTGGGTAGAAGGGCGGTCCAAAAGGTAACGCTGACTGCTGGTGTGAACCAGCTGCAAGCGATGCACAAGCAGTGCGTTGGTAGTGAATTCACCTGCAGATGGCTCAAGCAGCCTCTGCCTTCACTCGGGCAGCGTACCCCTTGCACTTCCAGCTGTGGGAGTGAGGTGTGTGCAAGCTGGGCTTGTCAGGATTGTGAGGCCTGGGGTTGACCACTTGAGGACGCGCTGAGCCATGTCCTGCAGGTACATCCCTGCAGTAGAGGAGTCTGTGATGGGCATCGTGACTGAGCGCCACTCTGAGAACTTTGTGGTGGACATCTGTGGCCCCTTCGCCGCCACGCTGCCTGTGCTCAGCTTTGAGGGGGCTACCCGCCGCAACAGGCCCAACCTACAGGTGTGTGGTGACAGAAAGCTGTGCTCTGCATGGTCATGCCTGCCTATGCATCGCCGCCCAGTGCCTCAAGTGGTGCCATCTAGTGCAACAGGTTTGACTTGTAGGCATGAGCTGCATTTCGCATGACCTTTATTATACATAGCATGCTGCCCCCGCTCAGCTTTGGGGGGCTTTCGACCGCACAAGGCACAATCTGCAGGTACATTGTGGAGGGGGACTGTGCTCTGCATAGTCTCATTGTTCTCACCACATGGCGGCCAGTGCCCTGCTTCAAGGAAAGCCACCCGCTGCCCTCAGGTGCGCAAAGCCTGGCTGAAGCTCGGTGCTGTATGCCCACAGCCTGTGCCTGCCTGCCGCGCTGGCTGGGACCATCGACTTGGGACGCTCAGCACCCTGTCCCCTACACCTGCAGGCTGGTAGCTTGACCTGAGGTCTTGGTGCTGAGCCTAGTATGCTGTGCTTGCAGCAGACAGACGCCTGTTCCTGCGTCAGGGTGGCAGCACCATTCAGAAGGGGGTATCTGCCCATGGGGACAAGCGCGGTGCCAGCTGAGCAGCATGTCAATGTGTCCCTGCTTGCTGCAGGCTGGCGACTTGGTGTACTGCCGTGTGGTGACAGCCCAGCGCGACATGGACCCGGTGCTCTCCTGCATGGATGCCAGCGGCAAGGCAAGCTGACCTACTTGCTTTCAGCAGCACGTGCCTTGTTGGCAGCTATGAGTGGTACCCACATTCCCTGACAGCTGGTTCTGCTGCACCATCAGTGGTGCAGCAGCATAGCAAGCGCCTGCCTCACTGCAGGCCGCCCTGTGCAAGCATCCTCAGCGCACAAGCTGCACTCTCACGTGCCGGCCCTGGAGAGCATGACGCCGGGCTTGCAAGCCCTGCCCTCTGCATCCTGCAGGCCTCTGGCTTTGGTCCACTGAAGGAGGGCTTTTTGACCTCAGTCAACACCCACTTCAGCCGCACACTCCTGAGCCGGCCCCCCTGCCCGGTGCTGGAAGCGCTGGCCACACACATCCAGTATGAGGTGGCTGTTGGGCTTAATGGTCTCGTCTGGGTCAACGCAGACAGCCCCACCAAGATCATTCTGGTGGCCAATGCCATCACCAACAGCGAGTTTCTGAACCCAGCACAGACAGAGACACTGGTGGCTAAAATTGTGGAGGTGGGTGTCACAGACTTGCTATGGGGAATCAAGCCTGCATGCAGTGACAGCTGTGCTGTCAGCAGCAGCAGGCTTCAGCCAAGCTCAGGCTTTGGCCTTGGTGGTACAAGGGAGCTTTACAGTGGCAGTGTCTGCTGTTCTGATTTGCCCAAGGCAACTTGATGCATGTCTGCCTTTTGCTATTTGTGTAATGCAGGATCCTCCCGATCAGGTGACAGCGATCCTTGCCTGCTCAGCAACATGCTTTCGTGCTGCAGGCTGAACAGAACACAGCTGCAGAGATGTTGGAGTGACTCCAGGGCGAGCCCTTCTGATCAGTCTGGGAGCTGCCTGAAGGAGACTGGAGGAGGCAAGAGCTGGCAGGGCCCTGCTGCAATGCTGTACGATGACAGACTGCTTTCAGCAGCCTGCTGGGTGGGCAGCAGCCCAAGAGGCTGCTGGCTGAGCTGCCACTGATGCCGTGATAGAAGATGCCGGACCAGGAGGGAGCAGACCACAAATCAAGCGCTGATACAGACTCAGTCAGCGCTGAAGCTGCTCAATTCAGCATGTCACATCTGCTTCCACAATCACACAGCCATCTGCATGCATCCCTATGTCTGATCACTTCGGACACCTTCAATGGAGCCAGTACACTTGTGTTCCCTGCCAAGGGCAACAAATTGACAAACATCTGCTGTGCTGTGCTCCAGGCTGTTGGCTGGCTCCTGATGCCTGCACTGAAGACTGTAAGACTTGCTTTGCCCAGTGTGACTCACAGCTGGGCCCTTTCTCTTCTCGGCAGCCCTTCTAAAAACCTTCCCAACCTGTTGCTGCTTACGGCTGCGCCCTGCACAGTGTTCCCCGACAGCTTAACAGTGACAGATCTGTTGAGGGGCTGCCACTGCTGGGTGGCAAGCCCCCCCATCAAGAGCCACCCAGGCTCCAAAGAGCTTGTGAGAGAGCATCGGCAGGGCAGGCGGGCTGCAGACAGGAAGGCAGCAAATCCCCGCTGATGCCGGGAACCCGACTGAAGCACGCTCTCGCGGTTTTGCTGCTCTGTGTGGTCTCAGCATGGAGCCAGGGCCCAAGTAAGCTGGCTTATGTGGGGCTGTGCCACCAAGTGGTTGGTCAGTCTGCCTCCATCTGCAGCATGACTTTAGAAAGTTGTCCTCATGCGCACACCGCCTGGCAGCAGTCTCAGCTGATCCCTCCAAGGTGTCAGGTGGGGGAGCAGGCAAAGCAAATTCCTGCAAAGATTGCGGCGCCAGCATGTGTCAGGCATAGACGGGGCCAGGACTCCTGCAGGGCAGCCCCTGAGTGGCGCATACCTACCTTGCAGGCACTGCAGTGGCGCCGGCACAGGCCCCGCATCCCGAGGCCAGCTCAGCGGGTGCAGGTGTGACGCACAGCGTGACGCTGCACTTGAATGCGGATGAGATTCGCAGCGGCGAGCTGCTCTTTCTGCTGCAACTGTCTGGGGAGTCGGCACGCACTGACAACCCCAGTCTGCCCCGGGACCTCTCCACCATCCTCTCTGGGCTCTTGCGTCATGTTACACCGGTGAGGCACTCCGCCTGAACTCCGCCTGAGGGGCTGCATTTGCTGGGGAGCTATTCTCTGAAAGCACCGAAATTTCCATGGCTTCTCTGCACGATGGGCAGGCAGTTTGCAGCCTGCATGGCTCTAGGCATGTGCTCGCCATGCAGCCTCTGATGCACCTGAAAGCTTCAGTGGCTGCAGCTGCGCCCAGACAGCCCCCAAGCTGCTGTACTGGCTGTTCTGCCGTCTGTCTGTTGGCTGAGCAGTACCTCATGCAGTTGTTGGTAACGTCTCACCCTTGGCCCCCGGGGCCACCTGAAACTTTCCGGTGGTTTGGCGCTTAAATGCCTGCCTGCAGGACCTGCACTTCGCCCAGTGCTGGAGGCTCTGTGGGGAGGGGGGTTGCACATGCAGATTGAGGTGGTGCCAGGCAATGACTCATTATTCAAGAATGTGTGGTAATTGCCCCACCTGGTGACGAGTTCTGCAGGCCAATCTCCAGCTGCTGAACTACACCGCCACCAATGGCTTCTCCCGGCGGCGGATTCTGCTGGAGTTCCCCTCTGACAGCCACCTGTTGGAGCTGCCAGCTGGCACCACTGCCGCGCTTTCAGAGCAGCAAGGGTTCGGGGGTGCGGGGCTGCAGAGGGGGCCAGGCGCTGCTGGCATGCTTCAGCAGGATGGGCAGCAGGCTGCCAGGCCGCAGCGGCACTTTCGAAGCGCTCTGCGCAAATTGCTGGAGGTGAGCCTGCTGGAGGGACCAGCATCTGGCTGCTGCAAGGCACGGTAGCAGGCCTGACAGAGTCGCTGTCAATGCAAGGAGTCGCTCCCGTGGCTGATCAGGGCTAGGGAGCAGCACTGCCTGCAGCGTGAAGAACAAGCCGCAGGCTCAGGCACTGCCACTGTTGGGACTACGCAGAGCATCAGCTGCAGTGTGCTTCCACAGCCACAGGCCTAGGATTTGTCACAGTGGAGGGCAAAGAGGGCATTCCCTGCAGTGTGCAATTGCTGCAACAGGCTTGGCCTTCGTCGCTGTTGAGAGTAGGCAGAGCGCCGGCTGCGTGCGGGCACATCGATGTCCCAAGTGCGTAGGGGTGAAGGCCATTAGCTGCTGAAGCGTGCCTGCACATGTTCCACTGGATGCTTTGTGGCGGTTGACAAGTGGTTGGGAACAGCTCAAGCTGCCGCCTGCCTGCACACTGGCTGGCAGAGAGCAGCTCGAGGTGAGCGCAGTGTGGTGGTCCTCCTTGGCTGGGAGTTGCTGGTGTCGTCTGTAGCACAGACTGCAGGGTCAGGGTCCATAGTCCAGGGAATGTTGAGTGCAATGGACTGTCCGCACCTGGAGTTGTTGATGCGTCACTGCTGGCCCTGTTGCCTGCAGGGCATGAGCAGCCCAGAGCCTACATTGATGTTCCTCTACGAGTGTCAAGTTCCAGGGATCCAGTTCACTGTGGCAGTTCATGTGCAGTTGTCAGACATTGTGACCTCTGGTCTGTTGTTGGGGACCATTCGCGATCAGGTGTGTCCCCCCACCCCCCTCTTTCTCTCCTCAGGCCTTGCTGTGGGCGCTGCTGTGGGCAGGCTCTTACACCCTTAGCCTCTTGAGTCTGCACTGATGCTGCACTGCACACACCTGCCTGCTCACAGTAACGCCAACACGACGCAACTCACTCTGAGGCTGTGTTGCTTTTTCAAACAGGGGCACGTCCTTTCAGACGTGCAGCTGGTGGCCTTTGAGCCAGCCAACCTGGCCCTGGCAGTGCCTCCCTCCCTGCACGTCCCAGCCTCCCCAGCCGACATGTTCCAGGGGAGTGCAGATGGGCCCCTGCCAATCAACGATGTGCAGGAGGGCATCGGCCCCCTCCCCATCAGCGGGGACCCTAGGGACTCCCAGGGGCCCCATGGGCATGCAGACAATGCAGGTGAGGCTTACAGGATGCTCGTGTCAGCATGGGCGGGCGTCATGTCAGTGCAAGCCTAAACCTTCAGCCGAAACGCAGGCACCCTGGCGCCATGCACAGGCAGTGTGTTGCATTGCATGGATACTGTCAGGGGCACCTGCAGCTTTGCAGGTGTCCTTGCTTGCAATCGATACACGACACCTCCCCATGTCTCCTGCTTGTCGGGCCACCGCGCACAATGTACTTTCCTGCTGTGCAGCCTTCATCATGATGTGGGTGACCCTCGTCATGGCCATGTTTCTGGGAATTCTGATTGGCATGGGCTGCTGCTGGCACCGCCAGCGGGCCAGGCAGCATCTGGATGACCAGCACCACCTGCTGGGGCGGACGCCTGTGGGCAGTGTGGGGATGACGCCTGCCGGGGCACGGGCCTGCAAGCAGGTGGGTCTGGGCTGCGTGAGAGATTGCCTATCACACATGGTCTGCCTGCCTGCCTGCTTGACCCACAGGCCTGCCAGCAGGTGGTGTGGACCATGAGGCTGCGGGATTACAGCCAGCACTGGCGTACATGTTTGCCGTGCTGCCTGCATTGGAGCTCTGTGGCTGAGCTGGGCCGTTATTTTTGGGGCACAGGCCTGCAACTCATCTACCCCAGCTGTCTCCTGAGACTGCAACTACCTGTTAATGTAGGCCGCAGTCTTTGTCAGTCATGCCTGTGTCCCAGGCAACGCAGAAGGGGTGTACTTGCCAAGATGCAGAACTCTACATGTCTGTGACATGGGAGGCATGCATTTGCTGCACACACTCTCAGCTTGCAGGCTCTCTTGCAAACATCTACAGCATGTGCCAAGACTGGTCAGCAGGTGGCTTTCTTGCAAGTGTTGGTACCCTGTCCATGCTGAAAGCGCAGCTTTCTAACAAGATTGGAACCCCAAGCTTTGCTGTGCTCAGCAGGCGCCTTTTGTGCAGGTGGACGATAGCTGCCGGGAGCTGTCCAGCCTGGTGGGCAAGACCAGCGATGGCGACCAACTACTGGCAGGGCAGCCCAGCTCCAGCATGGACCCAGAGGGCCAGCCCTGTCAGCACCCAACTGCCAGCAGCAGCGAGGGGTCAGGGGCCAGCACCAGTTTCAAGCGGGATATCGAGGTGGCTGTGACACCAGTGCAGCAGCGGCAGGGGCCACAGGAGCCCGACTGGCTTGCGAATGTGCCCTGGAACGATTGGTGAGGAGCTATGTTGACTGAGTCCGCACATGGTGCAGTTGAAAGCAGGGCAAGGCTTGAGACAGGGTCGCAGATGTCAGGTTTGAGCGCAGTACTGCCCTGCTTGGACTTTGGCGTGTGCAAAGCTCAGGCCTGGAGCTGCCGCACATCAGGTGGTGCACGTTGCTGACGGCAGAACTTTTGTGGGGTCTGCAGGTACATTGACAGGTCAGAGATCGTTATCAGCCAGCGCTCAGACGGCAGGCTCTGGGAGCTGGGAGCTGGCAGCACAGCTAAGGTGTGTCACCAGCACTCTGGGTGCTGACGCTCTGCTGTCATTTGTGACACGCTGTCCCAATGTGGCTCCTCTGGATTTACAGCCCTGTCTGGCAAGATGCTCCACAAGGCAATGGAAGAATTATTCTTTGTCCAAAGGACGGCTGGTGGCAATAAGCTCAGTGGTGTCATCGATCTGCTGGTGCCATCTTGAACATCCTGAAGCGCACCTCTCACTGTTGCAGCAGGCACCCTTGGCCCTGCAGCAGTGATGCACTGAGGGCGGGCGTTATCCTCGCTGCACTGCAACATCTGCTTGCTGCAGCCCCATCAATCTCCAGGTGTCTTGCGCCCTCAAGGCTGGGATGCAGGCACCTGCCCTGCCCCGCTTGCCTTCCCTCACATCGACTGTGGTGCTGCCCTGCAGGTGTCAGCCTCTCATAGGCACATCGCAGAGGCACGGGAGTGGCCTGCGATGTGCCCTGCTCCGACTGCAAGCTGACCGTCCCTTGCTGCCCCTCCCTGCAGGTTTACCGTGCCCTGAAGGGTGGTGTGCAGGTGGTTGCTGTGAAGGTGTTCCATGTGGACGAGGGGGGCCTCCTCAGCCCCACCAGCTCCCAGGGCAGCAGCGCCTGGAACCCACGGCACACTGCGCAGCAGCAGCAGGAGGCCTTCAAGCAGGCAAGAGGCAGCATTGCTGCAGTACCTGTGCTCACGTGCATATGCATGCTTGGCAGCAACAGGAGGCCTGCACGCAAAGCAGTCATGATCTGGGACTCATTTCAGGCTGCATGTCTTGGCAGCAGTTTGAAGCCTTGACAGGCAGGTATGGGTTGCTGGTGGTGCACTTTTGCTTGGCTGGCAGTGCCTATGACTGGTCCAGCATCAGTGTGGGCCCTTCAGGGAAGCATTGAGCCCAGGTCCTGGTCAGTCTGCTCAAGTGGGCAGCAGTACGAAGCCATTCTCAGGTGCAGCAGCGGCTGGTCACTCTGCTGCTGCCTGACACACTGTCGGGTCTGGCGTAGCAGAAGCAGGACCTTGAGTAGGAAGTGGCAGCATGGTGCAGTGACTCAAAGGTGGCAGGAGCTCGTGCCTTTTGCATGCATTTGAGTAGCAGGCACCAGCACCTGTCTTGGACTGGCAAACACTGCCAGCATTGTGCTGAGAACAGTGCTTCACCAGCCGCATGGACATCAGCAGCAGCCCCCTCTCTGCATGTCCTTGATCTCTGGCCAAACTGGCTGTCAATCTGCTGCTATGCAGGAGATTGCCTTGCTGCGATCCTGCCGGGATCGCAATGTCGTTCAGTTCATAGGTGCATGTCTCGAGGTGAGCTGAGGCATTGAGGAGGCTGCACCTTGTTTGCCTGGCCCCTCTTGGGGCTGCCTCCAAGAAGCTGGTCACTTGGTGCAATGCCTTGCAATGGCTGCCTGTGCTGCCCAGAGACTGCTTCATATATTCGCTGTAGCCCGCACCAGGAACTTCTTGATGACCTGTGCATCTGCCTTGCCTGCTGTCCACCAACAGCCTTGCTGACCTCTGCTGGTACTCTGTCTGCAGCCAGCCGAGACAATGATGGTGACTGAGTTGCTTGAAAATGGCGACCTGTACCATGCGCTGTCCCGTGACTCCCAGGGCCGCTTCAGCTGGTACCGCAGGTGAGCCTATGTGTCTTTGGTTTGGGTTCAGTCGGTGTGCTGCAGTGTTGTGAGTGCCGAGCTGGAGGGCTGCCCACATCTCCCTGGGCTGCTTTGGCTGTTTCTGTGGTGAGGCAGCGCTAGCTTTGGGGTCAGGCGGTGTGTTGCAGTCTTGTCGGGGCTCATCAAGACGCTGTTTGAGGATTCCAGGGCGTTTCTGCTGGTACCACAGGTAAGGCAGTGAGCCCAGGGGTTGAGTCTGCCAGTGTTGTGCAGTCCTGTTGGGTGTAGGCAAAGGTTGCCTGGAGTCCTGGCCCTTGTTGTCTGGTACTGTAGGTGAGGCAGTTTGCAGCTGACTATTACGGCATTGGGCAGGATGTGTGCTGCATGCCGGCTCGGGGTATCAAGTGGTGTTGCAGCTCCCAGCAATGCTTCAATGGTGGTGCAGTGAGGCAGTGTGCATTTATTGATGGGTCACGGCATGGTGTCACTCCGCAGACACTGTCACGGAACCCCCATGGCCGCTAAGTCTGGCTTGGTGAGGCAGTATTTGCTAGTGTTTGCAGACAGCAGTGGTAGTTTGTGCTGTGGGCGCATGTGTAAGGGTGCCATCAGGGTGTGGCAGTGCGCTGCGTGTAGGGGGGTGGCATCCCCGCTGTCCCACAATTCCAGCAAAAGCTTGTGCTCTTTCTGCTGTGGTCGATACCCCCCATCATAGTGTGCACCCTCTGTTGTGCCTGGGCCTAGGCTTTGCCCTGGCATAGCACTCGTGCGTACCAGTCCCTGTGTCTAGGTGACTGACTGCGCCTGGCGGCAGCCACATGTCGGTCATGCTCTGAAGTGGACTTGTCAGTGACCTTCCTCCCCACAGCTCTCATCCTGGGTCATACAGGCCTTGTCGCCTCGCAATGGCCCAACAGCAGTGGGCACCTGGCACCTGTTGGGGGACGTCACAGGCTCTACAGCAGCCATCATCTTCCCATGCCTGCAGGGATCAGCCGCCAGGTGTCCTCCAGCCAGGCATGGGGCGGAGGATCGCTTTGGACACCGCGAGGGGTCTTCATTTCTTGCATTCCAGGAAGATTGTTCACTTTGACCTGGTGAGAGCAGCGTCCAGTCCACTAGATGTGCGTGCACTGCTGCTGGGTGTGCACTGAGGTGCTCAACGACGACTTGCGCCCGCTCTCAGCTTGTACCTGGGGACTTGCATAGCCTGGAAACTGGTGCTGTCAAGTGTGTACTCAGCTGCTCTACGTGAAGCTGACCATGCTGACTGTGCTGCACGGCACAGGCAAGCTGACACTTCTTGTTGCTCCGCTGCAGAAAAGTGCCAACATCCTGCTTGCCCGCGACTTCACAGCCAAAATTGCTGACGTTGGTGAGTATGTGTCTCGTGCATCATTCAAGCTCCCTTCGTATGCTGCTGACCTTCATATGCTGCTGCGTAGCTGCCACTTCCCTGTTAGTGTTTGCTGATGCTGAGGCTGGTGCTATGGGTGCAGCTGTGCATGCCTGCGACCCTTCAGAGTTGCATGGGCAATGCTGATGTTCTGCACAGGTGGTGTGGACCATGGGGCAGTGAGGACACCTGACTTGGCCTGCAGGTCTGGCCAAGATCCTGAAGCAACAGTACCTGTCCACGCTCAAGGCAGTGGGGACGTACTGCTGGAGTGCCCCCGAGGTGTTGCTCGGCAAATCAGATTGCACAGAGAAGGTTGACCTCTTCTCTTACGGTGTTGTCCTCTGGGAGATCTGCAGCGGGGAGTCCCCCCAGGGGCGGCACCTGCGGCCCCTCAGGTGGGCATGTATTTCTGATGTCAGACGAAAGCACTTTGGTCTCAGTTGCACATGGCACACCCTGTGCCACAGGATGTAGGCAGCTGGGAACCCCGATTGGCTTGTCAGGTGATTTGCAGGCACTTCGGCTGCGCCCCATAGAGGGGGTCTGACAATGGAGCAAGCACAGTCTCCACTCACAGAAATCTGCATCAGCCGCCAGCAGACCAGCACATCTCGTGACGGTTGAGACCTCCACATTGACCCCTCCCTTCACCCATGTTGTAGGGTGCCCGAGGAGTGCCCTGAGGACGTGGCTGACCTGATCGCAGAGTGCCTGTCTGAGACGCCTCTGCTGCGGCCGTCAGCCCGGGAGGTCATCGAGCGCCTCCAGGTCATCCGCGAGCCGAGGAACACTCAGTAGCACTGACAACAGCACTCGCGTTTCATCTGTACACTACCACCTACCACCCACTTATGGCCCGCATCTTAGTCCAGTCTTCTTCTAGCTGTCCTGTCAATTTGGTCTTACGAGATGAACAAACACTTGGGACTGTACACTGGTACCTGCTGTAAGGCTGTACTTGCCTGAATGTGTCAGCAGCTGCGACATCTAGACAGCCTGGCTGCCTTGGGCGATGCCTGCCTCCCGCTCATGTTAGGCCAGTGCTTGCTGGTCAGAAAAGCTCCTCAAAGCTCTGAGGTCAGGCTGCATGTCCATCAAGCAGTATTGGTAAAGTGCTTGACCGCACTGAGTTGCCTTAGGAGGGCTCATTGCAGATGACAACAACCAGCCCTACACACAGCTGGGAAACAAGATGTGCACCAATGCCAGACTTCGAAACATCATTTGTCGTCTGTTATGCCCATAGCTGGCTCACATTGCCGCCAGTATGCAGCCTAGAGTCTTCACAAAGCTTGTCCATACATGCAATCCACCAACACAGGTCGTCAGGAAAACCCCAATGTCTGGCTTCTCTGTCTCCCCGGCTGTCAGCAATCTCCCGTTTGGTCGGATCCCAACAAAACTTTCGCTGAAGGGGAAATTCGTGGCAAGTGGATTATGCACAAATCGAACCCCTACCTAATGCTTGGAAGGCATTTATGCTGACCGTTACACCATCAGCGAGTGCTCAACCTTGCCATTTGCAGTAGACACAAATCATAGTCATTCCTCTGACTGGTCATTCATCACTTTGAAGTCCTCAGACACATTGACTGCGGCGCGCTGCTGCCTATAATGATTGTCTGGACCTTAGCGATGCCTCGCTTTGCAGGTGCTCACTGCCTGATGTGCTTGCATAACTTTACATTGAATGCTGAGCTGTATTGGGGGTCCTGTCATAGAGCATCCCTGAAGGCATGCCATGAGAACAGTATACAGCAACAAAGCAGAGGTGGGCCATGCCTCAAGCAGTGCCACCACAACAGCATCATGGCCAGACCCGGCAACGGTAAGCTGGGTGACGAAGTCCATGCTCACGCTGGACCAGCTCCTGGTTGGCAATCGTGATAATTGCTGCCAGCAAGGGGACTTGGTATACGTTGCCCGCACACGCTGGCATCATGCATGTTGCAACAAACGCGCGGACATTGCCCTGACAATTGGGCCACTAACGTGAGCGCCTTAGCGCTTTCTGAGTTCTCGCGACACCATAATGGCCATTGTCAGAAGTGTCATGTATCTCGCTCGGAGTGTAATGATGCAAGCCAGGCACCACAAGGCAGTGAGCCACTTGCTGCGCCCCAGGCATGTTTTTAGCTGTGTACCATGCACCATCAGCTGCAACATTGCAGCACTACTTGGCTTGCCATTGCGCTGAGTACCCATGAACCAGGCATCTTGAGCATAGCCGTCCTGAATGCACTGAACCACTGACTGACCTGCTGTCCTGAGGACTTGGTGCCTTCATTTGGGCAGGCACAGGGTCAGGGAGATGATTCTCAGGCATTCATGGCGCAGAGGTGCTCAGGTTGATAGCCAGAGGGCTCATCTGAAATTCCGGCAAAATGCCTGCAATCAGCTGGGCATATGATCTGTACTTCAGCATGCAGCTCAGATACATGTGGATGGCCAGGCTGTCTGATAGGTTGGGAGATGCACACTCCCCATGTGAGTGCCCTGGTAAAATCCCGTGGCAACAGGGTATGTTGTGCAGACGACATGACAATACCTTATGCGGCTCAAGGGCAGGTGACCTGCTAAGGGGTCTGCTACACTGCATATGCCTGGGCGATAGCATCAGGTGAACTTTCAACACTGCATGTGTTCTGCCCAATCAGTTTGGCGCCCGAAAAGGGCCTGCTTGGCTGGCAGGAATGTGTTTGGGTGGTGGTCATTCATTAGCACAATTTCTGCATCCTCAGGACTTTTCTACATAAGGCAGCCTGTAGCTCTTGCTCACCAGGACCATAGTCAACCTCCGCTGGTTGCACGCAGCGAGATGCAAAAGCAATGCAGCGTCTGTCCTGCTGCAGAACAGCAGCCAAGGCAAATCTGGCAAAGCCAGGACTGGCCCACTGGAAAGGGTGTCCTTGAGGACCTGGAAGGCCTGCTGGCAATCTGAAGACAAGTAGAAGTCAGTCGTTTCCTGGTCAGAAAAGCATCAGCATGTGAGAGTCTGGGGAACAAACTTGCAGCCATAACCTGCACGACCCAAGCCGCTGCACAGTAACTTCACAATAGTGGGCTGTGGCCAGGCAGCGGCTGCTGCTGTACTTTCTGGGTCAGCAGCAATGCCATGCTGGTTGACAATAAGTCCAAAAGGTACAGCTCATCAGTGCAACAGGAGCACTTGGAGCACTCAGCAGTACGGCAGTGCTTCCTGAGCACTGCAAACACCTCAAGCAAACGTGTTCAGGCAAGGATGCTTCTTTGGAAGCATGATACATCTCAGCGCACGGTACTCAATCACCACGCGCAGCACGTCTGAGTCCCTTTTGGGCACTAACAGCACAGGGCTGCAAAATGGGGAGCTGAATAAAGCCAAGAGACATTGAGCTCACTAATTTGCTGATGCGCCTCTTGGGACTCTCAGGGGCTCAAACGGTAGGAGCAAAGCCAAGGGGACACGACCACCTGGAATTGGGCATTGGAATGATGGATATCTGTGCTTGGTGGCAACCCAGCAAGCACTGCAGCAAGTGGGCAGGCATGAGGTCTGCAAATCTGTAAGCACATGTTGAATGCTGTCAGGCAGAGCGTCTCTGGAAGGGGTTTGCTGCTATCCAGCTGAATGGAGCACAGCTGCAAAACCCACAGTCTCCTCCTGCACAAGCCGCTTGAGCTGGAAAGCACTCTGATGTTTTATTGGCCCAGGAGCGGCTACAGGCATGGCACTCATGGTGTGCCAATTGAACGATGAGAATTCAAGCATGTACAGGGTGCTGCATGATGGAACAGCGCTGTGCTCACGCAGCCAGCTCCAATCAGAGATGATGTGGAGAGCTCTGGTAAGTGACTTTACAACAAGAAAGGCGCCACTAAGGCAGGCCTGGTGTACATGTACGGCAGGTAGGAGGCACCGCCAACGACTGACTTGGTGCTGCCAGTGCTGACTGTGATCTGGGTATCACTGGCTACGACGTCCAGGTGGAGCCGCTGGGCCGGATGTTGGGAGACGACATTGGCCGCTGTCTGATAGCATCTCAGAGAGGTGACCTGCAGATGTAGCAAGAAGTAGCATAGCGAGCTGCTCATGGTGAGCAAAATCATGAGACAATCATTCAGTGCCAGGCTGCCATGACGGGCACCCGTTTGGATCATGGTAAACAAGCATGTACTGAGGACACCGCTTGCAGGTGCCACCAGCATCCTCAAGCAAAAGCGTCCCATAGGGAAACGGTGAAAAGCTGCATGCCCCCAAGCAAATGCAGCGAGGGTGAAGCTTGAAGCTGAGGCACGGCGATGCATACCGAAGTTGTTTTGGGAGCAGCAGCTTTGCAGGTCAAGTAGTGCTGGATGCTGGTCAACAAGCACTGGAATAGGGGCCACCAAATGAGCCTGCTGGTGATATGCAAAGCCAGGAAGGGGTGGTCTGCATCGCCACAATAACGTGCATGGGCTTTGCGGCCGCTGACCATGGCATATGCATTCCTGCTAAATGCTTTGCCACAAATGCTTATGCTACAACCTGTTGCACTGCTGCTTTTGTGAAAGTGCACCAGAGCATCACTACAGGCAGTGATGGCACAACCAACTGCTCAGTGCTGCTAACTGCGACCGCAAATGCTGCAGCTGTGGCGTAACCTGGCCAAATGACAGATTGCCACGTGCCAGCTTACCTGTGGGTGCTGATTATGGCCAGCAGCCTTGCGAGCAGCAGTCTGCCTGCCGCGCACCAGCATGAGGTGGTTGTCAGCCTGGGTGCACTCCTGCCAGCCCTCGGTGCAGTTGTTGAAAAGATACTCACCAGTGGTTTTTTAGCAGGACAGGGTCGAGGCCTGCCTGCATCTCTACAGCGACCTGAGCCACCAGGGCATCTAAACTTCTGCAGCAGGTGGTGGCTGCTGCCGGCGCTGGCTGCCTGGTAGGCCGCAATGCTGGCGGTGATGAGCTGCTGCTCCAAAGTGGTGTCCTGCAGATGGGACAGGGGCATTTGTTGTCAGATTGCTGTATCCTGCTATGCTGAAGGCAGACTCTTGTGCTCAGCCACCACTGTTTTGTGCTCAGCCACCACTGTTTTGTGCAGCCGTTTGCAAAGCAGAGCTGGACTCAACACGTGCAGCCAAAGGCCTCGAGTGCAGGCTCAGGTGCAATACTGCTGAGGTCCAGCAGCTATGGACTGCAGCTGAAGCAGACGGGTGTTCACATGGACCTGACCTGCAGGAGGTGTCGCCGCCTGCTGCTGCCTGCCAGCACTGCATTCCTGGCCTGCACAGGCTCGAGGCCTGCCTCCATCTCTACAATGACCTGAGCCACCCTGCCATCCAAATCCTGCAGCAGGTGGCGGCTGCTGCCGGCGCTGGCTGCCTGGAAGGCTGCGATGATGTCCTTGGCCTGCTGGGGGTCTGCGCCTGCGGTGATGAGCTGCTGCTCCAAAGTGGTGTCCTGCAGATGGGACAGGGGCATTTGTTGTCAGATTGCTGTATCTTGCTATGCTGAAGGCAGACTCTTGTGCTCAGCCACCACTGTTTTGTGCACAGCCACCACTGTTTTGTGCAGCCGTTTGCAAAGCAGAGCTGGACTCAACACGTGCAGCCAAAGGCCTCGAGTGCAGGCTCAGGTGCAATACTGCTGAGGTCCAGCAGCTATGGACTGCAGCTGAAGCAGA
>JAAMXJ010000002.1:292640-550143 GCA_019693375.1 Asterochloris erici | reverse complement strand
CCCTTGCAGCATCCTGCTGAGCAAGCCAGCGCATCAGGTCTCACCCCCTGCCTGCCCGACAGCTCAGCCAACAGTCAGAGCCTGCCGCCCTTGACTAGGCATCCTGGCACCTCTCATGGTCTTCCTGCCCGACAACGCATTCTCAGCTGCACTCCAGGCAACCAGCCTGAGCCTGCCGGTCTTGACTAGGGCATCCTGGCACCTCACATGGTCTTTCTGCCTGCATGTGCATCCCCCAGCTGCACTCCCGGCAATCAGCCAGAGCCTGCCCTCTTTTCCCGGCATGCTGGCACCCCAGATCCTCTGCCTGCCTGCAGATGCACCTTCAGCTGCACCCCTGGCAAGCGGCCAGAGCCTGCGCAGTCTTGAGGCATCCTGGCAACCCACGGTGTCCTCCCTACCTCTCATATCCTCTGTATGCCTGCAGGTGCACCCCCAGCTGACCATGCAGATGGGGCTGCCTGGCATGCAGCCGATGGGCCTGATGGGCCTCCCTGCGCAATGGGGGCCACACATGCAGGCCGCAGCTGCTGCAGGTTACAGCATGCCCACCCTGGCGGCAGCTGCAGCGGCCATGCAGAGCATGTACGGCCCCCCGAGCCCGCAGCAGCAGCAGCAGCTCATGCTGTCCATGGCAGGTAAGAAGGAAAGGTTCCCCGACCCATGCTTGGCTGCATGAGGCAGTCTGCTCAGGCTGGCTCATGGCTTCCCCATTGATCTCTGAAACTTGCATTTTGTGGGGCTGGTCTGGGAACTACAGCAGCTGCAGCATGTGTGCTCTGCCCACTGGCAGGGGCTGTGCAGCACTCTGTCTGCATGCGGCCAAGCTCCTGACGCCCTGACTAGTCTGGCTGACCGGTGCTTTATTCCAGTCATTCATTCTTGCAGGAGGCATGACAGGAGGGCTGCACCCCATGGGCATGGCACAGCCGTCAGGCATCCCCCAGATGCATGCCGGCAGCGGCGCGCTCCCCCAGCAGCTTCTGCTGCAGCAGCAGGCCCTGCAGGCACAGCAACGGCATGGTCTCCCCCAGCTGGGCGGCCAGGTGAGCTTGCCTTTTCCCATTCTTTTCTTGTCCTCTGTGCTGGCACACATTTGCCTCAGCTGCTGGGTCTCTCCTTGTTTGGCCCAGGACACTTCAGAAACAGGCAGTCCACTTCTGCGCCGCTTGCACTGGGCAGCCCTCTGCCCAAGCAGTGCAGTCGAGGATGGGCAGGTGCACCTTGCCACCCATCGCAGCACCCTCTTCTGCAGGGAGTCAGCTGGCCCAGTGCGGCCAGCCAGGGCCCCAGCGGGCATCTGCAGCGTCCCTCGCAGTCCAGTAACAAGCAGCATTTCCAGCAGCAGTCGCCCCACCTTCCTGAGCAGACAGCCGCCACTTTTGCCTATGGCATGTACCCCTCAGGGTCCATATGAGGCTCAGTGCGGCGCCCACTGGCAGCACACTCAGCACAACCGCTGCAGCCAGGACCCACTTGCTGTGCATGACTCTCAGGAGACTGCCCCTCGCTGCAGCATCGCACTTCTCAGCAGCACCGCACATCTCAGAAGTAAAGCCTCGCCCACCGCCAACAGTCGGGGCCCCCCTCTGGAGTCTGAGTCTGCCAGGATAGCAACATGACTGCCAGTTGTCTGAAAACCCTTCCTGGTTGCAACAGAGGCTGTGGCCCCCGCCATTTTGCAGACTGCCAGTGCCATCCGCTTGCTCAGTGTGTCAACTATATGCGCTCCCACAACTCGGGCCAGCCAGATAGCCTCTTTCTCCCGTATACCAGCATGAACAGTCCTCCCTCAAACTGCTTATCTCCTGCAGATCCTAGATCCATGAATCTCAGCCAATGTCGGCTATGGGAAGATGCATTGGGTGCTGCTGACTGAGTATGAGTCCTGAAGCAAGCATATCCACCAGCATTAGACATGAGTTCGTTTTGAAGTCTGACAAGCGCAGCTGTCAGTCAATCTGGGCCAAGTCAGACATGAACCTCTGTGTGCCATGTAACAAGCTTAAGATCTGAGCCTGAGTCTGCTGCATCTGGGCAGGTTGTGCCTGGTGATAAGGCACATGAATAGATGGCAGCTGCCTGTGGAACACTGCCGCATTACAGAGCTGCATGGTAAGACTGCCGCATCTGCAGGTCTGCTAGGCACGCCACTGCACAAGACTAAGGGCAGGTTCCACTCAACGATGCTGCTTCATATGTCTGGAGTGTGCTGCACTGCTCGGGAGGATCAGTGCCTGCGACGTCAATGTGCAGGCAGCAGGCTCACTGCCGCTCCCTTTGGCTACGCTCATAAGGGTCACGGCCATTCTCCGACACCCGCCCAATTGCTGCATGGCGGTGTCGGTCGTTGCGCCGGTAGTCATCATCCCCCTCCCGCCTGCTGCTGCGGCGGTGGTCATCCTCTGCGTGTTTGCTGCGCTGGCGTCCACCATACCGATCATCCTCAACGTGACGGCTGCTGCGGCGGCTGTCGTACCTATCGCCATAGTCGTCCCTGCTGGTGCGCCTGGCATCACCCCTTTCCCTGTGGGAGTCGCTGGGATAGCGGTTGCTGTCGCGCTCCTCAGGACGCCAGCGCTCGTTGGGCTGTGCGTTCCGCTGGAAGGGGGCGCCTGCGGGGGACTGCAGCCCCCTGCGGTGCTCCTCGGGCTCTAGCTTCAGCCTGCAGCAGGGATGCTGGTGCCGGTGGCTGCAAATTCATCGATGGTGAGGGTGTAGCATGTCTGCAGGGAGTGCTGCTCCTCGCCTCCGGCTCTCTCCAGTGTGCAGCTCGAGGGCAACACACTGCAATGGGACGCCGCCGAGCGCAGCAGCTGAGTGCAAAGCGTGGTGACTTGTGAGCAGGCGGTCTCTCTGAGGCTCTGGCGTCAGTCTGCCGCACAAGAGCAGCATGAGGCTCAGTGCAATGCAATGTCACGAAGTAAGGAATAAAGAGCATCCCCCCCCTGATTGCGGGCTTCCTTACGACCCAGCACCAGCCTCCACCCCAGGCGTGAGGTGTCCTTGCCATGCAGACATGAGGGGTGTTGATGAAGGCTCAGCTGCAGTTTGGCATCAGGCCTGAATCAGCGCAGCACCCCTGGCCCCTGTCCGGCCAGGGCTGCTAGGAGGAAGCTGCAGTGTTGCAGGTGGGCTGTATTGAGGTACCTCGGGAGGCTCCCAGGCAGCCTACATGTGCCGCAACGGCATGCCACAGCTGCAGCATCCCACTCTCTGCACTGGCAGGCCCACAGCTGTGTTCAGATGCTGCCAGCAACGGGTGGACCTTGCACCCGTCCAGGCTCTGTTCTGCACCATGCCCGGCCGACAGCAATGCTCGGATGAGGACAGCGACTGATGGAAGCTGCGCACCTGTCCAGGCCGCGCTCTGCACCAGTGTTGCCCCTGCCACGCTCCCTGTCGGCAGCTGCCTTCCGCGGTGGGGAGGCTGGCTGCGCATCCGAGTCTGAGCCGGAGGAGTCGGAGCTCGAGTCGCCAGATGAGGAGTCGTCAGAATCAGAGTCTGAGGAGCCGCTGCCGCTGCCGTCGTCGCTGGAGGAGCTGCAGGCGGCAATGAGATCATCTGAGCAGCTGTGCTGAGTGACGAAGTGAGGGGCAGCGCCAGCAGCAGCAAGAGACTCATGGCAATGCGGGAGCGGTGCACCCAAGCGTGAATGGCCCAGCTCAATAGGTGGCCGGCGGGGAAGCGGATGCAGCACCTCAACCGGATGAGAGTTTGTGAGCCGCCAGCAGCTATTGTGGCTGCTTTGCAGACGCATGCAGCAGTCTTTGGGGTTCAGGGTCCAGGGCCCTGAACCCTGGAGCAGGAGCTGCCTGAGAGTGGCATGCAGGGGCGGGCAGCCCATGCATGCAGTATGTGTGATGACTACTGCATGAGGCAGCCTCTGTGGGGTGTGCCCAGCACGTCTAGGCAGCCTCAAGGTTGCCAGCCAGGTATGCAGGTGGAGCTGGGCAGCAAGACCTCATGCGACCCAGAGCCAAACTGGCGGGCTGCCAGGCAAGCAGGCAGCTCAGGCAGACGCTGTCCAACAGGCTCAGCAGAGGTAGCCATGGGCAGCGGTCAGCATGCCGGCATGCAGCGCATGCTGGGGCAGATTGGTGGCACCCCTCAACCCCAACCTGCTGCTCCCGCCGGAGGACGACGAGTCATCGCTGCTGCCTGAGCCGGAGGAGGATGAGTCATCGTCGCTGCTGGAGTCCGACTCGGAGCTGCTGCCCTCAGCGGCGGCCGCCGCCGCCGCCTGTGCCTGCCTCTCAGCCGCGATGCGGGGCATCTCATTCTGGAGGTAGTCCCGCATCGCATCTGTCAGCCCGCCCAGGCCAATGGAGGTGAAGAAGTTGATGGAGAAGCGCATGTTCTTGGCCGTGTCCTGCACGCCAGCACAGACAGAGACTGGCAGGTTGCACTATGGGGACACGGCGCAGCAAGCACAGTAGAGATCATACCTGCTGGGCAGATGGCAGGGTCCATGCACACAGTCGTTTTCTTGGCCGTCTCCTGGAGAAGGGGTGAGGGAGGGAGGGAATGGAAGGGCCTTGGATCTTCACTTGAAGCAGCTCATACTTGATGTGTCATGAACCCATGCTGTGGGCAGCATGCTCCTGTCTCTCAAGCTACCCCTGACTTTGAGACCCTGCGCAAAACGTACTGGCTGGGTTCTTGCCAGCCGTTTCCAGCCAGCCAGCATGAGCACGCAGCAGCCGACTACACCATGTGTCGTACCTTGGGGAAGATGCCCCCAAAGAAGGGCTGCAGGCTGGGCTCCTGCAGTCGGGCGTTGAGCTCGATGAGGCCCATGTCCTCGCTGAGCGCCTGGAACAGGATTTTGATGAAGATGCGGCTGCTGGAGGTGGTGTCGTCCTCCGTCAGGCGTATGTTGCTCAGCACGCCCCAGGAGATGCCGTCCGAGTACAGGAGGTGCTGCAGGTCAAGAGAGAGGCTTGAGGGAAAACCTGGCCACTGCCATGAGCGAGGTCATCGTGCACAGCTCATTGTTTTCCAGTGCTTGTTGCCAGTCCTAGAATTGTCACAGTCTGGCAGGCCGTCTTCATGAGCTGTGACTCCCCCAGGAGAACACAGCCGCAGATCATGCGCATGCTTGCAATGGTCGATGGCAGCTTGGGCTATGTTCCCACCGCACACCCACCGCAAACAGCTTGGCCACATTGCGCAGCTTGTTGGTCTCCAGGCGGTGGATAAGGGAGTACTGTTTGCGGAAGGAGTCCTCGAACAGCTCCTGGTACTCCCGCCGCAGCTTGCAGAAGCGCTCGCTGAGAAGGCCGTAGTACCTGCAGCAACAAGACAAGGTCTTGTAAGCCAGCGCAAGAGCAAGCCAACGGCTGTACAAAGCCAGCTCCTTTTCTGGATCTCAGCACGCCAGAGGAGCTTTCAGGAACGCACGTTCAGCTGGCCTTTGTGTCTAAAGGTGCAGGAAGACTATGTCTTGACCGCTTGCAGTCCTGACCACATAGGGGCGCACTGCCTGCGAAGAGTAGCCCCACACTCAGCAAGCCAAAGAAGCAGGCAGGCCAACATGGCAGGCCTTGGTATCTGCAGGTGCAGGGAACAACCAGGGGTCGTAGGACCGCTGGATGGCGTGCAAGAGCTTGCCAGCACCCCTTGTGCGGCAGCTTTGTGCTGTGGTGTCTCAAGGGGCCAGAAGGCGCTGCCTCAGCATGCGCACTGCCACCAGGATGCCTGCGTCAGCCAGCAATGCCTCTGCAGCCATGTTCAGTCGACAGCTGTGTGACTGTCCTGGCTGGCGGTCATCAGCAGAGGTCACCTCAAGCAGGTGCACGGGCAGAAGTGCTGTGGCATGTGCACACTGTGGTGTAATTACCATCGGGGTAAGACAAGCAGAGGATGCTGTCGATCACCAGCTGCTCATGTGCTGTGGGTCTTACACTGGCTGCAGCACCCTCGGTGTCATAAATACGCCAGGCAGGCACCTTTCCCACAGCTGTGGCATGCCCTCTCATGAGGGCCTCGGGGGCCAGGCTGCAGCAGAGACCCACTTGATGTAGGTCTTCTCCTGGCTGCAGCACTCAATGAGCATGACGACAATCTCGATCTTGTGCTCCTCTCCAATGTTGATCTTCATCAGCTTGTGCCCCGACTCCTCAAAATCCATGCTTGACATGATCGTCAGGTAGATGGTGCGCCGCAGATTGACCAGGTTTGTCTGCGTCTGGTCCTGCAGGGAGGTCAGGGGAGGGAGGCTTTGTCAGAAATCTGGCCTTCTGGCAGCAATGTGCACATGATGGAGGATGGTGAGGCGGCCAAGGCAGCTCCTGCGGGGACAGGCTGGGTGCAGACAAGCCAAGGCAGCATTGTCGGAGAGGTGAGTTTCATTTCCTGAGCTTTGCTCTGAAGGCATTAGTCAGCATGTGGTCCTGCAGGGAGGTCGGGTCAAGAGGGTCTGCGAGATGTTTGCCTCCTGAGGCATGCAGAGGCACGCAGGTCAGGCTGGCCTGCTGGGGAAAGGACGGGCCAGGGCTTTGTCAGAGGCCTTGGTCACTTCAAGGTACAAGAGCTGAGCAATGTGCTTGCGGCCCTTTCCAGCATGAAGCATCTGGTGAATCGCTGGGACTTGTTCCACCTTCACCTGCATGGCCTGATGCGGTTCTTGCTGGCAGCTAACACACAATTTGAGCCTACGTGCTCGACCATAGACAAGACTCGTCAGCTGCAAGCTAGCACGAGTATCCACCTGGATGGCCTGCTGCGCTTCCTGCTGGCGCTCAGTCTCTTCCAGGTCCTCATCATCCTCCTCTTCCTCATCCCCACTGCCCTCAGGGCCCTCCTCATCCTCAGAATCCTCCCCCAGGATCTCCCGCTTGATGGCCTGCAGAGGCATGGACAGGGGGTTCACTGAGGCTTGCACAAGGTGGGGTAGTGCGGCGCCCTCAACTCGGGTGCAAATGACCTCTGGATTGCGTGACTGCAGGGCACCTGTTGACTCTGCAAGCTGAATTGAGCCCTTCTGTTGAGATCCCTGCTGGACAGCCTGCACAAACAGCCCATCAGGTCGAGCAGGGTGGGTGCCTGGGTTGCTAACTGCTGCACCCAAGCTTCGGTGCATGGCTTGACAACAGAGAAGCAGCAGCCCCTCGCAGAATTCATCCTGCTGGCATGCAACACTGATGTACACGATCTGCCAGGCACCCAGCCAAGCAGACAGTGTTGCAAACGTGATGTGGATCTGGAGGCAGGGTTCAAGGGCCCACCTGCCACTGCTTCTCATGCTCATCATACTCGGGGTCTTCCTTGAAGACGTCTCGCCTGATTTCGCGGTCAATCTCTTCGTCCAGCTCCAGCTGGTGGGTAATCTGGTCACCTGCACACAGGCTGGTCTGTGTGGACTCCAGGGCAGGCACCATGCTGTGGCTCACGGGTGACCTGGTCGGCGGCAGGTGTATGCTGGGCGGGGCTCTGGCCCAGCAGCCAGTGTGCTGTGCCATCACTTGTAAGTGCAAATACGTGGGTCAAAGCAAAGGCCTTGGCTCAGACAGCATGCTGCAGCCAGTGAGCCCGCAGGCACTAGCAGCTCTGCACTGGGGTGCCATATGATGTCCATGCCCGGCCTGATTTCCACATCCTGCGAATCATGAAAGCTGCCTCCCATCAGCTGCCAGGCCCTTGATGTATTCCAGCTCTTAACAGGCCTTCAGGGTCCACAGTTGATGTACAGGCTGCGGACTGGTCTAGCTCTTAGCAGTCAGCAGCAAGCAAACAGGGCAGCGCTAAAGGCGTCACCTGACTCCACCAAGTCCAGGTCTTTAGGGATGGGGTCATCTTTGAAGCCCCCTGCCTTGGTGTAGCTGGCAAACCAGGTCTCCAGCACCGTGGCTGTCCTGGGAGTGATGCCCTGCCCCTCCTGCATGATGCGCCGGATCTGGTCGATCACCCTGCAGGGCAACAACTGGCCAAATCAGGTGTGCCTCACCTCAGGTGAGCCTGCCGGCCTCATCAGCCGAAAGCTTTGCATGTGCTACACCCTTGCCAGGCACATCGTGCACAGGCAGCGCAGGCTGCAGCAAAGCAGACCCCTTGAGGCTGCAGGTTTGACGTTGTTGTAGCTCAAACACAAATGCTTAAAGCAAGTGCGTACCACCACGACCTTGTTGCTACTGACCCTTTGCACCAAATCAAAGCAAAGAAGTTGCTTGTGTTGCGATGCGTAGCACAGGCTACAAGTGCTTGGCGGCACCCCTGCCCTTAGCATTGCCTCACAGGCACCCTCGCAGCACCAGAACGCCCTGGCCAGCAACTCCAGACCACCCGCTCAGCGCCGCCAACAACCTCTCAGCAGCGTGGCCCCCAAAGGGCAGCAGTGTGGCACCATTGCAACCCCTAGGAAACCTGGCAGACGGCGCCCATCCACTGAGTGTGCTCTCCTGCAGCGGTGCCCCCACACCACCAAAACACTGGGGTCAGTACACCACCTCAAACTTGCCCCTCCAGCCCAACCCACCCTCTGAGTGCTGCTGAGGAGAACTCCTGCAGCGTGGCCCCCACATCCGCGAGGAACTGGAGCACAGCCTCCACACCGTCGTCTGTGGGTGGGTCCAGCAGCATCATCAGAATCTGGAGGCCCAGCACCTCATGAGCAACCTGCTGGTTGATCAGATGAGCAATGAACTTGAGGCAGCCCATCACGATAGGCTTGTCATTGCGCTGGAAGGCGCGGCGGAACTGCAGGCAAGGGCAGGCATGACTTTCAGAGACGCTGCGGGGTGTGGAGCTACTGGGCTGGCAGGCGGGCAGTGTTACACTGAGGAATGATGTGTAGGCAGTGCACAGGTTGCAGTGGGAGGACTAATGCCTCCCTGGCCACATTGCTGTTATAGATAGCGCAGGCAAGCACTGATCTTTGCATCTGCCTCTGACCACAGCTGCCACAGCATCCACCTGAACATGGCGTTCAAGCAAGCAGTGCCTTGGCAGCATGCAAAGCATTTGCCTTGTAGCATCCAAGCCAATGCAGTGCTCCAGCACAGGTGAGAGGCAGCTGCCTCCAGTCATACCTGCCACACCACCCGCTTCAGCAGGAGCTCGCCGACCTCGGGCAGCTTGGTGTTGATGATGGCCACCAGAGCGGCAAAGGTGGCAGAAAATTCGGTGGAGGCCAGCTGCGACTTCATCAGCGTCCGGCACAGCAGGCCCCTGCCGCGCTCCAGGTTCTGCAGCGCAGCCAGTGAGCAGACGTCACAGCAGTCCGCTTCCAGCACAGCAGTCACCCTTTGCAGCCAGGCGCTGCTTGAAAGTTGAGAGTATGCAGGCCGTCAGCCCTGTGGCAGTCAGCCAACACATTGTCAGCAGTGCCTTCAAGAAATAGCGCAGGGCCTGGCCATGGTGCATCCTGGCTTGCCAAGATCCCAGAGAATGCCTGAGCAATTGGGGCAGAGTTTCCTTCAGGCAAGGAGGTCGCAGCATTATTGTCAAGCTCTCGGAATGAGAGAGCATGACCTCACCTCTGCAAAGATCTCTGGCAGCAGCAGCCTGATGTTTTCGGCGTTGATCTTGTTGACCAGCCCATTGATGGACTTGCGCAGCGCGTCCCAGGTGAGGCGCTGGTAGGCAGCCCCGCCCTTGTTCAGCATCTCCTGCTCCCGCAGCATCTGCAGGGCAGAGGAGTCCGCCTTCAGCCCAGGCCAGGTATGACGTTTCACGGGGCATTAGGGCACGACAGGGCCTGCACAGTGGCAAACGCCTGGTCCTGCAGGGTGATACAAAGCAGCAGAAGGGCTGAGGGCCAGGCCGGAAGTGGTATGGTGCACGGCAGTAAGGGACAGACAGTCTGCAGATTTGCCGTTTGCCAGCTCCAGTAACATCTGCAGGGCAGCCTGCGGGAAGCTGTGCTGCCCTGCAGATGCCAGACTGAGAGCGGTGCAATGCAGGGGAGGGGGCAGGGGGAAAAGTCAGGCGAGACAGAAACTGGCGAGCTGCAAATCAGTAAGCAACCAACGAAGCGGCAGAGCACCACCTCATCAAGGCAGCAGAAGTACTTGCGGGTCAAGTCGGGAAGGCAAGATGTGGCATGACGCAGGGCGTGGGGCCACCATGCCAATCTGGTCGTTTGCCTGCTCCCTGCAGCAGAGTACTGTGTGGTGCAGGACGATGGGGGATGAACAAGCCTGCAGAGGAGCTACTTGCCACCAGCTGGAGCGAGAGTGGACATCAGCAGAAAAGCTCATCAGCTGTGGAGCCTGCTGCACATGTCTCACCTCTGCATGCAGAGCCTGGCCTCACCTGCGCCAGCTTGAAGGGCGGGATGTAGACTCCTCCAGTCTTGCCATCACCCTTGGCTGCTGCGGTCGGCGCCGCAGCAGGGGCCACCTCTGGCGCGTCGCTCCTGCACAGTGCATGAAGGGTGATCTGAAGCCTGACTTGTGGTCTGCGCTGCCCGCCCTGAGAGCACTGCGTCATACTTAGCTGTGGCAAGTCGATGACATGCAGGATGACCTGCATGAACCTGCTGCAGTGCAAGTTCTGCCCAGAGAAGGTGGTAGGAGCAGCGCACCTCCCATTGGACTTGGCTGCATCGCCTCTGGCCCTGTCAGAGCCACCTGCAGCTGCCATTCTGGCCTCCCTGTTGGTCTGCGGCCCAGCATCTCTGACCTCCCTGCTTGTCTTGCCAGGCTCCTCCCTGCTGTCCCTGCCATCCCTGCGGCCTCTGTACCCACTCCCTCCTGCGTCCCTGTCTCTTCTTTGGATGGGACTCCTGCTGTGCCGTCTGGACTTCCTGCAGGAGACAATGACAGCTTCATAGCAGAGAACCTCATGAGACTGTAGCTCATCCTGCTGCACACCTGGACCACTGCACAGGTCATGCACAGCAATGCACAGATGCTGCACAACAGATACCTCACCTGGGAGGTGAGGCTGAGGGCGAATGCCTCCGCCTCTTTCTACCTTCATCATGTCTCTGCAGAGAGGCGGACCTGGATCGGGCCATGCTGCTCGAGTTGCCCTCAAAATAAAGCTGCTGAATCGTTTAAGTGGTTCTAGAGGCCCACTCAGCTCCTGAGCAGCGTATTCCTGCCTGACACAAGGATTGTCTGCGTTGTAGCTGGCTGGATCAGCCCTGAGGAGGAGACACGAAGCTCAAACTTAGCAGAGCTTCAGCCATGTTTGGCTTCGGTCCCATGTTCGGCATGGGAGGCAGGGGGACATTCGAGGCCACCTACAGATGCTACCCTGTCAGCTTCATCGAGAAGTTTACAGCAGAAACTGCTGACAAGGTGTTCCTGCCTCCTTCAGCACTGGACAGGCTAGGTACAGTTGATGCTGGCATGTCCTGATGCTGTCCTGGCTCCCCTGCTCTGTCCCTCCAGGGCTGACCCCGCTGTCCTGCAGCCTCCCTGCACATCGAGTACCCCATGCTGTTCAACGTGGCAAACCGGCAGACAGGCCGCAGCACACACTGCGGCGTCCTGGAGTTCATTGCAGATGAGGGCCACTGCTACCTCCCCTACTGGGTGAGAGGTTTCCGCCCAACCTTTGCAGTGCATGGGCTGAGGCGCCCTTGACAGCATTCAGCCCACACATAATGTGCCAGGATCCAGGCTTTGCTGGACCTACCTCGGTGGCGGCGGTCTTTCTCAGCTTGCACCAGTCCTGACAGCGTCTCTACCCTTGCATACGGATGATGCAGATCATTCCTGCCCGATACTAGCAGCCCCATGCAGGCTGCCCAAGACCATCTCACTGCACTGGCCAGTGCCGGCCCTGCACATGCTGCAAGACTGGCCCTGCAATGGGGCGAACTCATGCAGGCTGCTCAGAGACGGCCGCCATCCACCTGACAATGCCTCCGCCCTGCCTGGCCCTGCAGATGATGCAGAACCTGGCCCTCCAAGAGGGCGATCTCATGCAGATCAAGAGCGTGTCCCTGCCTAAGGGACGCTACGTCAAGCTGCAGCCCCACACCACAGACTTCCTGGACATCTCCAACCCCAAGGCGGTCCTCGAGAAGACCCTGCGCAGCTTCACCTGCCTCACAGTGGGTGACCAGATCGTCATCCACTACAACAACAAGTGAGGTCCCACACTTTGCATGCATGTTTGGCTCCCATAGAGTGGCAACGCCTTCAGCCGAGGCTGCATGCCAGGAGACTCCTGTGCATCAGTTCTACAACCAGCTGTCCCAGTGTGGGTGAGCAAGACGTCATCCACCCAGGTGGCTGCTGACATTGGCTCTCGTTCATCTTAGATATCTTCTCCTTGCTTCTGCTGCAAATGTGGGTGCACGCTAGTTCATGGTTGGGTTTGTGCTGGCAGCTGCAGCTGCAGCTGCTGGCACTCTGAGGGCCCCTGCTTCATTGTGTGGGTAGTGCTTCATGCAGGTTGAGCAACATGTGAGCTCAACCTGCAGGCCTGTCGTGGTTAAACAGAAAGTGGTGTCACAACAGCAGCCTGCTTGTGCCTGTGCCCGACAGGGCCCCCAGTAGCGGCCATCACTGCCATCTGCGGAGCCTGTAGTCTGCTGGACCAAGGACTGGCAAGGCATCTGGCTGCATTGCACTGCCACCAGTGCAATGGCCTGGCCCGCACACTTGGCTTTTGGCTCAGAGCAAGCCTTGCACATCAGCATCGCTGCCTGCCTTGTCTCTGCAGGAAGTACTTCATTGACATTGTGGACGCAAAGCCCAGCAACGCTATCTCAGTCATTGAGACGGACTGTGAGGTGGACTTTGCTCCCCCGCTGGACTATGTTGAGCCCAACAGGGAAGCCACTGCACAAGGGGCGCCTGCGGCGCCAGGTGGGTGTGCCAGGCCTTGAGTGCCGCCCCCTGATGGGCTCAGTGTCCTTGAGCATGCTGGGCATGCAGCAGACGCTGCGGGTCACGCAGTCAGGGTCTGCGCCAC
The DNA here is from genome assembly GCA_019693375.1 of Asterochloris erici. NCBI lineage: Eukaryota > Viridiplantae > Chlorophyta > Trebouxiophyceae > Trebouxiales > Trebouxiaceae > Asterochloris > Asterochloris erici. The sequence continues at coordinate 537,269 of JAAMXJ010000002.1, read as the reverse complement.
CGTGCAACAAGCCTGGCGGGGTTGGCCTATCAATTGGTCGCAGCTGCTTCTGCCATCCCAGTGCGCACCCTCTGCTGAGCATTAATGAAAGCATAGTGCAAAAGTTCGACACAGGCTTCTGCAGCGGCTGGTCATGCTGCTCTGCAGAGGAAGGGCCCTCCACATCAGCAGCCGCAGCTGAGGAGCAACCGCCGCAGCAGCCCAGCTTCGTACCCTTTGCCGGCTCTGGCAATCGATTGAATGGCAAGGCTCCCTCACCCTCGAAGCCTGCGGCCCAGCCGCCTGCATCTGGAGGTGCGACTGCCTGCCTGACGTGGTGATCCAGCCCCTTTATTGAAGGCTGACAGTGCATGTTCGAGCAAGCCTCAGCGCAGGTGCCTTGCTCAGCGCTGCCATTACTGATAAGTCAGCCCTTGCACTCTGCAGGTGCTCAGTCAGGAGCCGCCAATGGCACAGCTGCAGGGACAGCAGCCAGCAGTCGGCAAAAGGCAGGCAAGGTGGTGTTTGGGGGCGGCAACCGGCTTGCAGCAAAGCAGGCCAGCCAGAAGGATCCCAAGGTGACCATCATGCTGAGCTTGCTCTGCATCTGCACAGCTGTAAAGGATTGCAATATGTAGGTCTGAGCATGTGTCTTCAGGCAACGCAGCCTCCACCGCCCAAGGAAGATTCCAAGGAGCAACCAAAGTTCACAGCATTTCAGGGCAAAGGCAACAGGCTTGTTTGAAGTAATGCAGCACCATACAACTCTGATGGGTTTGAATGCATGCTGTGTCTTGCCTGGGCCACATGAAACACCTTTCCCACAAGGTGAAGAAACTGGACACATCAATCTGGCAATATGAACCGTCTCCCCTGCCCAAGATGAAGGGCAGCGTTTGAGCGCCAGAGGGTCTCGTCCCGAGAGATTGTAAGCATCATCTGAGCCATCTGCAGTCAGCCAGTTCCCTCTTCAGGAACCAGAGGGTAAATCTGATACAGGCCATGCGAGAAGACCAGCGGTTCTGCATGTCCCGAGTCACCCTATCTGACTGCCAGATCTCAAGAGTACCAGGAACGCGACCCAACATGTCGGAAGCACAGCGTCGGTACGCAACCTATCACGATCTGGCAAGGAAACGAGTTCTGGTCACAGGCAAGATTGCAGGGACATTCTGTTTTCCTGTCTGCCTCCTCTCTCAGGCATGGATAATCCTGTACCTGCATCATCTCTTGATGAGGTGCACAGTGTCATGCATTGCCACCCGGCCATGCATGCCAGTCTAGATGTTAGTCAGACCTGGTGTCACACAGTGTTGGGGGGCCTGTGCAGGAGCAACTGGTGGCATTGGCAAGGCCATTGCTCTGGCCTTTGCCACCCAGGGCCAGCTGGACATCTGCCTCTGGTCTCGCAGCAGGGACAAGCTGGAGGCAGTTGCCCGCCAGGTCGAGCAGCTCGGCAGCCGGCCCCACATCGTGACCGGAGATCTCACCAAGGAGGAGGACTGCAGGCGAGGGGTGGCTGAGGCTGTAAGCCTGGCAGTGCCTGTGTCCACTGTGCTGGCCTTCAGCATGTCAAGGGGGTCAGCCTGGATCGCCCATCTGTTTCAACAAGTCTGCAGACCCTGCAGTCTCAGGGTCTCTGGTGTAAATGGCATGGTCGTAATGCTGAGCTTGCACCATGCTCTGCGGCCCTGCAGCGGACTTGATGGCCCAGCTGGTTGGCTGCAGGTGAAGCTCATGGGAGGCCTGGACATCCTGGTCAACAATGGTGAGCCCCCTGAGCAGAGTGGAGCACGTGTCTGTGGTCAAGTTGCGGCTCTGCAACATTCTGTGCGAGGGCTCAAGCTTTCAGTCTCACTGCCGGCTCACCTTGTGAAGCATGCCTCATGTCTGCCTGCAGGGGCTTGTGCAAACGATGTGGGGGAACGTGAGTATGGAAAGGCAAACGAGGAGGAGTTCCTTGCAAACTTCCAGACTCATGTGCAGTCTGTTATCACCATCACACAGGCAAGCAGCTTCAGGCCATGGCTGCTGTGCTAATGCATGCTGTGCTGTATGTGTTGTGTCTGCCTTGGACAAGGATGTCAGCTGCTCATGCAGGCTGCGAGCCATTTGCGCTGTTGTGGCCTCATTCTGTGGGCACAGTCCTGAAGGGTGCTGCTCATGCAGGCCGCACACCCAGAGCTGAAGAAGGTGCAGGGCACAGTTGTCAATATGAGCAGCATGATGGCAGGCACCGTGAAAACGTCACAGATGGCTTACAATACCAGCAAGACCATGCAGGACGCTGTAAGCTGCGGGCAGGCCTGCAAAACCCCCGAAAGGGTCAAACCCCCAAAGGGTTGCAGTGGTGATGTTGATGGCCACCCCAGCCCTGCTATTTCAGGCAGGGTAGCCTGTGGTTGCCTGCAGGTGACCAAGCACCACGCAATGCTGTACGCAAGGGACGGCGTACGAGTCAATTCTGTGAACCCAGGCTACGTGCTGACCAATGTCTATGGTGAGCTGCGGGTGCCATCATGAAACCCCGTGGCTGCCCTCATCAGGCCAGCATCAGCACCTTGCTCTGCACCCTGCGTGCAGCTGTTTCAGCGTGCACCTTCCTGGGCACATGCTGCGGCAAGAGGGCCGCCAGTTGCTGTCCCACAGACCGCCCATGGCAGAGGCTGAGGCCAGCGGTTGCCTTGCTCCTTGGCTGCTGCACCAAGTGCACTGCATGCTAGTGTGCCGCAGACCTCTCAGCAGCGGGACAAGCCTGTCCAGGGCAGAGGCTGGAGGTCAACAGGCACCTGTCCTTCTCTGCTACTGCACGAAGTGATGTGCGTGCTGATGTGCTGCAGACCGCCTGGCAGCAGATGCTGGGGTGTCCAGGGCAGAGGCCGAGGCAAAGACAGCAGTGCAGCACCCCCTGGGCCGTAATGCAACATGCGAGGAGGCAGCGGCCCCGGTCCTGTTCCTGGCGTCAGATCAGGCCGCCTTCATCACAGGTACGGACGCTTGTGTCGAGGGTCTGCAGACAGGCTTGAGCAGCATGCTTCCCACTGGGCAGGTCCTCCTTTTTCCTTGGGGTATGTGCATCTCCGTCAATGGCTGGACCTCCTGCTGTCTGCAGGTGTGAGCCTTCCTGTGGACGGCGGCGGTTTGCTGACCAGCTGGTTCAACTGCGATGCACAGATCTCACAGGAGGACGCGATGCAGAAGAACACAAGAGCCTAGATGCGCACCCAGGAACGCATTACATCTGGCGGGAGCACAGGGTGTCCAACAAACATGGCCTCAATGAGGCAGTGCTACATCACCACACCACTACCAGGCACTGCTTGACATACTTCAGCTCCTTTGCTTCCTTCCTGTGCACAACCAGGTTGCGGTGCTGTTGTAGCTGCACCCTCAGCGCAGCCTGGCTGCCGTAGGCACGGCAGTTGGCCAGGCAGATGCCCTGTGACTTGATGTACGCTTTGAACTTGGTGAAGCTGCATGGTTGACTTGAGCTGTGCAGCGCGGCGAGCTTGTCATTCAGGGCCTCTAGTCTTTCGCTCCTGCCTCGTGCTTTGGCCGCCTTGCCCTTGCCCCCCTGCCCCACCAGACTCAGCTCCAGAAACATGCTGGCAAGGTTATCCTCCATGTCAATCAGTGTGCTGCAAGCAAAATGTTGTAGGAGGTCAGCAGTTGACCTTGCTGCTTGTTGAGCTGCACTTCAATTGCTTAGAAGAGAGTGCAAGCCCACCTGGTCTTTGTCTTGCCTGGCCTTGTGGTGCAGCGGGTGCTCACTCAATACAGTTGCCAGAGTCTGTGGTTCAGACAGTCTGTGAAGCGCCCATTACATCATTGTGTTGGACACAGTTCACATAATTGTGACCAGACATGTCACTGGTGGTACTGCCTCATATTCGATTTGCTCCCTCTGATGCTGGAGCACTGATGATGCCTGTTGTACCTGAGGCTTTTTGTTGGAGAACTTACAAAAGTTAATTCAGCTTCAGCAGTTAGTTTAAACTGTCAGTCATGAGCAGCAGCTGCTGTGTCGCTTCCCTGCAGCCACATGGGCTATGGGGGCTGTCCACCAACGCAGTTCTGGCAAGCAACAGCCCTGGGCTCTGCTTGAGTGCTTGTGGTGCTGGGAGACGCAAGCTGGAGGTGTGCAAGCAACATTGGCCAATCCTCCTCGTATGGCAGCTGATGAAGCACTCACATCGACCTGGCTTGCTGCTTGCAAGGTAGGTAGCTAACCATACTGACTCTGCTCCACCTGCGTGTACACTGACTCAGATACCAGCGGGATGTCTGCATACTTGCCCCTGCAGGGGATATAGCAGGACATCAGCTGTGCACTCCCCTGAAGGGGCATCTGAGCATGTGCATGTCTGGCTTCTCAAGAAGGAGCAGAGCTGCAAAGAAGCAGGGTCCTGTGAACTACATCAGCCAGCATTGCTCTAGGCAGCATAAAGGCCGGCGCCCCGCACATGGCAGAGGCCCGGTGAGTAGGTGCCGGACTGGGATACTGGCAGATGATGCAGATGATGCACTGACTCACGCAATGGCAAACCACACGCAGTATAGGATGGTGCTCATCAGCATGGTCCAGCTGAAGGTGTCGTACCACTGCAGCGCAGCGGTTTGAGGTTCATGCGCATGCTTGGAGGCACATGGACAGCAAAGCGACGTTGGTCTTCTGGCACCAGCTTGGACCAGGGCCACAGCTCTGTACAGGTGTGACTGGCAACAGGGGGTGCTCTTCAGCTTCAGGGCATGGCTTCTTGCGAGACAGTTGCTGGTGGTGGGCAGGCTGCATTCGCTCTGCCAGAGTCTCTCTTACCGACAGCGCAATTGACCAGCGAATTTCGGCTGGCAGGTAGCTCCTGACAATGACGAACAGCATGACGCAGATGTCTATCATGATGGCCTGCAGGAGGAAGGGGTGAGAGTTTGCAGACACCAGACTTCTACCAAAGCAACAACTGTGGACAGCCCTCATGGCGTGCCCTGCAAGGGCAGACCTGTTGTGTTCTGACATACTGCAGGCTGCAGGCTGCCAAAATGGACTGCCAAGGTCATCTGTACCCCTTCAGAGGCACGTCAGAGATGACAGCAAGCAGCCTTACCTGCATGGTGTTGAAGCGCACAAAGTGATGCAGCCTCTGGTTCCTGACCACCGCCAGAAACAGGACAAAGAAGATGATGAGGGGACCGAACTGGCTGCTGAAGTAGATGCTGGTGAAGGGCCCTGCATAGCACAGCGGCAGGGAGTCAGCAGGTGGTGGGTGTGGGATCTGCACGGCAGTGCTGCCGCCTAAGCAAACCTATGGCAGCGAGGTCTGGACCTACGACTACCAACCAGCACAGTCAGGCAGCTGTGTAGGCAAGAATGCGCCTGGAGAAGGATATGTTGGGGTGAGCACCCCATCTGGCCGTGTCCAAACCTCTTCAAGAGCGGCTGTGCCATCCCACTGGTGGCATGACAACTGCCTGGCATGGCCAGCAGGTACCCCAAGGCATGGAGCATCAATCTGAGCAGCCTTGCTCACGACTGGACGCTGCTGACCTATGTCAGTATCTGAACAAGAATTGCTGACCTGGTATCCGATGAAGGAAGAACGTGCTGGGGAAGAAGAGCAGCGCCTCATGTTGCAGGGAGCGGGCATCCAACCAAGGGACCAGGTACATCAGCGCAGCAAAGACACGCCAGAAGATGCTGGGGCCCGGACGCACTCCAGACGCATCCGGGGTGGATGCAGTCTCGGCCCTGGTCTGCACGCCCTGCAGGAGGCAGAGAGCGCTGCTGCGGGGTTGGCAGCAGGCTGCCTAATTTGCTTTGAAAGCAGGGTTGTGCGGGTGGGCTGGCGGGTGCGCAGCCCCCATTTCGACGCAGACAGGAAAGTGAGTGTGGCCTTGTGGGTTGAAGAACCAGGCTTTGTGCAGGCCATGTGCGCTTGCCTGGCGGGCTCGCCGCGTTGCTTTCCCAGCTGTGGCATGCTTGAGCCCTGCATTGGCATGTGATCCCTCTGCACTGCCAGTCCCTAAGCACCCGCTATGCATGACAGCACGCATATCGCCCACCTCTCATGGAGTGCCTGTGCATTCTGCTGGTGCTGCATGTCTGCTGAGGCTGCTCATGCAGCATGCCGGCCCTGACAGCAGCATGCCGCCGCTCTGCTGACGCGATCCCATGCCGGCAGCCACATCGGACGTTTATGCCCGTGACATTCATGTTGAGTCCCGGCCTGATCTCAATGCAGCCTTAGGTCAGAATGGGATCCGAGAAGGGGAGTGACTCATGCCATGTAGCAGCTTCTGCTGTGATGCTGCACTGCATGGGAAGGGCAAAGAGAGGCCTGGTCCAGCTGATCAGGCCTTTGCACACCCTGCATGCCATGGCAGCATCACAGCAGGCAACAAATGTCCTTGGTGAGGAGGCTTTGTGGCATGCTCGTGCGCTGCAGCAAACGACAGGGCAGGCACCACGCATGCACAGGCATTGCATCAGCATAGGATTGAGCAACGTGTGTGCCCCTGCAGCATGCAACCTCTACATCTCAGAGGGGCGGAACCAGGACATCCTGGAGGAGCTGGAGGAGTTCATTGCTCAGGACAGGATGGTGGCTTTGGTCCACACCCATGCAGATGCAGCATACAACCGCACAGGCTTCACCCTGGCGTCGCAGTCCTCTTTCATGGTGAGCGGGCTGAGTTACAGACTTCGCATGTTGGCATGCATCAGAAGACCAGGCCTGCAACAGAGATGAACCGCTGCAATGCCACGTGCTCAGCAGCTGGTGAAGACAGTCTCCCACCACTCAGGGTGGCCCTGGACAGTGACACATTACCTGACAAGAAGCCCCTTGCTGCCTGCTTCTGACAGTGCCCTGCAGCTTGTCAATGCAGTGGCCCGCATGGCTGGTGCAGCAATCTCAGCGCTGGACCTGCAAGAGCATGAGGGCAGCCACCCTCGCTTGGGTGTGGTGGACCACATCTCCTGCCACCCGCTGGGGGGTGCCACCCTGAGCATGGCAGCCGAGACCGCCAGGTCTCTGGGTGAGTCAAGGGCCCCCTTTCATGACATCTGGCATTCCAGCATACAGACATGCATCTGCTGGTACCTGTCAGCCTTGGTGTGGCTGCTGAGACTGCAACCCTCCCTGGGTGGGGGAACTGCCAAGTGGTGATTTAGGGGGCCATGGGTCATGGCATCTGGGCTTGTTCATTCACCGGCTGGTCAATACCAGCCTACTGTGGTGTCCCTAGGTGATTGGGCAGGTGACATTGCATGGCGTTGTGGCATGCTTATCTACTGCTGGGCAGGGCCCACCCTGAGCACAACAGCAGAGACTGCCAAGTCCCTGGGTGAGCAAAGCGCCCCAGCTCATGCTGCTGTGGCATGCTTATCCGCTGCTGGTCAGAGCCAGCCTGAGAGCAGTTGTGGAGACTGCCAAGGCCTTGAGCCCCAAGTCACGGCATTTCGGCCTGCATACTCATCTGCCAGGCAGCGCAAGCCTGGACGCTGCAAGAGAAAGAAAGAATGGCAGCATTGCCCAGTGAGCGTGGAGTGCTGAGGCAGCTGGTGCTGTCGGTGGTGCACTGCAAAGCTGCTCGTCACAGCTGCCGGGTGTCTGCAACACCCGTGCAGGCATGTGCTTGCCTGCTGTGCTGCAAGCCCTTGATGCAGCTGCTGCTTAGCCTAAGCGTACATGGGGCCCACCTTGGAAACGTAGTGCGCCTGCTGCAGGCAAGATGATTGGCGGGGCCTACCCCAACAATGCACCTGTGCTGCTGTACGGGGCAGCGCACCCGCAGGGGCGCAGGTTGCAAGACCTGCGTCGCCAGCTGGGCTACTTTAAAGGCAGCCAGGAGGGTGAGTTGAAGGTCAGAGGCTTGTAAGAACTCACATGTAGCATCAGTGCCATGCTAATCCTGTCCAGGTGTTGGCACTGCAAGTCTGGCAGGAGAGTGGTCCCCGCCAGCTCTACTGGTGCATGCCTGATGACCTGGCAATGAGTGTGGCATTCCCTCTCCAGAGCCTGCCTATGCTGCTTGGCCTGCATGCTCTGGGCTCTGGACATGTGCCCAGCGCAAGACCCCTGCTGCTGGGCCTGTGGTGAATTCGTTCAATGTGGATGTGGGTGGTGCACTTTCCCCTATACATCTCAGCAGAGTCCTGTCTCTGATGGGTGGTGCCCCTGCAGGCTGCTGGATGGGACCCCTGCCATTCAGTCAGTTGCCAGACGGCCTGCAGCCAGACTATGGGCCCTCAGAGGTGGAGCCACGGGTAGGGCTGGTCACCCTGGGCGCTCTCCCCTGGCTGGTCAACTTCAATGTCCCTCTGAAGACCTCTGACCTGCAGGTAAAACAGGTTGGTCTAAAGTCACATCGTCCCTTCAGAAGTGGCTGTGCAACACACTGCATCCTTTCAGAAACACACGCTGCTTGCTTCAGGGCTTTTCCCTCACTGTTCTTTGTCAGGCTGGCCCTGCAGGCTGCTAAGAAGATTGCTAAGCAAGTGAGTGAAAGAGGTGGAGGGCTTCAGGCAGTTGAGGCCATGGCATTGCCATATGGTGACAGTGAGTATTTCAAAGTCACACACTTTGCTGTGCCAATGTGACGCATGGCTTGACGCCCACATAACGCATTGAATGCCCGGCTAAGTGCTGTGCTTGATGCAGTTGTGGAGGTGGCATGCAATCTTTCAGATGTGAGCAAAAGCTCCCAGGCTGCAGTATCAGATAAAGTACGACACTTGGCAGCAGACCAGGGTTTGGAATTGGATGGCAAAGGCTACGTCACAGGTATCGAGCCAGAAGACATCATGAAGAGGGTGCAAGAGACCACTCAGGTTCTGATCTGATAGTAAGTGATGCAGCAGCTTGGCATCCATTCATGCCAGCTGTGCTGCAGCAGTGCAACAACAATACTGACTCTTGTTTCTCATTCACTCTGATTGCTTCAGCCTTTTCATGAGAGCAGGCCGCCACTTGTCTGAATTGAATGTCAAAAGCCCCGCCACCAGCAGCGTGCTTCCCGCTGCAAACTGTGGCCCCAGCTCAGGGGCTGTGCCCAGATACGGCAAGGAAAAGGTAAAGGCGTAAATTGTCAAAGGGGTGAGGCTGGAGTTGGTGAGCGACTGCACGACCGCGCCTGCACAGGGCACAGGGCCTTTCAGAAACACTCCAGGACTGCACAACCTGCCCTGCGGCTGCTGCATACACTCCGGCATGCTTCAGGCAAAGCTCTGTGGCGCACCTGCTCTGCGCAAAAGGTACAGGAGGCTGATGTTGTAAGCCAGGTTCATGCCGACATAAGCGACCGGGAGCATGGGCGCTCCCTCGCAGCCACTTCCGCCACCAGGCGTGTTCCCGCAGAAGCATGACACCCCTGCAGAACCACAGAGTCGTGTCTAACACTGCAGTCCTCCCCCTGTTATGTGCGTTGAGCAGCAGGCATGCAGGCTGTTGGCAGACAGGCGGGCTGCTTGCTCACAACCTAAGATGGAAGGGGATGCCCCGCTGCTCAGTGTCAGGTGCACTGCTGAACAGCAATTGCTGGGAAAGGTACCATTCTCATCTCCCTTGAGGTCCCCGCTTGTGGACCTCCCACACCTGTGGCAGCAGGCACAGTGTCTGTATCCCGCTCCAGCCCTCTCACCGTCTGAAACATACTGCGGCAGCTCTGTCAGAGACAGCCCACGCAGGGACACCAGCACTGGCAGCAGCAGCAGGACACAGAGGGCCTGTGCCCCACTGCCCAATGTGTTGACCACAAAGATGTCGAGGGGCTTCCCGTTCATCTTCTCTTTGGCCTCTGCAGCAGGGCACTCAGCGTGGGAGCTTGGCAGCTGCACCTCACATGGGCCAAGAGGAAGACCCCTAGCAACACTTGGGTGATTTGCCTCTGCAGCAAGGCATAGATGTTGCGACAACTTGGCAGCTGCACCACAACCAGAGACGTGCAGGATGCTCAGACGCCCCTGCATCTGCAGCAGGACACACAGGCTGCGATAGCTTGGCTTCTGCACCGTCAGATGAGTCAAGAGAAGAGTGGCCCTGAGGAGTGCTCAGTTAGGCGGTCATGCCTCAGCAGCGGGGCAGATCAATGCAGACTGGCAGGCGCCAAGCAGTGCAAGCCAGCCCATCCCAGCTGGCTGGTCACAGACTATGCATGGTGTTGTGGCTTTCGGTGTGTTCAGGTAACGCTGGTCACCTGGAGTGCAGCATAGGCTCTCAGTCAGCCTGTTAGGAACTGTCACTGGGGCCTCAGCAGCAGTCCCCCTCCAAAGCAGAATCCATGTAAGCCATAGCAGAGCCCATGCAAGCTTTCTGTATTGGCGGGTCAGCCGCTGGACAGGGCATCAATTGCTCGTTCAGAGCCTGCTTCTCATGCGGATGTCATGCAGGCCCCACCTGCAAAGATCTTCTCCTTGAAGATGGAGGCCAGGGCTGGGAATGCCATGGAGCTGATGAAGATGCCTGCATACAACGGGTCCACCTGCAGCAACCAAAGAATCCCCTTGTACAGTGTGCTAACCATAACAGTTTGCAGCTGGTGAGGATTTCCATGCGTTGCAGCTGTAACGTGCAGAGTGGTTATGACACCAATCATGCATGCTGCCACCAAGGGCAATGTGGGAAATAGTGTCATGGTCTGACATGCATGTGGCATGAAAAAATTCTCTCCAGTCCCGTGCGGCGTTCATTGCTGACAGGTGCAGTGAACAAGGGATTGCAGGCCCTTTAGAATGATGGTGGGCAGGGCGGAGAAGAGATGACCCGACCTCAGTGAAGACGCTGGCACCATCAGCTGCAGGGAAAGCAGCCAGCGCCACGCCAGCAGCCACTGCAGACGCCCCGAATATCTGCAGAGCAGAAGCATGCGTCGCCACACACGCATGCATGTGGCGGGCTGCTGAAGCTGCACCAGATGCACAGGAGACACAGATAGGTTGCACAGGGGCACGTCGTAGGCTGACAGCATGCGTCAGGGTATGCAGGCTTGCAATGCCCTCTGGCGCAGCTCAGCTCAGCTCAGCACAGTGTCGCACCCGGCAACTGCCCCCTTAGGTTATGAGCCCACCTGGGCTTTGCTCAACGGCTTCTGCAGGACCAGGTAGGACAGGGCCAGGTTGAAAAAGATGATGCTCTGCGACAGGAGGGGCAGAGTGACACCTGCATTGCAAAGGACAGTGCCTCCAGAGCATGCACACGCACAGGTGAAGCCATCAGGTAGAACAGGGCTAGGTAGAAAGGCGACAGAAGGGAGACATGCCTGCACTGCATGTTTGACCAGGTGTTGACCTGGTTGATCAGCTCTCTACTGCAAGTGTGGAGCGACCACTCATCGTCCCGAGCACTGCAGGCCTGTAGGTGCGTGAGGTGAACCCAAAAGTGCCTCAGTGTTGGTGTTGCATAGCAGCTGTGTCACGAGCGGGGACACTTCCTGGAAGTGGCCCATTGAAGGGGCAGGACATGACATGGTGTGCCCGTTTAGGGTTTGTCCATTCAGTTGCACTTTATGAGTGCACAGGCAGTGCCTGCCTTGCAGCGTGGATGCGCCGATGAAGCACCACTTCAGGGGGCCTGACGGACCATGAACCCCACAAAAATCCCAGCATTGGGTGTTGGCATGGCGGCTCTGTGCATGCTCAGCGACACGGCTTGCCTGGCAGCCTGGATGCGCCGATGAAGCCCAAGAGGGAGCTGGCCGCCTCCAGGGCGCCAATGCCCAGAAACAGGCGCTTGTCGGTCACATCTATCTGTTTCCGATCCACCTCCCCGGATCTGCACAGCTGGGCACAGGCACCAGTTAAGGCGACAGTCAAGGCGCTTTCTCAGACTCCACAAGCTGGATGCAGGTGTACGTCGGGCTGGCGGAGAAGGCTACGGGAGGAAGAGCTCACCCAGCAAGCTGTGTCAAGCATGACACGCAGAGACAAGCACATGGACGTGACAGCAACTCAGTACATGTATGCTGTGGTGGCCACCAGCAGACTGGAAGTGCCAGCCCCACATGCAGGTTCCAGCAGGCCAAATAGGCTGGGGCGGGCTGCAGGTCAAGCTGCCAGCCCTGCACTGGCTAGATGGCCTCAAATTGGGGCAGGGTGGCATTCACGTCAGGGGGAGGGCAGATTCTTGAATCTCACAACATCCCAATTGAGCACATAAGAGCCCCACGCTGGTGACAGCAGCCCTCTTCCTCAGCACTCTCCACCTGAAAGGCTGCCTCAAGCAAGTCAAGGCGATGGACTTCGCCTGGCATGATGTTTTCATGAAGATTCACCCGACAGCTTGCAAGAGATGATTCCCAGCAGGGGCTTAAGGCAGGCAGTCACCTGAGCCTGGCCGCGAGCAAGCTGGCATACACCAGCACATAGCCAAACGTCTGGAACTGGCTCAGCACAAATACATAGTCTGCAGCGGGGCGCGCAGCAGTGAGCAAGGCACCAGCGGAGCTTCGAAAGAAGACGGCTGTGCATGAAGCTCTCCAGTGTGAAGAGGCACCAGCCAACTCTGGTCAGGAGACTGTTGTGCATGGAGCTCTCACCACCCATGGGCACCAGTGCCAGCTTGTACAGCACACGGTTGGCCACGCCGGTGCCCACCACCACGGCAATGGTGGCCTGCATTTGCCACCCAAGCATTGCTTAGCGCACAGGGGTGTGGGTTGTCAGTGGAGCTGAGGCAGCACTGAAGATGACATGGAGCTCTCACCAGGATGCCTGCATCAATGCCACCAGGGCTGTCAGGAGGGCCACCCTTGTTCTGCGCTTCCTGGCTCCCCTCCCTGCCCTTTGTGAGGGCTTCCAATGGGTTTGCTGCTGCAGTGACGCTCTGCCTCAGCCATGGGGACACTCTAGACCGCCTCTGCTGCTGCTGCTGGCGCCCATGCAGATGCCCAAAAGTCTGGCAGCCAACAGTTGATCTCTGCCATGCTGGTGCCTGTGTGCGGCTTGCACATTGAAACTGCTGGAAGGTGGGAGCGACCTGTTCCAACCTGCGCAACAAGGTCGTTCGAAGCATGATTCGTGTCTGGGCAGTATTTGACTCAGGTCGACATGCTGCCCAGGATGCCACCGGTACAGAGCTTGCCTTGCCGAGGGAGCCCTCTTGGCCTAGAACGCAAGCCGAAGTGTCAGGTAGGTTCTTCTCCTCATGCCAAGCTGCAGACGCGCGCTGTCTGTCGGCGTCTCTAACAGCAGTCCAATCCACGCATAAGCCTCCAGCAGAAGACGGCCAGGTGAGAACCTCGAGACAGTAACCCGATCTTCACCTGGCCCTGAATGAGCCCAGCTCCTCTAATGAGGGCTCATGTCTGCAGATGCACCACCTGATCACTGAGAGATCCGGTTGATGAAGCCATGAGGAGAGGCCTGAAGAGATTGGGCGCTTGCCTGCACAGCTGCCATGGAGAGGCAGGCCCATGGTGAGTTGTTTGGGTCCAGACGCGCAGGCCCTGCCCAGAAAATGAGACACTGATGCAATGTTGCGTGCAAGGTATGGAGACTGTGGGCAGGATCACACCAGTCATGCAGATTGCTGTCCATGTCTGGCTGCACTCCTCAGCAGCTTCCGTTCTCAGCGCTTGTTCTGCTGCCAGCAACTGATCAAACATCAGCTTGCATCCCCATGTGTGCAGGGCCCTGGGAGTTCGGCAGACCTCAAACTGGAGTGGCATCAGGGCTGAGCCCCTCTTTGATGAAAGTGCACACCGGCCGACCACTCCTTGGGTCAGATCGTGAGTGCTTAAAACCCAGCCTCCTGCCTCAGCGCCAGAGTTGGGACATTGCATCAGCGTGGCAGCACTGGCCAGGCGCTGAGTAGCACAGCATTGAATACTCCCTTGCTGCTCTGTGCCAGTATGGTGCCGCAGCAATTTAGCATAATCACCTCAGAAGTGGGCGCTTGGCAGGCCTCAGATCACCCTTGGCTGTGACAGGAAGCCCTTGCTGATCTGTGGCAGCATGCCTGCTGAGCAAGCATCCCTCGCTATGGGATGTCATGGCCCTGACAGCGCCTCCCTGACATGAGGTAGCTGCCTGACTGCATCCCACGAGGTAACAGGCGTGCCTGTAGGTTTTGCAGCTTGTGTGCATCATAAGAATAGCCTTAGGCTAACTGCACAGGGCGGCGCCTCAGAGGACCTGCTGCTCAAGACCTCCAGCTGCCTGATTTGCAGCAGCATTGTACCCCTTCCAGCCCAGGCTCTCGGTCATTGCATGCGTCGACCAGCGCCAGCATGTGGCTCTTCTCATTGTCGCCTGGCCATGCAGAGTCATGTCAGGGCGTACCTGCTATGCCATACCAAGCACTGCATCTTGGCAGTTCCTCCTTAGGCCAAAGCCATTGCCTGCAAGGTCCCTTCAGTCACCACCAGGCTGCTCTGCGCCTGCAAGTAGCACACCTGTGCTCCCTGACTCTGCAGACTCTCCATGGGGTATGTGATGGCTTCATAGCAGATGCCTCTGTCTGCAACTGCCTTTTGCAAAAAAGGGTTTTGGTGCAGACCTGCATTATTACAACCCCAAGCAATGCAATGGGCAGCCCTTTCCCCAGCCCAAGGCCATGCTCGGAGAATTCCTACTCTCTTGGGCGGGGAGCTGCTGCACCACCCGGGCACTGCGTATGGGCAGATCTTCCCCCAGCTGCCGCCGTGGCTGCTGTTGTCCTGTCAGCAGTAATGTGGGCAGGCGCTGCATCCACAGTCAGAGGCCGTGGGTCATCACGGGGCGCATAACCTGCTGCCCTGCGCCGCCATGCGGCCCATCTTCTCCCCCTGCCTCTGCAGAGTGATCTCGGGCGTGGACCTGCTGCGGCACCCCAAGTACAACAAGGGGCTCGCCTTCCGAGACGAGGAGCGCGATCGCCTGTACCTGCGGGGCCTGCTGCCCCCGGCAATCATAAGCCAGGATGTGCAGGTGGGCAGCCATTCCTCAACCTGGTAACTAAGGAGGTGAAGTTCTGCACAGGAGGCAGCAGCCTGCTGGGCAGCTGGACGGGGTGCCGCCGCTGGCAGTCATCAGCCAGGAGGTGCAGGCGGGCGCTCTTTTGTGACGGGGCAGGGGTGGTGGCAGGCTAGCATGCAAGGCACCTCGTGCAGCGACTGGCAGAATTGACCCAGGAAGTGCATGCTCAACCCTCTTAAACACAGGCGCCAGGTCTTCAGGGGAGACGTGCAGGAAGAAGCTGTCCTCAGGGGCAGGGGTCAGCCAGTAAGTGCAGATGAGCAGTGCCTTGTGGGGCTGCCGGGTTGGCAGGTACAGACTCTGCTGGCGCAGGCAGCCACTCTTGTGGCCTGATGGACTTCCAGCAGAGGCCAGGCATTGTGTGCTCCTGCCATCGGCCATGGAGTGTGATTGAGTAATGTGACAAGCGGCCCTGGGCAGAAGGAATGGAGGGCTTCCTGTGCTGCAGCAGCTTGTTGCGTGTGCTGTCAAGAGGTCGCTGCTGCTGGCAGTGAATGACCAGGATGTGCAGACGCAGTGTATCTTGAAGCTACTCAGCTTAGTAAGTATACCATCGGGTAAGACACTAGATGAGGGCTGTGCACAACACAGCAGCCTGATGTGCAGACAGCAGGAGTCTGCTGACCTCAGCAGGCGCAGGCAAGGCCTTGATGGTGTGTGCAGGGCCTGATGCCCCTGAGGCCTGACCTACACGCCACCCCTCTTTTTGGGAAGCAAATCACTCATGCTGCTTCAGCCCCTGTTGCTACAGGCCCCCTGCAAGCGGGAGCTCAGCTGCAGATCGTCACCATAATGGCCATGTCATGGCAGGCCCAAATGACCTTCAGCTTTCTGCTACATTTGCAGATCATGGTGCAAATTCTCAAGCTCAGTGGTGTTCTGGCCTGTGCAGGCCCAGCGTGCCCTCGTTAACATCCGCTCCCTCAACAACGACTTGGACAAGCACACCTACCTGACCTCCCTGCAAGAACGCAATGAGCGCCTGTTCTACCGCGTGCTCAACGACAACATAGAGGAGCTGCTGCCCATCATCCACCTGCCCACGGTGGCCGAGTACTGCAGCAAGTATGGGCTCATGTTCCGCAGCCTGCCGCGGGGGCTGTGGATCACGATCGAGGACAGAGGTGGGTGGTGGCACTCCCCCGACACATCCTCCCTGGCGGCCAGTATCCTGCAGGGGCTGGGGAGCTTTTGAGCATCTGAGGTGGGTGCCTCTTGCTGGCATCAATGTTCGAGGTGGGGAGCCGCTACGCTCATGTTGTCTGGCCTGTTGCAGGGGCTGTCGCCCACCACTGGGGACGCGACTGGGCGGGTGTAGGTGCCTGAGAGCATCGACTGCTCTGCAGCCATACTTGGGGAACAGGGTTCTCCTTTGCAGGATGAGATGCATTGCAGCACAGATTCTCGGCAGTAAGCAGCCTACCAACCTTGGGAGGGATCTGCAATTGCCTGCTTGAGGCAAGGGATGTCACGACTCCGTCCTAACATGACTTCGTGAGATCGCTGACATTGTTGAAGGGTTGTCCATTGCAGGGTCATGTGTCACCGCACTGGGCTGAGCTGCCAGCAGCGGTCGATTGCAGTGACGTCAGATGGCTCAGTGCAGGTCCAATGGGCTGGTCAGGGCCAGGGCAGGTGCCAAGAATTGTTGTCGGTACTACTGGGATGTGATGGTCTAATCCTGCCTGCAGGCCGTGTGTTCCAGATACTCAAGAACTGGCCTGAGCGGCGCGTCAAGGCCATCTGCCTCACTGACGGGGAGCGGGTGGGGGCTCTCGGTGATCTGGGTGTCCAGGTCAGTGGCATTGTGGTGCACCTGCATCAGTTGGCTGTCAGGTGGGGCACCATCGGAAGCTTCGCTCACGCTCTCTTCTCAGGCCGCACAGAGGCCGCGATGAGTGGGGAACCAGCCGCAGATCCAGCCCATGCCAGGCAAGGACACCATCAAGTAACGGCTGTGAGGCCTGGCTGTTTTCTGCTGTTAGTGTGGCCCCCTGCCTGCCCAAGTCTCTCCCTGGGAAAGGCGAGGCAGCAGATGAGGGACCGCCTTGGGACCCCTGTGCTGCCAGTTGAAGGAGCCAGCTTGGTGTGCAGTCCCTGAAGTGCGATGTGTGTCACGCTTTGCAGGCGGTGGGTGTCCCAGTGAGCAAGCTTGCCCTGTACACAGCCTGCGGGGGCCTGCCGCCCTCAGTGTGCCTGCCTGTGTGCCTGGACGCCGGGACAGACAACGAGGAGCTGCTGGAGAGCCCCTATTATGTAGGGCTCAGGCACAAGCGCATACGTGGGGAGGCTTACCAGGTGAGATCTGTTCGAAGCGCTGCTCCTGAGCTCTACACTTTGCAGGTGCCTTCTGCTCTGGCAAACTGCCTGGGGGCCAGAGAAAGAAGTCAATTCCCAGAATGCAGCAGCACTCAAGCATTCAGCATCAGTCACTCCCTGTAGCTCTGTCCTGTGTAAAGACTTGGGCTAGTGGCCTGTCATGCTGCTTGTGCAGGAGCTGCTGGATGAGTTCCTCGAGGCTGCCAGGCTGCGCTTTGGCAACGCAGTCCTGATCCACCTGGTGAGTCAGACATGCTGCAGGCGCCCAGCGCTGTGCTTGAAGCACCAGCAGGACCGCTTTCAACTTGCTGCCTTGACAAGGCCCTTACACAAGCAACCCTCCAAGTCTGCAAAGCTGCCTGTTGCTGACAGCCAGAGAGGTCTGCTGGCAGTCTGCTGCCTGCTGGGGCCTGAGATCCATGGCCTGAGATTCATGGACCCTACTTCCCAAACCCTGCTGCCTGCTTGGGCCTGAGGCTGCTGAGGTAGTCTGCTGCCTGTCAGGGCCTGAGGCTGTTGGGGCAGTCTGCTGCCTGTTGTGGCCTGGAACTGTTGGGCAGCTGCACTAAGCTCCACTGGAGCTCCTTGGACAATGCTGGGGGCTGGACATCAAGCCAGGACAGCAGCCTCAGAAAATGTCTTGTGCACATGCCTGTCAATATCTGCTAGGGCTGAGAACAGCAGCCTCAGGAAGGCAGGAAGCATGGTGACTGCACATGCATGGGGCCGCCTGCTTGCCCTGATGCACTCCCTGGCAGCTCAGCTTGAGGCTGCCGCAACCATGCCTGCTGTGAGCAGCCTTCGTCAGACCTTGCCGGCTGCCAGACATTCATGCCCAGACAGCCACTCTGTCTTTGGCACTGCTGCTATCACGAGCTCATCTCTGGTCTCTGCACTGCAGGAGGACATGCTCTACGAAAACATGTCTCGCGTGATGGCCCAGTACCGGGGCCAGCTCCCTGTCTTTGCTGATGACATCCAGGGCATTGCAGCAGTGGTGATTGCTGGTGAGCCTAGCCACTGAACCTGCACGACATTCTATCAAAGGTAGTTGTGCGCAACTCATGGCCCCAATAGCAGGCCCTGCAGAGCAGAGCAGGAGGCTGCACAATGATATGGCTCTGGTCCGAGAAGCATGAGCATGTCTTGCAGTCTCTCCTGATCAGAGACACCAGGCTAGGAGCCCATGCAGCTGTTGCTGGGAGCATGTCTGCTTGCAGCTCTGCATTGTGGGCACACTGTTGCTGGAGGTGGCCTGTGCAGTCCCGCTGACCCAACTGTCACATGTCTACCTGCGCAAGCATCACGCGTAGCTGCTCCAAGAAGCCCAAGCCCATTGCACTCCGTCCTAAGGAGACAAAGTGGTGTGCTGTGCCCCTGACTATTGCTTGATACGCTTATGTTCAGTAATCATTGCGCAGGCATCATGGCAGCTGCACCACTGACCCAGAAGAAGCTGTCGGACCACACTTACATGATTGTGGGCGAGGGCCGGGCAGCCACCCACATTGCTGAGATGATCACGGTGGGCGCACTGAGCTGACCACCATCAGCGTGCAGTGTGAACGGCATCCAGCATGCGCATACATGCAGGGCAACGTTGCCACATGATCACAGGGGGCCATAGGACGAATGGATTGAAAGTACATGTATCTTCTACTTGATGTAGTGAGGGACGGTGCCTGCAGCATCAGCAAAGCTGCAGCCCTCCTGCCGCGCTCTCTAGGTTGTGCTTGCCATGCACGAGTGGAATTTGAGGGACAGCGGCATGCAGCGTGTGTGTACAGGCTGTGCTGCTGCTCTAGTCTGCGCCTCTGGGTCACGACATGCTGGTACCCTGCACTTGGCAGCATCTTGATGCCAAGGGGTGTCTGTGCAAGTGTGCTGGCTCACGCTGCAGGCGGTGGTCCAAGGTATGTCCTGACAATGTCTGGGCAGCAAGGCTTGTTCACGCAGCAGGCATTGGTCAGACCCATGTCCAGGCATTGTCTGGGCAAGAGTGCTGGCTTGGGCAGCAGGCAGGGGTCTTAGCCCTCGAGTGATCTGAGCCTCGTCCATGCTAGCTCTACGGCTGTGCATTGCCTAAGTATCTGATGGGCAGCTTCCAACCTCGATGTGCACTTTGAAACATGACATCAGAAGTGCTCTGTGTGTGTTGCTGTAGGCTGCGATCACCCGTGAGAGCCGGCATGCCCTGGAGACCATCGTGCAGGCCCGGAAGAGGATGTGGCTGGTGGACTCTGAGGTGGGCCACCGCACTGTCTTGGCTGCGGGGTTCTCTGAGGCGGTTTTGACATGGACTAAACTAACCGGTGACTTCTGTGATGGGCCTGAACCGTGGCAGCGAGTGTGTTCCAAGGCGGGCCTGAAGTGTGATGGTGGTGGTCTGTGAGGCAGGCTGCGGCTGAACGTCTGCTGGGTTGTGGCATCGTCTTGGCTGCTTGCCCAGTACGCATCTGCCGCCCAAGAATCTAGCCGGCTGCATCTCCTGGGGCTGGGGATGAAGCAGACGGACCACCCCTGCAGGAGCACTGCCTTCCCCGCAGGTCCCTAAACCCTAGATCTGCAGGTCTGCATGGATGGGCAGTGCCAACCTGACTGCCATAGCAGTCACACAGGCCATGTCGCCCTGCAGGCCCTGGCTGTGCGCAGCCAAAGGTCTGCCTGTCTGCCATCTATCTGCCTGCTGTTGGTTCGGCTGGCAACAGAGAGATGGCACTTGGAGGTGTGATGTGGTCCTGTTGAGCCTTGTGGTGCGCAGTTGTAGGGACAGCAACCTACTCAGGTCTGTCTGGCAGCTTCCCTTTGGAGAGACCCTGTGCGTCAACGTGTGCCTTGACCCTGCAGGGTCTCGTCGTGCGCAGCCGCGGGGACAGTGACACGCTGGCAGACCACAAGCTGGCCTACTGCCACAGCGAACCCACCTGCCCCGACCTGCTGTCGGCTGTCAAGACCATCAAGCCCTCCGTGCTGATTGGCATGGCCTCCATGCCCCCCACAGTGACGTTCACACAGGAGGTGAGCTGCAGGCTGCAGGAGCCTCAAGTATGGCACGCTTGCATGAGATGAACATAGACAGGAGTGCAGTCGCTTGGGGCAGCTGCTGAAGTACAGCCAGTGGCAAAAGGCGCCACAGAGGGGCTGGCATCGTCTCTGTCAAGCGCTCAGACGCAGGCCTGCAGACTGTGGTCCTCCTGCTGGGTGCCTGCTGTGCCCTTGGTAGCATCTTGCATGCCAGGGCTCACGCGTTAGCAGTAGGATGTGCTGTGGATCCAGCTGCCACCTTCATCAGCCGCTGGCTTTGCCTGAGCAGCTCGGTGCCTGCTGTGACCTTGGCAGCAATTTGCATGACAGGCCTCAGGGATCAGCAGCAGGATGAACTGTGAACCCCGCTGCCACCTTCAACAGCCGCTGGCTGCGCCTGGGCAGCTGCCTGGGGCACTGAGCGCATGATGTCAGTGTCCAAGGGTGCAGCCCCTGAAGCTGGGGCTGTCCCCATTGTGAGGGCTCTGGAGTGGGCTGCAGCAGGCTCAGGCAGCAAGGCTGGCTGCGTCTTGCATCATGTTGGAAGTCTGTGCGGCCTCTGCACAGCGGGCCCAGCACCTATTGATGTGTGCCTGTCTCACGGCTCAACAGGCTGCAGTGTCTGCGGCATGCATGCCAGCTGGGGCCCCACCAGGTCAAGCACAAGACCAAAAGAAAGAAGACTTGATCACTCTGCGACGCAACGCTTGTGCAGGTCTGTGCGGAGATGGCCAAGCACAACGAGCGCCCCGTCATCATGCCCCTGTCCCAGCCCGGCGCAGAGGTCACCCCCCTGAATGCATACCAGTGGACGGACGGGCGCTGCATCTTCGCGGACAAGGGCACACGCACCGACAGCGCCCCCGTGGAGCTTCCCGACGGGCGCCAGTTCCGACCGCGCTCCTGCGAGACCGCCTACATCTTCCCAGGTGCGTCTGAGCAAGCAATTGAGGACTGGGCTGTGCTCTGGGGCTCCTGTGTAGCGTGCAAGGACTGCCTGGGGTTCACAGTGGCACAGCCCGCAACCCATGGTGCCCCTGCGCAGCGCAATGACGCGTGCTAGATCTAGCTCCTGCAAGATCGCCTACATCGTCCCAGGTGGGTTGGAGTCCTGGCGGAGGACTGGGCTTTGCTCAGGGGCTCCAGTGCGGCATGCAAGGTCTGTCTTGGGGTTATGCTGACGCCCGACAGCGCACAAAAGCGCCATTAAGGGAGCTTGGTGGTGGGTGCTAGATCTACCTCTTGTAAAGACTCACATCAACATCTTTCCAGCTGGACTTGGGCAACAGGCTCAAATCGTTGCAGTTGCAGGGGATGGTTGCCTGCGCACCCATTGGGGCTACCTGGTTTGCCTCGTAAGCTGCAGCAGCATTGCACAGTGCTGCTGCAGTCCTGTCAGGACAGCACCGCCCAGTGCTGCTTGCAGACCAACCTGAGCAGCAGGCACTGGCCTGGGCTGCCTGGTGTCCCACAGCACCTGGCTGCTGCAGCCCAGCTTGCTGCAGCTACAAACCATGGGCCCTGAGTCCTGGACTGGACCCTCCCCGCAGATGCCAGTCAGGGCTGTAGGTGTCCTGCAGCACTCACCTGCCCCGTCACATTGCCCATCATGTTGCGCTGAGTGATGATGGCCTGGGCTGCCTGTTTGATTGCCGCATCACCCTGCCGCATCACCCTGCCAGTGCCTGGCACTGAGTCCTGCGCTGCGCGCTTCTGCAGGCATCGGCCTGGGCTGCCTGGTCTCCCGCAGCACCAAGCTGCGCGACGAGCTGTTCATTGCAGCCGCAGAGGCCCTGGCCAAAATGGTGACTGATGATGACAGGGCAGCGGGCAGCATCTACCCTCCCATAGGGCCCATCAGGTCTGCTCTGACTCTTGTCCACCTTCTCTGGGCAAGGCCAGTCAACAGCCACCTGGTTGCCCAGTGGGTTTTCTAGATACAGGGAGGGGCTTGCATTGTTGCCTGATGGAAACAAAGCCACCATGTAGTGAACTTCTTGTAAGTTGAAGACCTGCTTGACTGCCTGTGAGGGAGGCCTTGAATTTGACATGTTTTGGCAGGGGACTTACGGTGGTGCTCATGAGAGCAGCTGCAGCCAGAATGCTTGTCAATCCAGAAAGGTGAGATTTATGGGCTCTGGTGAGCAATTGCATGCAGCCACAACCATTTTGCCCCATAAAGTGAGGAGTGTGCTTGCCTGTTTGCAGGGAGATCTCAGCTTGTGTGGCCAGGGCGGTGGCCCAGCGAGCGTGGGACATAGGCGTGGCCACAGAGCAGCCCAAACCGCCTGACGTGATGCAGGCTGTCCAAGATGCAATGTACACCCCTCACTATCGCCAGTATAGGTAGCCCCTTGCCCCAAAGAGGGGATCCCCTTATTTGCTTGTCTGATGTCGAAAGCAGCATAAAGAAAACACACACTTTCACAACTGCCAGCAGACCCGCTTGCCCGCAGCAGCTAGTCTATCCGCTTGCTGCTGCTTGTTTTGTCAGCCCTGTTGTGTGCCCTGCATTCTCTTGTGTTGACCACAAATCTCTCATTTGATGTCCAGCAGTCCCAGTGAGAGCAGTTCTGAAGGTAGAGACTGCGCAGCTGCAGCGTTACAGCGAGCCATTGCGTTCTGCAGTTTGCAGACACACGCTTCACAGACCCATTTTGGTATGACAGCTGTGCGGGTCAGCAGCATCGTACACAGTGTTCATCATCAGCAGCAGGGACTATACGGTGCATGGCCACGGGGATTGCTGCGCATGATCAGCTGTACAGGTGGGCACAGGCAACACAATTGCATTGAATGGACAGTTTTGAAAGGCTCCTGATATAGGCTGTGGGTGGGAGGTTAACTTAAAAAGAATGGTCAAGACGCTATCCCCTGGCTGTGCGCCAACAGCTTATGACAGGAGGGTGGTCTCGACCAGCAGCTTGCAGACTGTGTAGGGGTCCAGGTTGGAGGCTGGGCGCCTGTCCTCATAGTACCCACACTTGTCCACAGGCACTGACCGCCCCACGCGGATGGAGGCGCCACGGTTGGCCACGCCCCAGCTGAAGTCGTGCATGCTGGAGGTCTCGTGCTTGCCTGCAATTGTTGCAGACTCTGCATAAGCGCTAGAGCCTGATGGTGCCAAGCCCAGCTGAACTGTGCAGGCCATCTCTGACAGCACACGCATCCCCACCGCACAGGATATGATGCACTGCCAGCCCATTTCTTCACCAGATCTGATTGCCCTCTAAATAGTCATCAATGCGCACAGCGTCTCTCCCCAATAAAGGGCTGCAGTCGGGTCAAAGCCCTGGCAGCTTCAACACAGCGCCCTCACCTGTCAATCGCCTCTCATTGCCCTCTCCATAGGCAGCAATGTGCACGGCATGCCTCTTCTCCAGCTTGGAAATCTGCTTCTTGATGGCATCCCACCCAGTGCCCTCCTTGCGAGTGTCGTTGTTGCTGAAGTTCACGTGGCCGCCAGCGCCGTTCCAGTCACCTGCACGAAGCAGGCAGGCAGTGGAGTCGGCAGTCAGCAATCATTTGCAGTCAGCAGAGCTATTGCAGTCCTGTCTGCAGAGGTGGGCCGCAAGGCGCAAGGCAGTTGAGGCATGCAGCCTGTGGCTGGCTGCTGCTGAAACTTGTGAAGCATCTGGCTGAAGTGACTGCGCATCAGGAGGGGCTGCAGGCAGCAGCAGCAAACACACTGTGCACTGCGTTTTGGACAGGAGGCAGTGCTGGGCAGAGCTGGGCTGCCCAGACTGTACTGCTGCATCCAAGCCACACTCCAGGCAGCAGCAGCCAGCCACAAGCCCTGCCTTCTGCAGCTCTGCCCATCCTCCACACCACTGTGAAAGCTCCCGGCAGCAAAGGACTCACGCCCAGCCCTCACCTGGCACAGGCTTGAAGTCAAGGTCAAGCTGAACCCACGCTGGCCGCCCAGCAGGGAGATGCACAGGCTTGGGGTTACTCAACAAGGTCAGCTCCCCCGCTGGAACGAAAGTCTTTTCTGTGATTTGACAGATCACGTCAGGCCCCCTCACCTGGCACAGGCTTGGGGTCAAAGGTCACAGTCACGTTGAACTGCTCCCCAATGCGCAACAGGATGTAGCGCGCCATCCACATCATGTCGCCGCCCTCCATGCCGATGGCGGGCCCAACCTGGAACTCCCACTGGGCCGGCATGACCTCGGCGTTGATGCCAGAGATCTTGATGCCCGCGTACAGGCAGGCCATGTAGTGGGCCTCAGCCACCTCACGCCCCACAGAGGCACCTGCAGGCAGGTTGTTGGGAGTGACTCAGCTAACAGTGCCCCTGGGGTGTGAGCCAGAACAGGCCGCCTCACAGACAGCTGCAGAGTGGACGCTCAGAATGGCACAGCAGAGGCAGAGGCACAGGCGGGTCTGGGTGTGAGGCTCAGCTGCCTCACACCCCACAGCAGCAAGAAAGACCCCCGCACTATCAAAGCTGCTCTCCAGCACCAGAAGGTTTTCAAATGCACAGGGTGCTGGCCAGATTGGCTACGCTTGCGGCCAGCACTGGGATTTTTGGTGGAGAAGCTTCTCACAGCAGCACAGCACAGCCCAGGTGCTCACGGCAGACGGAACAGATGGCTCACAGCAGACAGGCCAGATGGCGCAAAAGCTCACCGGCGCCAGCTGCGCAATAGTAGGGGCCCTGGGGCGCAGGGTAGCCGCACTTGGGCCACCCCAGGGGCCAGTGGGTCCCAGCGTTGAGCAGGGTGTACTCCTGCTCAATGCCGAACCAGGGCTCCTGTGACTTCAGCACCTTCTCCATGGCCTGCAGCGGGGGAGCAAGAAAGAGCACTTGGGAGGGCCACTCAGAGGCAGGCCTCATAAAGCTGACCTTGCGTTGCCTGGCAGATTGAGATGCCGGCACACAGGAGAAGGTGTACCCGGCGCAACAGGGTTGGCATGTCTGGAGGCATGTTCCAGAGGCTGTCTTTCAAGAAGGCCTTTGCCCGGAGGGGGACAACATGCGCAGCTGGCAGAGCAGGTTGCCTCAGACATGGCAGGCACCGGCTGCCCTGCGTTGCAGCAGATGTGGGGATGTGTTCCCTTGCTGAAGTCTTGCTTGAGCAGCAAGCCTTTACGCAACAGTAGGCTGGAGATCTGCTGCTATGGACCGCTCAGGTGGGGAGCAAAGTTTTGAAGGTCAGTGCCCTTGCTAGGCTGACGTCTGGAAGGACCAAGCGCTCGATCTGAGCAGCAAGCTAAGGATCTTTCCAGCACAGCAAAGGGTGTGCTACCATGCGTCCATGAGGGCAATGGCGCTGCTCCCAAGTGCTTGCACATGCTCGCACCCTGAACCCTAATTCCTGCACAGCACTGCCTGCCAGCCACAGCATCTGACACAGGTGCTCACCTCAGCGCAGCCGGCGCGGCTGTTGGTGGGGATGGCCTTGAGGGGAACGTCATCCTTGCCATCCTCGCCCACCCTGGGGGGCTCATAAGCGTCACACATCACCAGGATGTTCTCGCTGTGGGGGCGGAAAGGGTCCTTGTAGATGGCCCTACAGGGGGGCACGGGCTCTTCAGCAGCAGCCACACTTTGTGCATGTTGCTTGTTGTCAATGCAGACGGTCCATCCTGAGGGCTGGATTGGAGAGCGGCATGGGGAGTAGAGCGGAGCATCCAAAAAGCAGCACAGTGCTACACAGCCCAGCATAGGTGCATGCCAAAATGTCAGGACAGGAACTCGATCGATCGGCAGGCTAGTCCCCACCTGGGGACCAGGTACACCTCTGAGTCATCGCCAGGGGCCTGGCCAGTTGAGGAGCCATCGTAGTTCCACACGGGCAGGTCCTCAGGGCTCTTGGGCAGCTGCAACCAGAGAGGAGGTGCTGCACGTCTATGCACAGCGACACATTGGGGCGTCTGCTGGCACAGCAGTCATGCTTCAGTGAGGTGCAGCGCACAAGATGCTGAGGGTGCACATCTGTGCTGTGGATCTCACTGCGCGCTGTCTCCATCAGCTGGAACCACCAGCTTGGCGTCAGCGCTCCTGCCTCAGCCACACCTCCCCCGTTCCCTAGAGATATGACCCACGCAGGCTTTGCTGTTGCCCCCGCCATGTGCTGTGGGCACAGCCAGGCACACGACACCCCCCAGGACCAACTGCATTGCCTCTCTTGCTTGGATTAGCCCCGCCAGGACTGCCTTGCTACACGTGCAGCCTGCTGAGCTGCCTGCAGTACCCTGGGGCCCCACCTTGCTAAGGGTCTTGGTCTTGGACCTGAGGTCCTGCCCAGTGCCGCCAATCCATACATACTCTGCAGCAACCTTGCCTGCACGCCAGGAGCACAGCACTCAACTTCCTGCTCAGCAACTTTGCCACCCAGGCCTTGATGCCCAGACACAAAGCAGGCTGTTCCTAGGGGCCTGGCCAAGCTTCCCAGGCATCAATGTCAGGTGAGGCACGGTGGTGAGAGTGCGAATGATCGCAGGCGGGGAGGCACGATGGCCAGCAGACACGCCCAAGTAGAACAGCGCAAAGCCAGCCTCACATAACAAGGCTGCCGCGGAGCATGCTTAGTGGCTGTCACAAAGGGTTGCACAACCAGACAACGAATATTGTTTGCAGCAAGCTCACCACCCTGGGGCAGCTGCTGGAACCTGTCCCCCACCCGCTGGTCTAGCAGGCTCTGCAATGCATCAGAGACACCACTTCAGCATCCGCACAGCGGGCGTTGTCTTAGTCATGCCCCAAACCAAGCCATGGGACGTGGGGTGCCCCCTGCAGCGCTGGCACCATGCAGAGGGCAGCACAGGATGCAGACTGACAGAAAGGCTGACCTCGACACGCTCTGTTGTTCCAAAGATCTCCGGCACTGAAAGCACCATGCTGGCTGCAGGGCAACAGATCGGAAATCTGTCAGCACTTCGCACATGGCCTGTCTGCTGCAAGAAGGACACTGCAGTGAGGAAAGCTGGGCTTGACATGAGTGGAAGCTGCAGTCCCTCAGAAAAGTTCGATCATGCATTATCGGTAAGGACATTGCTCAGGTATGCACCAGTCATTTGCATGCCAGCCAGGGGCACCCCAGGGGAGACAGGCAAGTGCCTGTCATTTGTGCCTCTTCGAGGCCCTCGGCCCCATGCAGCTTCTTCAGCCCCTATCATGCAGGCACATGTGGCCTGCTGCAATCTGGACAGAGGCAGGTCGCACAAGCGTGCTGCACTCGTCCCTATGATTGGTCTGGATCGCGGTTTGTGCTCCATGCACCGTGTGGTCTCACCTGTCAATCTGTTCGCAAAGAGATGTTCCGAAGTCGCTCAGCTGCCTCAGATCTAACACAGCTGGGTTAGGGCAAAGCTGATCTGCCAAGAAGGCAAATTCACATGCAATGAAGAGGACTGAGCGGATTATAGAGACTGAGCTGATTATAGGGACTTGCAGTTGCTGACTGCGAGGCAGACGCCCAGTGTTCACCCAAATGTTCAAACCAAACTTGCTTTCTAGTTAGCTGCTGCTTCTTTCTGGGCATATATGTTGAAGAAACCCTCTTCTGGCTGTTTCTCTGCCATTGTTTTCATTGCTCTGAAGCAGTCCTGTCAGCAGGCATTGACATAACAGCTTCTCTGTCAGCTGCTCTCTCAGGGTGGTTTCAGCCCAGTGAGCATTCTTGAATGTGCAAGTGCACACCCCAGCAGCAGCAAGGATGGAGCCATCACGGACGTCTTTGCATGTGGTGAGCCACCACCCATCACCTCTGACAGGTGCCCTTCAGAGCAAGTGGCCCAAGTTTGCCAGGAAAGCTGCTGCAATTTAAAGCACCGACTCTAGCTTCTGGGGCCTGGGCACAGTCACCCGATTGCCTGTAGACGGAGTCAGCTTCCATCTCAACTTCAGGTGCCGCCTCATCAGGCTCTCGCTGAATGTGAGCTGAAGCCTGCCATGTGAGGGGAGCGTCCTGCAGACAGCCTGTGGCAGCCAAGTGGTGGTGCACTGCTCTTGCTGTGCAGCTCCTGGGGCGGCATGTCCCCTCTCACCGAGCTCTTGCCAATGTTGATGGGAAGGGACAAGCTGCCAAACCTGGGCAGAGTATGCAGTGCAACCCCCATTTGGCCGCCCAAAGTTGCATGCAGGAGTCCTCCTCACGCCGTCATGCAGTGCCCAGCCTGTGGCAGACTCAAGAACCTGTGCATCCTGCCCTGCATCGTTGGGGGGCAGGGCACCAACCTGCAGGAAGCCCTGACAGCTGCTCACACAGCATTGAGCTGGCGCCGCCAAGGTCCAGCTCCCGACAGCTTTCCACAGAGGCAGCTTCCCCTGCACATCAACTTCCCCCACCCCCTGGCATGCAGGCAGTCATTGGAGCCGGCGCAGCCGGCCTGGCCACAGCGCGGGAGCTGCTGCGCGAGAGGCACACTGTGACCGTGTTCGAGCAGTCAGACTGTGTGGGCGGCCTGTGGAGCTACAGCCCTGCCTGCGAGGAGTGGGACCTGCTGGGGCAGGACCCTCAGCGGCCACGAGTGCACAGCAGCATGTGAGCAGTGGCCTGCCTGCCTGGGCTTGTGCCCAAGTACAGCTCCCAGCAGCCGCCTGCATGGGCTGCAGAGGGAGTGATCCAGCAGCCAGGGGCGCCTGTACATGCAGAGCCGCCCAACAAGGACCCCCAGCGCCCAGGCGTGCACAGCCGCATGTGAGTGGGCACTTTGTGGGCAGGCAGGGGCATGTGTTATTCCAGGCACCTGGGTCAGGGGAGGGCGTTACAGTGGGTGCGATGCGCCTTCTTAGCAGCGTGCACTTGCTGTATTCCCTTCCCATGGATGCAAGGACGCAAAGAAACGCTTGCGGGATGCACAGCCGCCCAGCAGGGACCGCATGCGCTGCAGCATGCAAGTGGTGTCCTGTAGGCTGGTCCATGCAGGGCCCTACTGTGCACAAGCAGGCAGCATGGCAGCAGTCAGGCGAAGGGCAGGCAGGCAGGACCCTCTGAGCAGGAACTCTATGGGGCATCAACCAACAATCAGAGTAACAAATCTATTTCTGGCAGGTGGGGTCACCAAGACTGTGGCCTCAGTCCCCCTGCTGCAATCCCTGCATGATGCCCACTGTCAGGCAGAGCAGGATGACCCCTGCAGGTACGAGAGCCTGAGGGTGAACCTGCCGCGCCAGGTCATGTCCTTCAGCGACTTCCCCTTCATCCCCGAGGCCATTCCCGGTCGCTCCAGGGATGCGCGGTGGTACCCCCACCACACAGAGGTGCAGGCCTGGCTGGAGAGGTTTGCAGAGAGCTTTGGCCTCCTGGACGTCATACGTTTCAGGCGCAGAGTGGTGCAGGCACAGCCGACCTGGGAGGGTGAGGCTTCATGTGCTTGCCTTAGAGTGCGACCCGGTAGAAGGGTTCCCAGCAGAGGGGGCTGAGGCTAGTAGAGAAGGTTCTGGTGCAAGAGGAGGTCTGACATGTCTCTCAGGACCCCAAGCCAGCAGGTTGCTGTGCACTGCCCACCATGTGTGGCAGCTGCCTGCAGTGCACTACTCACGGTGTGCTCACTGTGAGTGGGCTCACTGCTGAGGCTGCTATTGGCCCCATAGGGCCCACATGCCCAGACTGGAAGCTGCCTGCCCCTTGACTCCACACCCGCCTTCTGCACAGCTGCCGTGGCTGAGCCTGGTTTTGAGTACCATGGACCCATTGCATGAGCCCGGCAACAGACTTGTGTCTGATGGTTCCCAGAGGGTCACTGGTTGGTCTGATGGTGAGCATCGCTTGTTCAGATGGCTCAGCCTGACACAGACTGTCCACTTGTGTGGTGCAGGTAGAGACAAGTCCTCTGACGTCGCCTCTGTCAGCACAGCTCCCAGGTGGAGGGTGACTACTGAGCCTGCAATGGACGGCGCGGGCCAGCCATCTGAACATGGAGCAGGCAGTGGGCCTGCAATGGCCAGCATCGCTCAGCCACCAACGCATGGGAACACAAGGGAGCCTGCAACAAACAGCGCAGCCGAGCCACCTCTGAAGGGCACCACAGAGCTGCCAGGGCATGGCCATCAGCAAAACGGCTTGGGCAGCAAGGCTTCGACTGCTGGGGCTCAGCAGGGAATGCAGACGACTGTGTTTGATGCAGTCATCAGCTGCGTGGGCAACTACACTGAGCCCAACCTCCCAGAGGTGGGCTGCCAATGGTGCCGACGGGCTGAGGGCTCCTTGTAGAGCGAGCCTGTGTCGTGAAGGCCCTTTGCGCTGTGTGCGCTCAGCGGTGTGCAGGGCAGACCACACTGTGCAGCTCCTTAGACACACAGTATCATCAACAGGGGAACACAATCAGGGAATAGGGGAAATCCGGGGCCTGGTGTGTGATCATAGCCATATCCTCTGCAGGTCACTGGGATGGGGAGCTGGCAGGGTCACCAGATGCACAGCCACAACTACCGCAGCAGCGGACGCTTTGCCAACCAGGTAGTGGTGGTGGTGGGCAACATGTTCTCAGGTGACTTGTGGTGCACCCCACAGAGCCGCCTTGTGTGGCTGCATCTGTCACTACGTTGGCAGCATCGTCATGCTTTGCCTGCAAGCCAGGAACATGACAGCTGGACCCCCTGCCTTGGCCACTAGCTCAGCTGGACAGAGCAGTGACTGTTGTCTGAATTGGGTTGTTGACAGGCTTGTGGTGGCATGGGCACCAGCACAAGCTCACGGTCCCTGCAGAGCCCAATGCTGCCCCTGTTTTTGCAGGTACAGAGCTGGCGCGAGAGGTGGCGGGGTCAGCCAAGCAAGTCTACCACAGCGCCAGGTGGGGCTGCCTTGTCTCAGCTGCACTCTGCACTGCTTGTTTCCTCCAGGCCACCAGTCCTCTGGAGTTGCAGGGGTGCAGCTGGCGCTGCTTGACAGAGCAGTGTTTGACCTTCATCAACTGCTGTTCTGGAGGTGCCATACACGATCGCACAGCATGACAGGATGCTGACAGATGGTTGCATTGCAGGGCCTGGCTGTGGGAGGTCCAGGACGAGAAACCCCCCAACCTGCAGACTGTGGCCATGCTGACTGAGCTGCGCAGCGAGGGAAGGACAGCAGCCTTTGCGGTGAGCTGTGGGCCTGGCTGGCCACTCTTCCAGACATGTCACCCACCCCAGTCTGAACTGTTATAGACTTTGACAAACAGGGGTGCACATCCTGTTTCCTCACCATCAGGAGCGCGCTGCAGTAGCTGAAGGGGCCTGGCAATCTTGCTGACCTGACTGCAAGCAGCACAAAATTGCTGATAGCACTGCCTTGAGCCTGCTGGCTGTCCTCAAGGCTCTGTGCTGCCTGCCTGCAGGATGGCACAAGCGTGCTGGCTGCCTTGCAGGCTCGTGTTGCCTGCCTGCAGGATGGCACAAGCGTGCCGGCTCTCTTATGGAGTCTTGCTGCCTGTTTGCAGGATGGCACAACCGTGCAGGGCGTTGACAGCGTTCTTTACTGCACAGGCTACCAGTACGCCTACCCATGGCTGACCCCACCTGACCTGCTGAGGACAGAAGGCATGCGCGTCGACCCTCTGTACAAGCATGTGATGCATCCCGTGGTGGCCCCCACCCTGGCCTTTGTGGGCCTGCTCTGGAAGAACGTGCCCTACCCTCAGATGGAGATGCAGGTTTGCACCCTGGCCACCTTCTGTGAACGGTCCTTTTGTTGGCTGTGTCTGGTCAGTGTGCCATGACTGAAGCACACCAGGTGGTGTCAAGCAGTCAGCTTGCTCAGGGCTCCAGAGGCAAGGTGCTAGGTCGGCAAGCCCTGCAAGCCCCCTGTTGTGCCCAGCAGACGTGCACGTCATGTTAGCCAAAGTGCGGATGTGATGGGCTCCTCTGTCTGCATGTGAGCACAGTCTGTGCCCGACACGTGTGCGCTGTGGGGAAGAGCTTCCGCAGCCCTCTTGCCAACCTGGCAGAGATGATGCAGTGACAGAGCATGGCTGTGTTTCCCTTGCCGCAGGCCAAATGGGTGGCGCGCCTGTTGTCAGGCAGAGCCTCTCTGCCAGGCAGGGCGGCAATGCTTGCAGATACCCAGGCCTTCTACAAGGAGCTGCAGCAGGCTGGAGTGCGGGTGCTGGACACTCACAACCAGGTGGGCCGCCTCTTTGCAACAAGCTTGGCCTTGCAGGGCTTTGCAACACATCTGCCTGCAAGGCCCAGGTCCCACAAGAGCTTGGAGGTCACTGTGCAGTGGCTGCGCCTCAAGCCAGCACGGCAGCGCTGCTCAACCAAAGTTGGCTGGCCTGTCCTCTGCACAACATTGTTGGGGCTGGTCAAGGTGTGCCTGTGAGGCGCCAGGTCCACACCGCCGGGGTCCCTGTACATGCTTGCATCTGTGTCTCATACACATCGTGTGCCACATGCCTGATGGGCACATGCTGTGCTGCTGTCCTGCCATACTTGCAGCCTTGCTCTGCAGGCTGCGCCTGGACAGCCCTGGGACCAGTGGACGTACAATGCATGGCTGGCTGAGGCATGCGGCCCTGAAGTGGCACCTCCAGAAAAGTGGAGGACCGAGCTGCTGAATTCAGCCTGCCTGGGCATCCTGAGCCGGCCAGACACCTTCCGTGACGTGTGGCCTGATAGCGACCTCCCGCTGTATGCAGCAGCAGACAATGCCTGTTTGGCCATGCTCAAGCAAAAGCTGTGAGATGGAAGCTGCACACGCATTCTGTGCGTGTACAGGCACATCTGCCATACAAGAAACGAAGCACATTGCACCCGACTGTGCACTTTGCTCTGCATTTTGTATTTGTGGCAGAGTGATATGATATCTCAATCAGAGACAAGAAGCACACCAGCCTTGCACCCAACTGCGCACTTTGCACTGTCTTTTGGTGGGTTTCACCCGCTCAGCCAAGTCTTACAGCCCTACATCCACCATAAACCCTTGAAATCCCCTACTGAATTCAGGGTGTCAGCGCAGGCAAGTGTGGTGCATCCATCAGGGGCATCAATGCTGAGATTGTGCAGCCAGCTGCAGTCAGGATGCCAGCAGCAACCACTGATAGCGGGCCACTTTTGGCATGTCGCTCCTGAGGGCAGGAAGAAGCAGGTGGGAGGGTTGCCGCATCTTGCCAGACGTCATTGGCATGTGGTCAAACAGACATCCCCTCTTGGCAGCGTCTGCATCACCTGAAGTACAAGCTGTGAACACCGAAATCCCATCTTGTAGAGCAGCACCCCTCCATACTTTGGTCACCAGAATCAGCCTCAAATTGTTCCCGCCAGCATTTACAAGGTCCTTGTAGGAAATAGCGCAACGGGTCAATGCTCAGTCAGACCAGGTGCAACACAGAAGGAATTGCTTGTGGTCACAGCATGATGCAGTTGGGTGCAGTCGTGGCAGGTTTGATGGAGGTAGTATGCCACCTGATCCACAATAACCTGATTGACTGTGCCCTGAGTCACAATGGACATGTCCTGCATCGCCACACATGCTCTCTCAACATATGCTCTCATGTTGCCTTTGATGGATACTCACTGATCCCAGTGCTTGTGATCAAGCCTGCTTCATGCTCAGAGCCTAATGCTGCCAGTTGTTGTATTGGTGTCAGATAGGCCATGACCAGAACGCCATTGTTGACATCAGAGAGAGGCAGGCTCCTCGTCCCTTCTCGGCTCGATCGCAGAGGGGCCGAGGCTGCGTGCTGCCAGATCTTGGCAGGGGAGGGCACCTTTGCTGAGGAGCTGCCCGGATCGGTGACCTCTTGCACGATCTCTGCACGAGGCTTGTACTCTGCCTGCGCCCATCTCGCAACACCGAAGACAGACACAGATCAGCGGTATGCCACATGGTTTCTGGGCGCTACGACAGGCATGTCTGAGCTTCGATGCTGCATCCCTGCTGCATTCCTGCCCGCACAGATGAGATAGCTTTGATGCCAGATGCATCCTGAGTGAACATGCTATGTTTGTTTGACTGGATCGCCCTGCGAAAGCACAGCTTTTGGCCAGCAGCTGGGGCACACAGCTCAGCATGCCTGCAGCATGGTTGGCCAACAGAGCCACCTGTGCCTGAGAGGCCCACAGCTGCTGAGTTGTATTGCTTGCTCCTCCCACCACTCCAGACATGCCCACTTCTCATGTGCTGCAGGCATGCAGTTCAAGTTTCCACCTGCCAAACCCACTTGGGCTGTTGCTCGCTGTGCGTCCTGGCACTGGGCTGCAGACATTCACATGGTTGGACATGGCCTGCATCTGGGTGTCTTGTGGGCTGACTGAGCTGTGTGCTGCAAAACAACTCAGCAATGGCTGGGCGAGCAGCCATTGCTTTCCGCTTTGACCCATCCGCTTTGACCCATCTGGGCTTTGGCTCATTGCGTCCTGTTTCTCAGTGCTGCAGGTGTGCCCACCTTGATCAAAGCCTCACAGCTCAGCCCACTTCTGGAGGAAGCACAATTGCCACAAAGGCAAGACTCTCGTGCTGCAGGCATGCCCAAGTTCCAGCAATCGGTGTCTCCTGCCAAACCCGCCTGCGGTGGCTGCCTGCGCACTGACACCTGGCTGCAAGCATCTCCACAGACCAATATTCTGCCACTGCCATAAGCCCCCTTCTCACCCATGGCGCTGTGCTGCAGTCTTGAGGCAACTCCACACGTGCTGATCTCAACTGGGCTGTTACTTATTCATGAACCCCCAACTGTTCCTGATGCAGGCATCCCCAAACTTACAGAGGGCTCAGGGTGTAGTACCCCCTTGTGAATCAACTCGCAGACAGCGCACAGATCCCAGTGATGAACAACCTGTACCTGGACATGAAGGGCATCTGCAGCTACCTGGACCAACTGTTGCAGATTGTCAAGCCCCAGCAGCTGCACTTCATGGCGGTCCATGGTGAGTTTCCATGACATTGGTGCTGTGGTGCTGTGCTGGTCTGTTGTGTGAGCCACGCAAAGCATGCTCGACTTCAGCCTGATTGGCCTGAACCCAGTCTCAGCAGCTGCACATCATGCAGCCCAGTGGTCAGTCTGGGGTCCTGGTCTTTGCCAACATGGGCTTCGTCCAAAAGCTGTCACTTGCTGCGGAGCTGGGGTTTGCTTGCTAAGTGGCATGTAGGCGGACTTGCAGCTCAACAGCTGCTGAGTTGGTGTGGTTGACCTTTGTTGCACCAACACTGCTCTGGCTGCAAAGCATTGTGATGGGCTGTGCTGCAGAAGTGTGTGCTATGCAGCCGCCTTTTAAGCTGGGCTTCTGCATGTCTGCATCTCAAGATGCTGCTGGTCAGGTATTTAGCCATGGCGGCAGCAATCTTCTGGGACTTGATCTATAAACTTGCAGCACCATGCTTGCCAAGCAGCAGGTCAGCTGGGCTCCCAACGTATGCCCTGATTGTGGAACGCAGTTGAGGGGGCTTTGAGCCATCGCCCAACTGCATGCTGTGCACATGACAGGCAGCAATGCCTTGGCTATGGGAAGGAACATGCTTTCTTGCCACCGCAAGCCTGAGCCTGCCTGCATGTTAGCATACCCGCTGTCTTAGTCAGCCTCAGTATCAGATCATAAGATCAAAACGCCTGCCTGCAATGACCCCACGTCACCTTCTTAGCTGGGTATTCTGGTGTGCACTTCCCCTGCACCATCACCCCACCAAAGTTTGTCCAATGAAGCCCCACTCAGGTCATGTGACAGCTCTGCTCACTCAGAAGTCAACTGCCTGCAGGGCCATGCGATCACCAGCACTGCTCACATAGACTGCCATCCTGCATCTCAGCTCACCTGGTCTTGTACTGCCATCAAGCATCTCAGCTCATTCCATGCCGTACTGCCCCCCTATTGATGCCCTGATGCTTGCTCCTGGCAGCAATCTGCTGCAGCAATGTCCTTCCCTGCTGAAATTGGACCACTGCTCCCACATCTGCCTGCACAAAGCAGTGCACTGCTGCAGGAGGCGGGCTAAGAATCCTGTTGTCTTCCGCCCTGCCTGGCATGCTGCCCATCTCAGAACTTTTGCCTGTTGCGCAATACTGTGCACTTCAGCAGCGGCTCCCTGGGCAGCCCCTCACGCAGCTGCCTGCAGAGCAGGTCCACTGATCAGGTCCACTGATCAGTCCCTTGCGTTTGCCTGCTGCAGGTCACCCACACGACTCACTTCTGCCTGCTGGGTGAGGTCGTCAACATCAGCGCGGGCTCCCATGGGGGCCCCTCCCGCAAAGCCCTGGACAATTCCTGCGCCGAGCACTTCATCCTCTTCCAGATTGGCCTTCTGCAGGACTACCTGGACACTGAGTTTGCGGGCAGCGTGAAGGGCTTCCATTACGACGCGGAGCGCATCATGGACGATTTTGTGCTGTTCTGCATGCTGGTGGGCGACGACTTCCTGCCAGGTGAGGGGCAGGGTCCGATGCAAGGCACCAGGGACTGCATGCGTGGATGCTACTGGTCACTGATGGTGCTGCCTCTCTTGGCCTTTGATTGTTCCAAGGCAAGTCAGGTTCATCAGCCATGGGCTGATACCAATGTCTTCTGGATCTGTTGGGCCATCAGAGACCATTGCATGTGGAACAGAGTGAATGACATGGGTGCATCAAGCGTGCATCCAATCCTTTGGGAATCTGGGTGTTGGACAGTGGGTCTCCACGGACTGGCTGCTGCAAGAGTGTGCCCTGGTGCCACTTCACCTGCTGCTCTGCAGCATGTGATGTGGTGTACAGGGCATGCAGGCAGAATGGCCAGCCTGTGGACTTCAACTCCTCATTCCTGGGAGTTGGCGCTTTGGAAGTGCCGACTCCCATGATTGAGGATGTGAAGACAAGGAAACTGGACTCAACTTTGCTTCATGTGGTACATGCACAATTATTGCATGCGGCTCTGCCGCAAGGATGTCTGTGCTGCGCAGTTCAGTGCTGCACCTGCATCTGGTGCAGACGAACAGGCCTTATGGGCGTGTCGTGCCCGGCAACTGGCTCCCTTGTCTGCTGCACTGCACATGGGGATACTCAATGGCGCCTCTGATGCCCTTGGGGGGCTGCACAGTGCCAAAGTTTGCATCTGCGCAGCTACAGAGATAGAGCAAGATGCAGACATGGTGAACATGTCTGCACTGGCGCAGAAACGTTCACCATGGTCGCATCCTGTTCTATTTCCTGCTGCTCTCTGCTAAACTGCCTATGGGGGTTACCACAAAGCCTCACTGTGGCCCTGGGGTCAGGCGCACACCTGCTCAGAGCAGTACCTGCACCAGGGCAATGATGTCGACCATGCTCGCGGTTCCAGTGGTATGACCTTAGTTACAATTCCCTGCAGCTCTGCTCCTGCACTTTGGTTGTGGGCCGACATCACAGTCAGAGCAGCAGCAAGCATGCTGAAGTGGCTTGGTGATGGGTTGCAGCCAAGTGCTGGAGTGCAGGCGCATGTTTCTAGGCTCGTGAAGCCAGTTGTCCAACCTTGTACTTCGTTGCACCAAGCAGCTGGCCAGATGCTTGGCGTTTGCACCTTGGCTGGGGCTTGTTCCTCTTGGCAGAGCAGCAACAGGTGTGCTGATCTGGCAGGGGGATCACTTGCAACCAAGTGCCAGACTCCAGGCTGCCGGCCAGGCGCGCACTTTCATGCTTGCAAAGCCAGTGGTCCAACCTCGCAGTTCCTTGCAGGCCCCAGTGTGCAGACTGGTGTGCTTCTGCACCCTCTGATTGCAGTATTGCATCCTCTCAAAGCAGCAAGCGTGCTGATCTGGCAGGGTGAGGACTTGCAATCAAGTGCAGAAGCATGGCCTGCCTGCAAGGCAAACATTCCCCAGTGCTCATGATGCCAGTGGTCCACCCTGGACATTCATTCTAGGCTCAGTGCGCTACTGCTCCTGTACCTCGATTGCAGCTGCTACCTCTGACAAAACAGCAGCAGATGTGCTGATCTGGCAGGATAAAATTTGCCGGCAAGGTCAGGGGCATGGCATGCCAGCCTTGCGCGCATTCCCATGCTCTTGATGCCAGTCCGGTCCAACCTTGTAGTGCATTGCAGGCTGCAGTCTGCCATCCTTTGCGTTACTGCTCATTGCTTCAGACCTGTCTTTTCCTGTCAGGACAGCAGCAAGCGTCCTGTTCTGGCAGGGTGGGGGGTCGAAATCAAGTGCACATGCGTGGCAGGGCAGCCAGCGCACAGCTCCATGCTGATGATGCTAGTGGTCCCACCTGGGCACTCAGCTGAGGCCACAGCACGCCAACTTTGCTGCTGCTCTTTTGAGTGCTTTTGCTCTGCCAGCTCTGACGGAGCAGCTGCAGTCAAGGAGCAACAGCAAATGCTGTGACGTGCCACCCCTGGGAGAGCAATAGCAAGCTTGATCTGGCAGGAGTGTGCTGAGCAGCACTCAAGTGCAGGAGCATGGCATGCCAGCAACGTAAACAGCTCCGCCCGCATGATGACATCTGTCCAACCTGGTAACTCACTGCAGGTCACAGGCCCCAGCATGCCAAACACTTTGCCGTTGTTCTTGTGTGTGCATCTGCTCTGCCATCTCTGACAGATCAGCACGCTTGCTGCTGCTCTGCCAGGGGTGACAGTTGCACTCAGATGCAGGAGCATGGCATGCCAGCAAGACAAGAGATTCCATGATAACGTCTGAGGCTGCCTGCAGTCCCATTGCCTGAGGTACAATGCACAGCCTGGCACCGACTGCAGGCCACACCATGCCCCAACCTTTGCGGCTGTGGGGTTGACTGCATTTGCTCTGCCACCTCTGACAGAGCAGCTGCAGTCAAGGAGCAGCAGCGAGTAGCCTGGCATGTCACCCCTGGCAGAGCAGCATCATGCAACTTGATCTGGCAGGGTAAGGGTTTGCAATCAAGTGCAGGAGCATGGTGGCATGCCAGCAAGGCGCACAATGCCAGTGCTCATGATACCAGTGGTCCAATATGGTATCTTATTGCAGGCTCAGTATGCCACTGCTCCTGCTCCTTGATTGCAGCTGCTACCTTTGACAGAACAGCAGCAATTGTGCTGATCTGGCGCGGTAAAGGTTTGCAAGCAAGGAAGGGAGCATGGCATGCCAGCCAGCAAACAGTTCCATGCTCATGGTGCCAGTGGGCCAACCTTGTAGTTCATCACAGGCTGCAGTATGACAAATTGGTTGCTACTGCACGTTGACAGTAACAATCTTGTCTCTCCGTCATATCAGCACACTTGCTGCTGCAAAATGTGTGTTGATCTGACAGGGTGATGACCTGCAGTCAATGCAGGGTGCATGCTGGCAAGGCACACATTTTCATGCTGTGGTGCCGATACTCTGACTTCACAACTCATTGCAGGCTCCCAAAGCATGGCTTCTGCACCTTGACTCCTGCATGTCATTGCTGACAGAGCAGCAGCAAGTGTGCCAGATCAGGATAACTGCTGCTGCCTCTGTCAGTCTGATGAGCTAGATCAAGCGCAGGAGCATGGCATGCCTCTTATTGCCAGCCAGGGTGACCAACCTCCATGTACATGGCAATGACTCTCTCAACTGACCAGGTGTTCTTGTTCATGTCACCAGCGCTGGCCTCTTAGAGTGCAGCGCTTGCAGCAGTAACAGGAGCGCATGTCACCCAGCAGCTGAGGCTGCTTTGCTGTTTTCAGTGGTGGCTGTTTTGGCTGATGTCCATGCTTTGAGCTCGGCAGCAACGAGTGGGGCGGCAGCCAGTACATCGACTGCTGGCATGTGATCCAAGCGGTGGTGTGCATGTGCTGACCTTGTGGAGACCAGCATGTGCCTTGCGCTTTGCATGAATGCCTCTGGTTGCCTGCACCGGCGAGGTGGTCTGTCAGGCTGGCATGAGCCTGCATAGCAGCGCGGTCACAGTGCACAATGCAGAGCCGTCCTGCCTGGCTGCTCTGCATTGCACAGTGTGGGAAGCACTGCTTTGACGGCCACAAACACCTGAGACGTCAAGATGGTCTCAGAACAACGACGCGGGCTGGCATCACGCCTGATGCTGATAGTCTGCAGTGCCTTGCCAGCCAATGTCGGCAACTGTACAATGCTTGTCGACTTGCGTAGATCTTGCTGTGCGTGGTAGACTGCACTCATATTGCTCTGGAGTTGTCAGCATCTGCAGTGAAGGGCAGACCTGACCCTCATGCAGCCACAACAAGCTGTCAACGTTGTGCACCAGGCCCTGCAAGGGATCTTTTTGGAGCTGGGCAGACCAGCATGCTGCCTGCTGGTTGTGCACGGCGGTGCTGAACCCACCCACGAGGCTGCCAGGCGTTGGCAGTCTCAGGGCTTTGTTCGCACAGCAATGCATGCTCTGTACCCCAAGGGGACACTGCCTGCTGGGGGTTGAGGGAGGGCGGATACGACCCCAGACCTGA
The DNA here is from genome assembly GCA_019693375.1 of Asterochloris erici. NCBI lineage: Eukaryota > Viridiplantae > Chlorophyta > Trebouxiophyceae > Trebouxiales > Trebouxiaceae > Asterochloris > Asterochloris erici. The sequence goes on along the minus strand of JAAMXJ010000002.1, from coordinate 496,758 downwards.
CAGGCTGCTAAGCTGCTGGCGGCGCTGAACTCCCATCAAGCCGCCCCCACCCATGAGGGGCGCTGCCTGCCGAGGGGGCTGCTCAAGGTCTGCCCTCAGTTTTCACACATCGCCCGCCGTTTTGTTGACTTTGCACTGAGTGCAGCACTGGAACTGCAAAGGCAACGTTGTCAGGGGATGTTTCAAGCATGAGCGCAGAGTTTAATCAACCCTCTCCTCCCCTGCTGACTCTTCTGTTGTTACTCCACGAGCTGCTGTGGCAGCACATACAGAGACTCAGCAAGGATGTCAGCTGGCTGTTTCTCATGGGGATAGTCTTTCGGCCACCAAGCTCTACCAGATGTGCGCCCATGAAAGGTCCTGCTGAGTCATTGCATGTGGTGACTGAAGCTTGTCACTGGGCTTGGCCCTCTCACCAAAGTGTCAGTGTGCTGCTGTCAGAAGGCCAGCACCTGCTGTCAAGGGCAGACACACATGCTGGTTCAGGCTGCACTGCATAGCCAGCATCACTATAGCTTGCTGCAGGACTTGGTCCAAGGCAGAACGCACGCAGGGCAGCGGCTGGTTCTATGCATGGGCAGTGTGGAAACAAGATATGGCTCCTTGAGCGCAGCTTGTATACAAGCATCAGCAACGACCGCCATTGCTGTCTGATTGTCAACCAGCATCCGACAGCAGTGGATTGTGTTGCTGGTGCTGGCACACAAGCTGCGCTCAAGGACCCATACCATTTTGTTGCAGGTTGCCAGATGCAAGGGCTTGTGCCAAGGCTGACTGCTTGATGTCCACAAGTTTGGCCGTTCCACACTCGTGAACACCCTACTGTGAGCATTTGGGGCAAACAACTTGACAGAGGCACCTAAACACACTTGCTCTTGAGCTGACTGTGTGTCCTTTTCCTCGAAGACTGTGCCGGCCTTGCGGTGCAGTGTTAACTCAACCTTGCGGCCCTGCACTAGTCCTGATTTGCAATGCAATGAAGGGAAGGAGACATGTGGGCTGGGCTATGCGCCAGAGCCACATGTGGCTCTTGGTGTTAGGGCCTAGAGATCTCCTTTTGCTCATGGCCAGGTGGCAGGTGGAAGCTCACCTCAAGGGCAGTAAGGGTGTCCTGGCATGTTGCGGGGTGTTTGCTGCTGGCGTGTCCTGGCTGTTCCACAGTCTGTGGCAGCCTCTGTATTTACAGTATATCGTTGTCTGTGTAGATGGGCAGGACAGCCCACACAAGCGCCGGTATGGACCATGTTCACGGCCATGTGGTCCTGTGCGCTGGGGAAGCCGGAGCATTTAAGGGCGTCCTTGCTGGGGGCAGGCATGCATGAGAGAGCTGTGTCTGGGCTCCATGTCACACATCCATGGGGGACCTTCTGTGCCACCTAGCCTCTCTTTCTTCACCTGTGACATGTTTGTCATGCTCTTGGGTCGCGTGGCACACTGGCCCCAAGATTGTGGGACACAGGCTGGAGGATGAATTGGCAGCGCTGCTGCCGATGCCCAGAGGACCCACCAGCAGAAGCAGGGCCTGCAGCAGCAGGGCCATTTCCTGCATGGTGATTTTCTGTGCTTCAGCAGCGGCGGCAGACAGCGGTGATCAAGAGGGCTGGGAGGCGCTTGTCACCCCCCTTGCATGTGCCAGGAGCACTATGTTAAAGCGGCTAGCACATTCTCAGGTCAGGTCACACTGCCTTCCTTGGCTTGATTTCCATGGAGGGTCCAGTGTCTTCTTGGACAGCTACTGCCTGCCCAATCCTGCACATGGCTAAGCCACCTAGAGAAGAATGTCTAGAGTGGCTCAGCGTTGTGATGGATCATCGGCCCCGCTTCTCCCCTCTGCCCTGCCCTATAGACATTGTTGGGGCGCTTCAGACAGCACAGAACATGTGCTGGCTTTGCAGCAGGACCTCACCATTTCTCTTTGTGTTGGCCTGCCCGCAGCTGACACACCGCTGAGGAAGCCTCAGATAGCGCCCCAGGTCTGCTGTTGCTGTTGCTGATTGCATGGAGTCTGAGTCTTCCTATGCCCATCTGCACGCGAGCTGCTGTGGTCACGCACCCCTCCCCTGCAGGAGGAGGCCAAGCGCAACCTGCCAGGCCATGTCCTGACCTTCCTGCAAGACACAAGTGCCCCAGACCAGTCAGGGTACTGCCCTCCCACGCTGCCCTCCCATCCTTCCAGCGTGATGCGCTGCAACATCCGGTGCATCAAGGCTCCGCTGCCGGGGCTGCTGCCACTGGGGGAGAGAGGCTTCTTCCCTCAGGTGAGGTGCCTCAGGAGAGGTGCCAGGCAGAGCGTAGTGCCGGCAACTTCCCATGCCTGTGCAGGTTGAAGAGGGTGTCTGCCCTTGCTGCCGCCCTGTGCTGGTCCTTCGGAGTACTACCTTGTCAAGCTAGCAGTCCCGCTGCATCTGCAAGGGCAGGCTTGGCATGTTGCAGAAGCATGTGCAGCATGGAAATGTTCATCGTCTGTCCGTCCTCCTGGCGACCCAACAAGCAGTGCTTGTGCTTCTGATGTCTGCAACTTAAGACTCCGTGTATCACTCGTGCGCTGCTGCTGTGCTGCAGGTGATGCCGGGCACACGCATTGGGGCTGAGGCCCGGCAGGTGTCCCCACCCTCAAGACCCTGGCCCTGGACTCTGATGTCAGGATGGCAGGAGTGGAGGTGTTTGGGCAGCCCATGGCATATCCTATGATCGCTCAGCACGTGCTTGCCATGTCCGTGTGTGCATGGTCCATGTGCTGCTGCGGTAAAAGGCTGCACCAGATAGGCAGAGATGAACCCCAGGCGCATGCCTGTCTTCTGTGCAGGCCACCCTGAGGCGCAACCCTGCGCCTGACCTTTGCCAGGACGCCACTCCTACGGCGCAACTCCATGGGGAGCTGGGCTTTTGAGGCGGGGCAGCGCGTCCTCTGCTTGGGGACTGCCCACCACGGCTGCCTGGCGAGGGTGCTACCAGCACAGCACGCAGGCCTGAATCAGCAGGTGGGTGGCTGGTGTTGAGCAGGGTGCCTCCCTGGCACAATGCAGGCAGGGCAAGCAAGTCTGACAGCGTTTTGTGAGGTGATGAGGGATGGGCAGCATGGCTGTCAGGGGTGAAGCTCTGGCTGAGCCTGCTGTCAGGGGTGAAGCTCTGGCTGAGCCTGCTGGAAGGACCTTCGCAGGCCTCATGAGCCAAGTCTGGGGGCTACTGGGGTGGCATCGGTGAGCCTGGTCAAAACAAGGAGGCCATCAGGAAGACTGCTGCCCATGCACCCAGTATTAAAGCAGCTTGCTAGCCATGGCCACAATGCTCGAATAGTACATGACAGCTGATTTTGCCGGTTGCGGACAGTGGCGCTTTCTGACTTTGGACCTCCAAGACGAGTAATGGCGGCAGGCTGCAATTTGTCAAGCTGCATGCTGCAGCCTTTGCTCTTCTGTCATGTCCAGGGTCAGCAATATGGCATGGTTCAACAACATCTTGCACAGGCACACACTTTGTAGCCGAGAACAGCCAAAGGTTGGCTTGGCAACAGTCAGCTGGGTTGACTGTCAGTCAGGCAAGATATGAAATTCAGCAGAGTATGTATCTGTAAGTGACGACTGTGAAGGCAGTCTGCTTAGGAGACTGCCTAAACAGTGGTCAGACCCAGATACATTCAAAAGTGAGTTTGCAGAGGTGTCCGGCAAACATGTTGAGGCAGCATCCTGCCATGACAATCAGGGCTTGCTGCACTCCACATTGGGCGCTTGCAGCATAGAATTTGTTCTGGAGCAGCTGGGCACTGGGCATGTCTGTGTTGGCGGGGCTCATGGGGTATTGTGGAAATTGGCTGGACCAAATGGCACCCCTTACCAACCTCTTCATTCTGAGTCTCATCCCCAAGCATGGCAGTGACTGGTACATTTTCACATTGGCTGCTGCCCTTGGTGATGCTTCTGGTAGCCCTCGGAGTGAGTAGCAACCATGTGTGCTTGGCATGGGCAAGACACCATCTGACATGCCTTACTGTGCAGTGCTTTGTTGACAGTGGTTGTGTGACACCTCCAATACCAGCACAGCCTGTCAGCAACAGATGAACTGCCACTTGTCCATACATCTTCATGGACAATGAGGCAGAGCAGGACCTTGTTGTGCAGTCATGGGTCGAAATTGTATGACTGGTGCCTTGCACTGCAGTTCAGCTGTGAAATGCACCAGTTGTGCAACATCTACCCACGACAGCACATGTGGTGAGTGATGAGGACGGTGGCATCCTGCCTGCCTTTGCTTACCATGCTTGGCTGCTGAGATGGGCTTCTAGCCTACGTTTTGCCACATCCAGGATTGGGCTGCACCCTTGGACATCCCCGCGTCAATGGTGTTGTGATGAGCGTGAGGAGGTTTTCACTGACAGTCTAATGGGGTGCAGCTGGCTGCATCGCACCTTTGCTGCTTCCCTGAATTACTGTATCTGTGGCTTCTGCATCCACACACGACAAGTCAGCAGGGCTGGCCGGCTGTTGCACGTTGGGAGCAGCAGCATCTTGGCTGGGCTTTCAACATTGTTGACATGACAATTGCTGGTCATGAGACTCATCACAATTTGTGCAGCCTCCTGATGACGAGAAGGCAGACACATGCCATGATTCTCACCACTAGTAGTGCCCTGGCAGCTATTGAAAGACACGGGTCGCATTCCTCCCCTCCTCAGGACTGTGTCTGCCAGCTCAAATTCTAGTTGTGGACTACTGGGCCTGCACAGTACTCTGTGCACCTGGCAAGGCTGCACAACAGGCTGTCACCAGATGGCAGCCTGGTATGCAGTATCCAGAAGGCAAGCAGATGGCACGCATGAGGCAGACAGCCTGAGGACAGGTGTGAAGATTTGCACTGCTGTGGGAATGACAGCATGCTACCTGCAAAGTCAGCCTGTTGCGGCAGGGCCAGCCTGACCTGCTCACGACAGCTGCAAGCCAGGCATGGGATTGAATGCCAGAGATTGCAGATCCAGCCAGCATAGTGAGCTGCCCTGGCTCAGGGCCTGTCACAATGCCGCCCTGATTTTGCAGTTGCAAATGCAGTGCAATGGCTGCGCTTGTCCTTCAAAGGAAGCAGCTGAGCCTACTGTGGACACACTGCAATGCTGTTGCGAATGCATCCAGGGGGTTGCCCAGCCAGCCATGCATGCAGAGACACCACCCAGCCATACAGGCGAGACAACACACTGCCACAGACGAGACATGCCTTGTGGATTCACATGTGGGAGTGCATCAGGTTCAGTCCAAGCCCGCAGCAATCATGTGGACTCAGTGTTACCAGGTCATCTCAGCCACGCATTGAGCATCAGAGAAGCTTCATCTGGCTGTAGCTCTTCTGGCTCTGCTCAGCAGGTGTTTTGTGTTTGGGAGCTAGTGGCGTCAAAGTGTTCGGGATCTGCCCGTGCTGCCCTTGCTGCAGCAACTGTGTGTTGCCGGCCAATTGCAGTGCCACAGCAGGACTGCATGCGCATAGCTCAGCTGGGTCCAATCTGCCTCTCTTTGCCACCTGCTTGGTTAGCTTTGGGGCATGGCGCTGTCCATGACCGAGCCCCCATGCACCAAGTCAAGCAGGTTTGCCACGTTTGGCAGATGGCTTCCAGCACTTCCCTGGAACGGCCATGGAAAGCGGTGTATGTCTGCGGGAGGCCTGGGTCTTTGTCAGGGTACAGGAGGCTTGATACAAGGCCTCAAAGCTGTCTTTTCCCCGCGGCGTGCAAATTCCAGGAGCCGCATCATTACTGTGAACAGTGATGAGGTTAATGCTGACAGCAGCCCACGCTTGGCAGTGAAGCATGGCCGCCTGCTTTGTCATTGCTGCTTGAGTGCCCCAGAGGCTGCTGCTGTGGCATGACAGTTGCTTTGGTGAAGCAGACACTGTATCGTGCAGATGTCCCCAGGCAGATTTGCCTGCATGGTGGGCTGGCCGGTGCCAGCTGATGTTAAGATGCCTTGTTGCTCAGGGGTCTTAAGGCAAGTCTATTGGTGTGCACAAGCATGTTCAGGCTTTATGTGGCTGGGTGGGTCACAGGGGCAATCATACAGGATAAGATGTTGGCTGATCCAGCATGCTTTGGCCTCTGGGGCTTTTAGTGTCCTTGGTGCCAGGCAAGAACTTGCTGTTGAGATCACTGTACGACATTGACGGCCTTGCTGCTGAGATTCACCATCAGCTTACCTTCCGGCATTTCTTGGACTGCTTAGCTTAACTCACCAGTAACTTCCCTGCAAGCATTGCTAGGGCTGCATCACTCTGTCAGTGACTGTTGGTGCGGTGCACCAATTGGTTATGACTGGTTGATTTCTGTTCCATGCCTCCAGGGCGCTGCTGCCATCGCAAGCAATGTCTAAATGTGTGCTAAGCTGTGTGGGAGGTCTCATGGCGTCAATGGTGAAAGTTCAGGGCAGCACTGTTGTCCTTAGTCTGTCCCTCTTAGCTCAACAGGGACAGCCCAAGGACAGCAATGTGACCTCCTCAAGTCACCAAGCTAGGGCTGAGTCAACAGTCTGCTGCTGCAGTCAGGCAGTGACCAGGACACTCCTGTGATTACATGCATGCTTCCCAAAGGAAGCCAGTGGCAATGCATTACATGCATCAATATGGCAATGACCTGTTTCTGTGACTGCTTTGGGATGGTTGAAGGCTGACGCATGAGACCAGTCTGAGCGCTAGAGTGGTGCTTGTGGAGTCGGCCACCTTGCATCTGCACAGGCTCATTCTGGTTGCATACCTGCAAGGTTCTGGGTGCTGCTGTCAGAAATGCTTATCAGGCCACAAGTGACACTACACAGCCACACAGGAGATCTCAAAGGAGTTTCAGTAGGGGTTTGGGGACTCTCCCCAACACCCACTGGATCACCCTTGCAATCTACTTTTGGGGCAGTGGCATGGCACCCTCTGATTCTGTGATGGTGCTTGGGTAAGTGGCTTTGACTCCAGCCTGTTGCCTTGATGCTGTACGCACAGCTCCCGTCAGCCTAGGGACTTGGCCTCTGCTCCTTGATGAAAACAATGGGTAACTCACTCATGACTGTCACTGCAACAGCCCCGCCTATGCATCTGCAGCAGAGGCTCTGCTCTGTGCATGGCCAGCGGCAGCTCAGTGTCCTAGAATGCAGCGCTTATCACCCTCAGAGCCAGTTACATAAAGTGACCTTGTCTTGCCTGCCACTGCCTGTGTTCCTTAGTCTTCGGCTGTCACGGCGTTAGAAAAAGCTGAACCTTTGTGGCTTGGCATCACATGAAGCTCTATAAATCACAGAGTGAGACAATAAGGGGAATTCAGTGCTTTTTCATCTCATCATGAAGCTCAATCCATGCAATCATGTGACAACATGCTGTGTTCAAGCTGCTGCCAAGCATGGGATACGCAGCTAGGGTCTTGCTTTGTGCACAGCTAACAGGATGGCGGGGGCTGACCTGAAGGCCACAGAGGTGGGCTTGAATCACGCTCCCTCCCCACTGCCTGTCTACCACAAAGCTGCACCTTGCCCCATTTGTTGTTGGATGCAGGCTGTGTTCAGGGCTTTCGAAGTTGTTGTCCTTGACACCTCACGCACTGACCGGAGACCACTACATGAACGTCCTAGGCAGGAGCTGGGAGGGCGTCCCTTAGAACCAATCAAGTCACAACACTGTGTTTCCTTACTGGTTGAGATGCTGTGGCACCGCCGTACCCAGGTCACCTCAGAGGTCCCGGACACGGCGGCCAATCACCTCACAGACTCATCTTGTGATGTAACTTGGCTCACCATGGGGGTGCAGCCCCTTTTCCCTGTGTTGCACGGTCTGGGCCGATGTGCACACCTTGCAGTTACAAGTCTGTCAGGTGGATCTTGTAGGCCTGCACGTGCCACTGGCTTCACTCCCAAGCATTTTGTGGCAGTGCAGTCAGTTGCACATTCAAGCGTGCCAGCCACAACTGAGCAGCACCCTGCCAAGCCCGTCAGCGACAACAAGCCTTGACTGAGCGGCATCCTGCCCTGCCTGTCGACGACCATGCCCTCACATGGCATGCCATCTGCTCCTTGCCGCAAAGCAGCAGACAAGTGCTTTGGCTGGTCTGAGTCTCCAGTACGTTGCCCTGGTGAATGATGAAGTGGCAAGGCCTGAGCATCAACCTGAGGGGTATTTCCCTGAACACCTTGCATTGGCATGGGACTTGATTGCAGCCAAGCCTGTTGAGTGGTTGTGGGTGTTCTGCTGGAGCTGCCGTAGATCAGCAGGGGCAGCAGTGCAAGACTGATGTGCATCACTGATCTGCAGCAGCCTTGCACGCTGTTCCTCTCTTTGATGTGCTGATTCGCAGCGCTAGCTTAGTGGGATAGGGTCCTAGCTGTCTTGCTGCCTGATGTTGAGCAGTCCTGCCCAGGTTTCTGTGGCTGTGCTCAGCCATCTTGTCATGGACTTGATGCCCAAATGGCAGTGGAGGGGATGGCAGAGCACAGGATAGAAAAATTTGATGCAGCTGGTGCATCTGGCCCACCTCTGTGCCTCTTCCAGTCTTTCAGCATTCGATGTCACATCTTGGCTTTTGGACACAACAGCCAGCAGTGCACAAACTGCAGTACAGCAGATTCAGGGGTGTACCGCAGCTTCTGCACTGCTTTGCAATTATGTCCAAGTCATTTTGACCATGGCATGGAAGCAACCTTGATGCTGGCGCGCAGTCCTGCTGACATGCACAGCTCAGCTTCTGCGGTGCAGCTCTGCTGGACATGCATCCATTTCTCAGCTGCTGGACATAGCGGAATGCAGTCCAGCAGCTGATAGGTGCATGCTGCATCAAGCACCTGAGCACACACCACGCCAGTCTTTCGCTCCCTGCTCATGCCATGTGTGAAGGTCTACAGAGCAATTTCTTGGGAGCAACCTGGGTACATGTGATTAAGGCATTGCAAGAGCAAGTGCTGCCGTAGCAGGGAGAGCACCGTCCACAACCAGCGGCTGGAGCAGATGACTGGTGCACCATCCCACATGCAAACAGGCGGTCTGCTATTGGGGCTGGCGCACAGTCCTTTGCTGCTCTCCAGTTTGCACAGATCATCAGAATTGCAGTCCAGCAGCGGATTGATGCGCGTAGCCCAGAAGCACCCAAGCACATTACTAGGCCAATTTCTTGGCCCGTCTGAGCCTTTCTGACTGTGGCATAGCAACAACCCTGTTGCTTATGCCTGAGTCACATGCATTTAAGAAGTGGTGGGCCTGATGAAGTCCACACTTTGAAAAGGTGGGCTTCATCTGGTCCACACTGTCCCAAATGCAGGTGACTCAGATAGAAAGGGCAGAAAGGACTACGACCCCGATTAAAGCGCCTTGTACTCGGAGCTACTTGGCATTGTCTGGGAGCCACACTACAGCTGTCTGCTTGAGTGGCTTCAACAGCCATGTGCCACCTTGCTGCGTGGCCTTGGGTGCCTGTCATGCAGCGGAGGCCACGCAGCATGGTGGCACAAGGCTGCTGTCACACAGCTGAGGCCACAGGTGTCTGTCTGTCTGCCTTCATGGACTAGGTTTCATGCAGCAAACAAGTCGCCAGCTAAGTGTACACCAGAGTAGAGCAACAAGCACCAAGTTTGCTGCTCTGCTGCGAAGTACACCGCGCTGCACCTTGTAGCTTGACACCTGGCTGTCATCTTCACATCATCAACTACTGCCAAAAGTCAGCAAAGCACAGCTGAAGTGCAGTTCTGCTGGCGTGCACCATTTCAATGTCTGCACAGTGCAGTTCTGATGTTCTGGTGAACATAGCAGTACTGCAATCTGTGACAGCTGACTGGTGCATGGCTCGTCCAGAACTCAGTGTCCTGTTTGACAACCTGCTGTGCTGCAACCTTGCACTGCTTTTGACCAAAAAGTCGATCATGCGCTTGGCTGGTCTGAAGCCCTGTTGACCCTCGCTTGAGCTGAACAGCCGCTGCCCCTCCAGGCCCTTGGCCTGAGGCTCGCCCCTTTGGAGAGCCAGTTCGGCCTTAGCTACAGCAAGCTGCTGTAACTGAGGCAGAGCCGGCTCCCGAGGAGGGGCCATGCGCTGTGCTGGGGACAGGCAGCAGCCTTCTACAGAGCAGGCAGAGCTGCCTGCTGATATCATTGTTGACTGTGGCAAGCAATCCTGCTGCTGGCATGCAACTCCACTGATCAGTCATGACTTGCAATATTCCGCTCCAAGAATGCAGTTCTACCAAGTCCATCCAGAAGTTCACATGAACATGGCAGAAGTGCATTCTGGCAGCTGTTTGGTGCACGGATCTCCTCAAAATTCAGTGCCCAATCTAATATCCTGCTAACCTGCAGCCTTACTCTGCTTTGTACTCATGCCCTGGAAGCCAATGATGCACATGGCTGGCCCCAGAAGCCTTGTTGGCTGTGGCACAGATGCAACTCTGTCGCCGATGTTCACCTCTGTCGATGTGCATATGCGGATATGAGGCTCAGTTGTGCGGAGTTCATCAGAAGTGCACTTCACAAGTCGGTGAGTGCATGTTACTTCCAGAAGGCCAAGCATATCACTGCAGTTCTGCCGAAACGCCGCCATGCACCAGTCAGCTTCCAGTGTGCAGTTTTGCAGGAAATGTTGGGACTGCAGTTCTGCCAAGGTCAGCGCTCAACTGCACAACTGCGCTGAGTTCTGCGTGTTGCTATCAGAACAGATGAGCACGTCGCTATGCCGGTCGCCTTTTGCTCTCTGCTCATGCCTTTACTGAATGTCTGCACAGCCAGTGCCTTCAGGAGCCACCTGGGTGTGCAGACTCAAGTGTCTTCAAGAGCCACCTGGTTGTGCAGACTCAAGGCACAGCAAGAGCAACACTTTTGTAGCAGGGAGAGCACTGTCGACACCACTGGGGCTGGAGCTCTTTGGTGTTGCGCGGGCCAGCTGCATCCACCATCAGGGTAAGTGCTGGTTGCCTTTGCAATGACTTGACCCTGGCGACCGAAAAACACAGATTTGATGCTCAATATGGTTTCAAGTTGTTGCCCCAAGGTGCACCTGGTGCAATTTTTGCGATGAGAAAGCTTCGATCAGCCACCTATGCCTGACATTCATTTGGAGATGTGGCTGCAAAACTCTGCTTTTTGCATAGTGCCCTTTTGCAAGAGAGTTGAGGTTGACTGGACTGCCAAGACCTCGAGCTCACTTGCTGTGTCCAGCACGATGCAGTAGTATCATGGCCGCCAAGAAATCAGAGATCTTGCCGTGGACACCATCCTGTCTCAGTGCATGGGGTGAGCACAAACCCCATGTGCTGCAACAGTCATGTGACCTCCACGGCGACATCTACAGTTTCTTGGCGGGAACTTTGTGACGAGCTCATCTGGCCCCTTCTTGGTCAGCAAAATTGTTTGTTGACCCAGGGGGGGCCAAGGAGCATCTTACACAGTCCCCGCTAAGCTGAGAGATATCACCATGAAGACCACACACTTCAACACCATTTTCTGTATGCATATGCTTGTGTGGTGTCAGTGTTCTGAGCTGGGCAGGTTCTCCATGACAGCCATGTTGAGCGCGAGCGCACTTGGCTACATGCTGCTCACGAGTGGCACCGCCTGTCTGACACTGCTGCCTGGCACTCTTCACTGTAACAACCTGAGGGCAACACCGCCGCTGTCAAGCCCAAGAAGCGCCAGCCCCTGTGCCCACCCGACAAGGAGTCCAAGGGTTTCACGCTAAGTTGGGGTTGGGGTCTGACACACGCTCACCATGCAGGGCAACCAGCGGTAGCCCAGGGTGCCTCAGCAGTCGCAGAGCTGATGAAACTGCAGAGCTGCAGCCCAGCAACAACACACCTGGTGGCTTACCCAAGGACCCAGCCAGGTTTGATGCGGCATCGGCCCCACAGCTGGGGCCGCAGGCAGGCGTGGGTGCACAGGCTGGAGCAGCGGATGATGGGGCCCCTCTGGGCCTATCGCAGGGCAGGCACCGCTGCAGCAGCGGCATAGCAGCTCAGTGCCCTGGCGGATGACGCTGCTGCATCTGCTGATGCCAGTGGCGAGCAGGCAGCAGCTGCTGTAGGCGTGCAAGGGGCCGCTGGTAAGCCCTTGCCACAGGGGCAGGGTGCTGCAGGTGAGCAAGAGTTGCAGGAACAATGTGCAGAGCAGCACGGTGCGGGCTAGCTGTTTGCTTGGCCTGCTGCCACGCTGTTGGGAAGCGTAGGGCGTGCCTGGCCCTGGCCCCAAAGTCGCCCAACTGTCCATGCTGCTGCTTACACAGCCCAACAATCTGAGGTGCCCCTCCTCTGCCAGCAGCTGGATATCCATGGCATATCTCTCAAGACAAGCTGCCCACTGCAGACCTAGAAGCACAGCAGGGGAGCCACACATTCTGCCTGACCTCTGCCTGCAGGCCAGGCACTGCGCTCTGGAGAGGCCCTGCAGAGTCTGCTCCGCAAGGCTGGCAACAATGTGGCGCCATGAACTCCATGTTTGGGGCCCAGGGACCAGCCAGCCAGCTGCAGGTGCCCCTGCAAGCGGCTCAGCATGTGCCACAGCTGTGCAGGCATTGATCTAGCAGCTTGTCTGTCAGCTGTTTACTCAAGGGAATTGGGGTCAGACCAGCGAGCTTATCTGTCAGCTGGTTCTCAGGGTATCTGATGTCAGCTCTGTGAGCATTCACAAACTTGCAAATGCGCATCCCATCAGCAGCGTGGGTGGACTTGCCAAAGCCATCATGGACCTCTTTGCATGTGATGAGCCACCACTGGCATCTTTGACAGTTACCCCTCACAGAAAGTGGGCCAGGGTAGCTCATGAATTTTGGGCGCTGTCGCCTTAGCCTTGTGGACATGCTCGGCTTCTGTCCCACACCAAGTGCCACCTCGTCAGGCTCTTGGCTGATGTGAGCTGCAGCCTGCAATGTAGGGAAATATGCAAAGCCTGCAGGCAGCCTGTGGCAGCCCAGCGGTGGCTGCTGTTGCTGCATGGCTCCTCGGCGGCATGTCCCTTCACATCAGCACGCTGCAGAAGCCTGCCAAGACCAAGCCAGACCACGCAATGTACCCTCACCTGGCTGCCACAAGATGGCCTGTGGCAAACCAGCCACTTTCTACTGGCGCCCTAAGCATTTCATGCTGGAAGCAGGCTTCACAGAGCAGTAGGAGTCCATTGACATAGCAATGCCCATATCTCACAGACATGCTTTAGGATGTCCAAGCTTGCTTTACAAAGTACCCAGCTTTGTCAATCTGAACAGCAGTGGTGGCAAGATTGCGAAATTGCAAGCAGCATGCATCAGGTTCAAGGTCTAGAGTGTGTGCCAAGCACAGACTGAAGCACCAAGATGCACAATTGCCTGTCTTCAACGCAGAGGCATTTAAAGCAAAGATTCAATAAGTGTGCAGCTGCAAGGGCATACTTGATGAGCCGGAAGGATATGAGGTATCCAGAACAGCTTGACCTCCATCAGTGCTGGACACGCTGCCGTGCCAATGAGCAGGTGGCCATTTGTCGTCTGATGTTCTGACACTTGAGGCCATCCCCAGATGCACAAAGCAGGGGAACTAATGTAGCCAGGTTGGTCAAGTGGCCCGATATTCAGGGTGGTCAGTGCAGGCAAGTATGGTGCATCCATCCGGTGGCCCTTGATGCTGAGACTGTGCAGCTGCTTTGGTAGGCAGCTGCAGCCAGGGCGGCAGCAGCAGGGGCTCAATAAGGGCTGCTTGATGTAAAGCGCTTTCATCCCTCAATGGAGAAGCAGGAGGGAGGGGGTGCCTTGACCATTGCCAGCATTTCAAAGGGGGGAGATGGCACAATGATTTGCTGTCCAACACACAATGCGGATCAGGTGCTACACTGAATGGCTTGGGGCCAATGGCATGATGCAGTTGCAATGGCTGTGGCATTCTTGTCGACTAGTATGCTATCTGATCCACAATGCCCTGATGCACAGTGTCCTGATGACAACGGGCTTGTCCTGCATTGCTGAAGCTTAGATCAGTATGAAGATGCTCTCGTGTTGCCCTGGTGGACGATCACTGATTCTGTTGCTTTTGTTCGAGAGTCCTTCGGTGCTTTGAGGCTCAAATGCGTTAGCAGAATGTTGTTGCATTGGTATCAGATAGGCATAGGTCAGAGTGGACAGTTTTCAGGAAGGCAGGCCTCACCTTTGCTTCTCAGCTCGTCTGCAGAGGTGACGAGGCAGTGTTTCATCAGATCTTGGGAGCAGCGGGCACCTTTGCTGTGGAGTTGTCCAGATGGGTGAGCTCTCTGCACGACCTCTGCATCACACGCTGACGTTCCTTGCGCCCATCTCGCAAACCTAAGAAAGACACAGATCAGCGGTGTGGTTGAGGCATGTCTGTGCTTCAAGAGCTCACCATGCTGCAATCCTATCCTCACTCATGAAAAAGCCTTGATGCCAAATGCATCTAGGGTGCACACACTGTGTTCGTCAGACTGGATCGAACCCACTGCTGCAGACATGCCCAGTCCTCCTGTGCCGCATGCCTGCAGCGCAACGAAAGAATACTCCTGCTGAACCCACTTGGGCTGCTGCTCTCTGTGCCTCTAAACAGTGGGCTGCAGGCAGTCTGAATGGTTGGACTAGATGCTTGGGGCCTGCGTCCGGGTTTCTTCTGGGCTTGTGCTGACTGGCCTGTGTGCTGCAGACCCATCAATGAGTTACTGATGGCTGGGCAAGCCGCATCCCCAATGACCCACCTGAGCTTCGGCTCACTGCGCCCTCTCTCTGTGTGCTGCAGACAAGCCCACCGTGATCAAAGGTTCGCAGGTGCTCAGCCCACTTCTGGAGGAGGCACATGTGCCACAAAAGCACAAGTCTTGTGCTGCAGGCATGCCCAAGTCCCACTGGGCGCTCAGCAATCGCTGTCCCCTGCCAATCCGCCTGTGCTGGCACCTGGCTGCATGCTGTGTTATATTCCAAGATCTTGCCAGAGACCCACTACTCACCCCTGTGCTGCAGTCCTGAGGCCGTTCCACATTTGCTGCATGCAATCGGGCTGTTGCTGACTTTTGATCCTGATGCAGGCATCCCCAAGTTTTACAGATGGCTCAGCGAGCGGTACCCCCTCCTGAATCAGCCCGCAGACAGCGCACAGATCCCTGTAATAGACAACCTGTACCTGGACATGAACGGCATCATCCACAACTGCACCCATGGAAACGACCCTGACACCAAGCTCACAGAGACAGAGATGGTCGTACGCATCTTCAACTACCTGGACCGCCTGTTCCAGATCGTCAAGCCCCAGAAGCTGCTCTTCATGGCAGTCGACGGTAAGCTTCCATGACATTGGTGCTGTGCTGCAGATGTGTCTGCTATGCAGCCAGCTCTGGAACCAGGCTCCAGCATGCCTGCTTCTCAGGATGCTGCTTGGCATCATCATTGTTGCAGGGTTTTGATGGGTTGAGTTGCAGCGCTGTGCCTGCTATGCAACTGGTCAGCTGTGCTTCACCATGTGCCATCATTGTGGCTTGCAGCTGAGGAGGCCTTGATCCACTGCCTACCAGTGTGCCGCGCACACGGCAGGCAGCGGTACCCTGGCTGTGGGCAGGCACCAATGCCACTTCAAGCCCCTGCCATCCTGCCTGCCGTCATGCCCGCCATCTTGGTCAGCCCCAGCACAGCATCAGGTTAAATTGCCTGCAGGGGTGGCGCCGCGAGCCAAGATGAACCAGCAGCGCTCGCGACGCTTCAGGAAAGCTAGAGATGATCAGGAGGTGGGTTGCACTTTTTGGAGCCCACATGCATGCCAAAACCTCGAGGTCGCTGCTTGCCTGACCCCTTGCTGGGTCTCACTCGCCTCGTGCACTCTTGACTCTGCTGCCAGCAAGGCCTGCTGCGCCTCCCACTTTGGTGTAGCCGCAGCAGCCGGGCCACCAACAGCACCACTTGTCTTTATCAGGCATGTGCAACGCATGCATGCTGCACATCTGCTTCTGTATGCCCACGGCAAGGTTTTCGATGGATGAACTGCATCGCTCCCCTCCTGCAGAACGCAGCACAGGCTGAACGGAAGGGAGAGGCAGTGGACCCCAATGCTTTTGACTCGAACTGCATCACCCCCGGCACAGCCTTCATGGCCCGCCTCAGTGACCACCTCTGTTTCTTCGTGCGCAAGAAAATCGCAGAGGACCCCGCCTGGCAACGACCCCACATCATCTTCTCAGGTGGGTGTCCTGGTGTGCAGTTTTTCCTGCACAGGCCCACCAGAGCTTGCTAGTACAGGACTTGGGTCATGTGGCAGCTGCGCTTGCCTCATCAACCACTCGCCTGTAGGGCTACGCCACAACCACCATTGCTCACATAGATTAGCCCGTCTGCATCTGACCTAACCCTAATCCGTACTGCCACCCTGCATCTCCGCTCACCCCATCCCATACTGCCCTCCAGGGCATGACGTGCCCGGGGAGGGGGAGCACAAGGTCATGGAGTTCATCCGGCTTGAGAAGCGCAAGCCCACCTGGGGCCCCAACCAGCGGCACTGCCTCTACGGGCTGGATGCTGACCTCATCATGCTGTCGCTGGTGAGGGGCAGAAGGACTTAAAATGGTCTGCGTTAGAGATGCAATTGGGTGCAAGCTGGCTGCCCTCTCACCAAAGCACCTGTCACCAGCTGCTGCTGCTGGTCAGGGAGTAGAGTTTTGGCTGACTCAGCTGCCTGGAAACCCCCTGATGCTGATCAGTCAGGGGAGTGCTGCCTGCATGGGCCTGGCACCACCCTCACCAAGCTGATGCTTGGTGGGTGGACACAAGTCTGTTGTTTGTTGTTGGGTATTGGGACAGCCGTCCTTCTGGAAAACCCTGTGCAGACCCGAGGCGGCAGATCGGCCCCTGTCCTGATCTAGTATAAAAGGCGGCTGAGAGGGCAGGCCATGCTTTACCCCAGGAGACCTGCTCCCACTGGGCCTGACCGCTGTGGCCTCAACCAGTCAACTTGTGGCTCGGCTTGAGTCTTGTGTGGGCTGCCTGACGCTGAACACCTGACACAGTCTGTGAGGGTCCTCCACACGCCCCGCTGCTTGCTCCGGGTGGCAACCCGCTGCAGCAATGTCCCTCCCTGCATGAGTTTGGCCACTGGTCTCACACCCACCTGCATCTACAGCAAGCGAGCCCAGCTCCAGCAGCAGCGCATGGCATGCTGCGCACCCAGCACTTCTGCTGCGCCCGCAGGTCACCTGCAAGCCCCTCCCATACCTGTTGCTCAGGACTGTGCCTCTTTTGCTGCGTCAGCCCCATGCAAGCTCCTTGAGCACCAGGGCATTTTGCATGCTCTTCACCCATCCTGCAGGTCTCCCAGGAGCTCTTTAGCTGCTTTGCAAACAGAAGCACCTCTACATTGGCCCTTCTCCACATCTAGGCACTGGTCAAAATTGTTTGCAGCACCCTGTTGGTGCTTCACAAGCCCCCTGCGATGAGGTTGCCAATATCAGCAGCGGCACCTACATGCCAAGTTCAGGGGCCTGCTGCATGTCATGCCGTCCACAGAAGCAGCTGCATTTGTAGGTGACCCTTGCGCATCACATTTCTGTCTGCTGTGTGAGATTGTAAACTTCGGCAGCCGCTCCCTTGGGAGCCTCGTGCGTAACCACCTCTACATTGTGGTCAGTAAATCAGTCCCTTGCATTCACCTGCTGCAGGTCACCCACGAGCCCCACTTCTGCCTGCTGCGCGAGGTCGTCAACTTCAGCGGTGGCTCCCGGGGGCGCCCCTCCCGCGAGGCCCTGGACAACCCTTGCGCCGAGCACTTCATCCTCTTCCAGATCTGCCTTCTGCGGGACTACCTGGACGCCGAGTTCGCGGGCAGCGTGCAGGGCTTCCCCTACGACGCGGAGCGCGTCATCGACGATTTTGTGCTGTTCTGCATGCTGGTGGGCAACGACTTCCTGCCAGGTGAGGGGCAGGGTGTGCTCATACAGAGGTATCATGTGTACCAGGGGCTGCCTTTGCGGAGGCAAATGCTACTCTTCATTGATGGTGCGGCCTCTCTGTGCCTTTGACTCTCCCATGGCCTATCAGATACACCCTCCATGGGCACGTACAAGTCCATGTATGGTGCATTCAAGGCCAGGGGAGACCATAACATGTGGAATGGAATGGACTCATGTACACGCCCGCTGTCCTGGGTCTGGGTGCTGTGGGCCTGTACTGACTGGCTGCCGCGCCTGTATGCTTTGCTGCCACTTCACCTGCTGCTCTGCAGCATGCAATGTGGAGCAGAGGCATGCCAGCAGTGTAGCCAGCCTGTGCAGTGCACACCCTCAACCACCGGAGATGGCACATCACTGAACTGCGCTTTGCTTCATGTGGGACATGCAGACTGGTGCGCACTTGGTCTTGCCTGCAAGGATGTGCATGCTGCCCTGTCCCGTGCATCTGGTGCACAAATGCAGGCCACGTCAGCTTGTGGTGTCTAGAAACTGGTTCCCTGCTCTGCTTCACTGCTCACAGGGGACAGTCATGGCGTCCAGGCTGCCATAAAGCAGCTGCACTCTACTGAAGGCAGCATCTGCGCCAGTGCAGAAAAAAGATGTGACCTTGGTAAACATTTCTGCTCCCAGTGCAAAAACGTTCGCGATGTGATCACATCTTGTTCTGTATGCTGCTGCTCTCTGCTGCACTGCCCATGGGGGTCATTCAACAGCCTCACTGTGGTTGTGGGACCAGGTGCACACCTGCTGACAGCAGTACCTGCACCGGGGCAGAGATGTGGACCATGCTCACGATTTCAACAAGTATGATGCTGTTGTCCTATACTGCAGACTGGAAGCAGGCCAGATGTTTTGCTTCTGCACCCTGACTGTGGGTCATCAGCACTGTCATAGCAACAGCAAGCATGCTGAAATGGCAGTGTGAGGGGTTGTAGCCTTGCACTGGAAAACATGTGCACATCTGCATCCTCATGATGCCAGTGGTCCAATCTTGCAATCGATTGCAGGCTGCACTATGCCAACTGATGTGCTGCTGCACAGTGATTATGAGCTGTCTTTTCCTGTCAGAGCAGCAGCAAGCGTCCTGTTCTGGCAGGGTGAGGGGTCGCAACCCAAGTGCACATGCATGGCAACGCAGCCAGCGCACAGTCCCATGCTCATGATGTTCAAGGTCCAGTCTTGGCACTCACTGCAGGCTACATTTGCTAGGCGCTTTCAATGGTAATCGCACCTGAATTGCAGCGTGACACCAACCTTGCCAGAGCAGCAGCAAGAATGCTGATCTGGCAGGGAGAGGTGCAAGCTGCATCCAAGTGCAGGAGCATGGCCTGCCCGCCGGGCGCATATCTCCATCCTCATGATGTCATTCTGTCCGACCTGGTGACTCATTGTAGGCTACAACATGCCAGGTGCTCTGCCATTGCATCTGGACTAGAGCTGCCACCTCCGCCAGAGCAGCAGCAGGCTTGCTGATCTGGCAGGGTAAGGGGTTGCCACCAACAAGCATGGCATGCTAGCCAGCGCGCATTTGCCAGAGATGCCAGTGGTCCAACCCTGTCACTCATTGCACAATACAGCAGGCCAAGTGCTTAGCTTCTACACCTTGAGGCTGGCAAATCATCGCTGTTGAGCAGCAGCCTTGCTGCTGATCTGGCACAATGATGGATCGGCAGCAAGTGTGGGAGCATGGCTGGCTCTCATTGGTAGCAGCAGTGGTGTGCTGTCTCCTGCCAGGTGCTTTGCTGTTGCACCTTGGTCGCAGCTGACGCCCTTTGTCAGAGCAGCAGCAAACGTGCTGATCTGGCAGGGTGAGGTGCACAGATTGCTTGTTTGAGTAATGGCTAGTTTGACTGATGATCTTGCTCTGAGCCTGGCAGTGACGTTGGGGGCGGCAGCCAGCACATCTACTGTAGGCATGTGATCCAATCAATGCTATGCCTGTGCTGACACAGTGGAGGGCAGCATGTGCCTCAGGCTTTGCACCAATGCTTCTGGTCTGCCTGCAACCCTGATGCTGGTAGTCTGCAGTGCCTTGCCAGCCATCGTTGGCAACTTTACACAGCTACATGCGTGAGCTCTGCTGTGCATGGTAGACTGCACGCATATTGTTTTGGAGACATCAAGTGTGATCCCCAAGCAGCCGCAACACGTTGAGCAAGAGTCCAGCTCCTGCATCTGCTTAGTTGCATCTGCCTGTGCCGTGCCCTGCTGCCTTTTCTGGTTCTCGGTTGTTGCAGGCAGGCACCAGAGGTTGCCTGCTTGCAAGAACAGAAAACAAGAGTAGGCAGGCATCTCTGGTGCCTGCATGGACAACAGCGCTTGAACATGCCGAGCAAGGTTCTGGCTCCTGTGTCAAACTGGTTGCATGTGCGAGTGTCTGTTGTCTGCTTTTGTTGCTGCAGGCATCTCATTGGTGCCTGCGTCGACAGAGGCGCTGGAACACACTGAGCAAGAGTCTGGCTCCTGCGTCTAAGCAGTTGCATCTGCTTGTGCCATGCCCTGCTGCCTGTTCTTGAATTTTGTTGCTGCAGGCAGGCATCTCTGGTACCTGCATAGACACAAGCCTGGAATACACTGAGCAAGAGCGTGGCCTCTGCAACTTGTGCTGCTGCCTGTGTCTCACACCCCTATGCAGATTTGTTGCTTTGCTTTTGTTGCTGCACTGCCTGCATCAACAAAAGCACTGGAACAACAAGCTGCCAACCTTATGCACCAAGCCCAGCCATGGATCTTTGTGCAGCTGGCCAGGCAAGCATGCTGTTTGCTGGTTGTGCCCAGGGGTGCTGTCCCCCCACAAGGTACACTGCCTGCTGGGGGGGCTGGGGCAGGAGGATCGGAACCCCGAGCATAGGTGGCTGCTGAGCTGTTAACGGCGCTGGGCGCCCATCAGGCTGCCCCCACCCATGAGGGTTGCTGCATGCTGAGGGGTTGGGGCGGGGAAGTTGGACGCCCAGCCTGGGTGGCTGCTAAGCGGGCCCGCTCTGCATATGCAGTGCTTGGTTTCTCACAGACATGCTTGCTCTGCACCTCAAATGACACTGCCTGCTGAGGGGCTGGGAAAGGCGGGATAGGTGCAGAGCCTGGGTGGCTGCTCAGCGGGCCCGCTTAGCAGCCGCACAGGCTCAGCGTCCACCCCCCCGCCTCAGACCCTCACCTCAGCAGGCAGTGTCCCCTCAGGTGCACAGCAGGCACCTCTGTGAGAAGAGGAGCACTGAACTTGCAGAGGCAACGTCGTCAGGGGACGACGTCTCCTGTTGATGTGTCAAGGGCACACCTTGATCAACCCTGTCGTCCTTTGCTGCACCTCTGTTGTCACTGTCAGTGCTGCCACGACTGCACTTGATGTGCTCACAGAGACTCAGCAAGCATGTGGGCTGGGGATCACCTGGACATTGGGCTTTCAGCCACCAAGCTTTAGCTGATGTGCGCCGATAACAAGTCCTGCTGGATCACTGCATGTGGCCACTAAGCTTGTCATGCGGGCGCAGCCTTCTCACAATGGTGTCAGTGTACTTCTCTGAGCAGGCCAGCGGCTGCATTTTAGGGCGGAAGCACATGCTGGTCCAGGCTGCACCTGCCAAGATTTGCAAAAGAGGGCAGAAGCAGACATTTGACTTTGGCTGGCAGCCAGAGTCACGCTCTGAGCATGATCAGGTGGCCTCTGGGAGCTCACCTGAACTGCAGTGCAAGTGGCCTGGCATGATTGTTGCTGGATGTGTGCTGCTGGCCGCTCCTGCTGTCCCACAGCCTGCGGTATCCTGTTCACAGTGTATCACGGCTTGTGTGGTGTGTACTCAACAGATTTGACCACTCAGACTGCCAGCATGGAGCATCTGCAAGACCATGCGGTCCTGTGCTGCTGTGAGAGCTGGAGCATTTTGTGGCGCTTTTGCTGCGGCAGGCGCGCATGAGAGTTCTGCCGTGACTCCATGCCATACCTCCATGAGAGACCATCTGTGCCTTTCAGCCGCTTCCTCTTCCTTGAACAGTATGTGTCACACTCTCAGATCGCGTGGAACACTGGCCCCAAGCTTGTGTCACGCCGTTCACAGATGAGAGAGAGGGCTGGGAGGCGCTCATTGCCATTGTTGCATGTGCCAAGAGCGATGTTGCAGTGGCTCACGCATTCTCATCTGGGCACACCCCTGTCCTTGGTTGCTATATGGTCTCATGGCTTGCCCGGTCCTGTCTTGGCCGCGTGCTGCAGACCAATCCTACACGTTGCTGAGCTGCAGCCCTGTCCACTGTGGACCTACTGAACAGCCAGCGAGCTGTTGGGGGCGCCTCAGACAGCAACAAACCTGTGCTGACTTTGCAGCAGGACCTGACCATTCCCCTTGTGCTGGCCTGCCCGCAGCGGGCACTGCTCAGGAAGCCTCAGATAGCATCCCACGTCTGCTGTTGCTGATGCTGTCGATGTCACCCGCCTGCTGCTTGCATGCCTGCATCTCCTGGCTGTCAGCAAAGACACCTCAGACAAATTGCCATACTGCTAACCCTCTGCCAACATTATTTTAGCTGCTGCCTGCAGCACTACCCACTCTGGACATTGCTGAGGGCGCCCTCGACTCGATTTTTCGGCTGTACAAGCAGTTGCTGCCCAAGATGGGGGGCTACCTGACCCATGCAGGGGAGCTTAACCGCCCACGCCTGGAGCTGCTGCTGGCAGAACTTGCAGGCCTGGAGCAGCAGACGCTGGAGCAGCGGGCTCAGGTGGGCACAGAGATACATTTCTCTGAAATGGTCAGCCCAACCAAGCCGCATTAGGCACAGGCTGCAGGAAAAAGCTGCCATGTGCGCGATGGCTGCTGTTGTGGTCTAATCGCTTTGATGTAGACTGCGCGTCATCACATAAGCTTGCTCACAGTGAGTGAAGAGCAGCCAGTGCCTCATGCAAACCAGGGGCTGCCTTGCGCATTCGCGTATCTCATTACCCTACTGGTTTGCTTTAGGTCACAAGCTCAGTAGGCCAGTCTGCGCCACGTGGCTGACTTTGCTGCATCAGGAGCTAAGGCCAGCTAACTCTGGAGTTTGCAATGCTTTCACATAGTCTATATGGGGTGTTCACGAGCACTCTGGGGACAGATGATGCCGGCTCTTGCCCCGTGAATCCTGCTTGCTCCTCTTGTCAGGAACATGGAATTTTGCAGTACCCCTAAATCGAGATGCTCACTTCTGAGCTTGTATCCCTGCAGGATGCTGAGTACATGGAGAACAAGCGCAGCAAGCGCGGCGGTGAGGACCCTGCCTGGCTGTCAAAGCGTCAGCAGGATGAGCTGGACGAGGCCGACAGGTTTCAGGTGGAGCCCTGTGCTGCTGTGGACTTGAGAGCCTGCAAAGCGCCCTCAGAAGCAAAGCTGGGCTTTACATGTGCAGAGTGCGTCTACCTGCTGCACCAGCCGAATCAGCACTGTGTCCACTTGAAAGGGCGTCTCTGTTGTGACTCCAGGAAGCCTTGTTGTGCATAAGCATGAGCCTCATCTGTAATGCCATAGCCTGCTGGCACTGAAGCAGAGAGATGCAGACTTCTGAGCGTAAACTGCTGCCACGCCTGCCAGGCCAAGAGATTGCTATGCTGAAATTTTCCAGGCCGAGTTGGAGGCCCTCTCCCTGGAGGGCACTGTGGATGAGCTGGCCCTGCTGGCTCGGCTGGAGGGGGATGATGAGGACCCCACCCAGGCAGCGAAGCCGACCATGATGGGCAAGGACATGCGCCAGCTCATCATGTCGGGGCAGGGGCCACAGGCGCTGCAGCTGTGGAAGGTGGGCACGCATGTCAGAGAGCTGCCAGGTTTCTCGGTACCAGCTTGTCCTTTTAGATGAAATGACAGCTGTTGTTGCAGATCATGCTCAGTCACAGGCTCCTGGGCTGACTGGCATGTGCAACCTCTCCATGCGCAAACAGAAATGCCTGGTGCATGCCTGACAGTTGGGTGTGCATGACTAGCAGGGCCACAAGGTTCTGCACTCCTTTTGGGGTGCTGCTGTCCACAACTGAGAAACTGGAGGTGTTGAGGTGCCTTTGGATGAAATTGCTGCAGATCTGGAGCTGGCTACAGCAGTAGCTTGACGCTCTCACTGTCCCTTCTGGCTGTCTACAGCCATGCTGTGGCAAGCGGTTCCTGGCGCTGAACCTTCCTGACCACCACTTGGTGACTGCTCACCCCATTGCAGGCTCAGAAAAAGCCCTCTCACGGGGGCTGATTGCTGGTCGGCTTCCAGTGCGCCACTCATCTTTTCGTGCCCCATTTCCTGCAGGCCTGCTACCCCCAAGCCTGAAGTGTGACCCCTGCAGGCCTGCTACCCCCAGAGCACGCGCTCAGCTCGAGGGTGCCTGCTGCCGCCCAAGCACTCAGTGGCTGCTCACGCTGGGCTGTCCCTCCCCTGCAGGCCTGCAATGGGCGCTGCAAGCCGGGCATGCAGCACCATTTGAGGGTGGCTGACAATACCCCAGCATCTAGTGGCTGCGCACCCCGGCTTGCAGGCCTGCAACAAGTGGGGCATGCATCCCTGCTAGGGAGGAGCTGCTGCTGTTTCAGCATCATGCGTAAATACATAAGTCCACTCATCCTGCCTTCGCCTGCAGGACCGCTACTACCGGGAGAAGCTGGGAATGCATCGCCTGCAGCCAGACTCCAAACGGGCCGTGGTGCAGTCCTACATTGAGGGGCTGCACTGGGTGCTGGAGTACTACTACAGGTGGGGCCAGCTGTGATCTTGGAAGCAGAGTGTATTATCTGCAAGGGGTTTTCTGCTGGGAGCTTGCGCACTTCTCCCTCAAGGGCTGTCCAGCTCACAGGGCTTTCAAATATATTATGGGGTATTGCTGCCCAGCCTCTTCTTTGCCAATGATGTCTCTGGGAGGGTCATCCATCAGCCTCTCTGTGGCTGGATCCCTGTGTTATCAAAGCTTTGCTCTGGATGCCGACGGACTGCTGCCGCCCAGCATATCTGTTGGGCACATGCAAAGCCTTGTCAAGCACTGAGGGCCTGCAATCCTGAGGCAGTTTACGGTGGTGGTCCCCACTGTGGTGCCGCTGTGGCTGCTTGAGCCTTCCAAGGCAGCAATTGGGATTGCACTCAGCAGCTTCTGCGGGCTGCACAGAGCGAGCATAGGCCCTTATATCTGGCACCTTGCAGTGTGCTGGGTGCCCCTGTCTGCAAAGATGCGGGAGCATCATGCTGCTGACAGGTCTCAAGACCTTGGCACCGGGTGCTGGCAGAGTTCCAACCAACACCATAACCCTGGCTTGCCTTATCTTACCCTGTTGGCAAGTAATGTGTAGCCTCAGAACATGTTTCAGCTGCATGGTAGATGTCAGGCTGAGCAGTCACTCGCTTGGGTCAGCAACCGCTGCGGATGGTGCTGTAAAGCAGGAGCAGCGTGGTACTGCCATTCAGAACTGGCCATGGTGGTTGCAGGATCAAGCAGTGGTGCACAGAATCTGGCAATTGACTTGACTGTGCCGTACTTCTCGCCAGGGGTTAAGGGTAGCCAGATATCATTGTTGCATGCTCAGCAATGCAGGTGCTTGGCCTCATGCTGTCCTGGAGGAGAACATCCATTCTCAAGGGTCTCAACAAACGTCCTCATTAGTGGGACTCACACCCCTTGCAGTGCCGTGCAAATCAGCATGGCGCACTCCTGGGGCTGGGCAGGTCATGCAGCCTGAGCATGCCAGTCTCAAGGCGTGTAGCCACTCCATTGAGTCCGTCTGCCAATTGCAGTGCAGCTCAGCTGCACTGCAAGGGCAGCCTTCTGCAATGGAGGGTTGCACTGTCTTATGATGCTGCTGTGCAGGCTGCAGAGCAGCTGTAGGCGTCGCCAACTGTGAGTCCAAGGACGGCTCTGTCCACGCAAAACAGCTGTATGCAGCTTTGCTGGCACAGATGCAGCCAAGGATTTCACTACGTGCACAACATGTGCAGGAAAGCTTTCACAGCACAGGATCCACACACTTCTTGCTGCCATACAGTCTGCACTTGATCTGGCTTGACAGTGCATGTGTTTGACTTTCGTGATTGGGCTTCCTAATTCTGCAAAGCAGCAATGCTGCTTTGCCGGGATTCAGGGGCTCACTCACTGTGTGTTAAGTGCAACTAATGGTCAGGCAGTCTTGGTCAGCAAAGAAGGTGTACGCTTTGAGATGCAGATGTGTGAGTGTCTGAACGGCCCTGTTGCGGCAGAGAATTGCTACACTCTGTCTGACCCCTGGCAGCTGCATGCTGGCTCAACAGCATCGCATATCGCATATCGCATATGGCTCTGAGCTGGGCCTTTGCTCAAAGGCATAAAATCTGTCATGCAAATGGTGAAGCAGTGGGCGTGGCATGACAAGCCTGTGCTGAAGGGTTCTAAAGGTGCTGCACAACCACCATATGGCACCAAGTCGGCCACCTCAACAGTGCACTGCAAAGACTGGGGGCTTTGGTGCTGCACATCGAGACCTTCCCTGCTCTTGAACACTCTGCAATGCTCTGTGCCCTCACTGAATGCTTGTGCAGGCAGCAACCCATGGGCAGGATGCAGCTGCTCCCGCCAATATGTGAGCCCCTCCTCTTGCTCTGTAGACACGGTATGCCAGCAGATGTTCAACTCATGGTACTGCATGGGAGGAGCATGAAAGTCGAGGCAAGTGTAGACAGCATGTACAGCAAATGCTGTACAGACCCTGCCTGTGAATGACACAGACAGCTTGATTTCTCAGCATGCTCAACACCCAGGGAAGCTATCTGCTGCAGCTGCCCTGCAAAGCAGCAGAGGATGTCCAAGAAACGCCACCAGCTGTGGAAAAGACGTTGCTGCAGCAGAGCAATGTTTCTTCCACAAGCAGCTCTTGTCTCATGGACATGCATAATCTGGTGGTTTTGGGGTCTGCACCTTGGGTCTTGTCTCTGGTAAAGATGTAGATCCACCAGAGCATCTCTCACAGAGAGTGGCTTGCATTTGTAGTTCGTACCTGAGTCAGATGCATGCCTGCCATCCAGTTGTAAAGCTGCATAGGCACCCAAGCTCTGGGCAAGGCAGCGTATCTAGCCGGGGCCACAGAAGAAATGCGTGCTGAGCAGAGCCATGGTTTCTGGAGCACTGCATGCTGACGTGGGGTTGTGATGCTGCACTTCTCAGCCCCTGTTCCCAACTAAATTCACACAAATCTGGAAGATGAAACCTTGACAGGCGGGTAGTGATATCCTGATTGCACTGGAGGCTTTCTGTTGCTGGTCTGCAACCTGTCTTGCGAGTGCAGAATGTTTGCAAGGCCAGTGTCATCAGAAAGGAACCAAAGATTGCGTGGTGACGTCTCTCACACTGTCCAAGCAGAAGCCGACAGCTGCAACCACATAGTCAGGCAGAAGGGAGTTCTGTTCCTTCCTGTCTGACTGCAAGGCTGCAACTGTCAGGTTCTGCCTGGGTTGTTTTGAGGGGCTGCAACCCTGAGAAAGACTGCCCAACAGCACTGTCTGCTTTTCTCTGGGGACACTGGACTTGCAGACACCCTGCACTCCGAAGACAGGTGCATGAGGAGGGAGCGTGGACCTGTTTCCAGCACGTGCTTACATGGGTCGGCAATGCTGTACATATCAGCCCTTGAGCATGCCTCCAGCTAATCTCACAACCATTCTGGCCCATGATGGCATGACAGGCAGAGAGGATTCAGGGTGCAAGCTGTCTGCAAGGCTGGTGTCACCAAGCAAAAGCTCACCATGCTTGACACATCCTAACCTGCGCCCTTCAAGGAGTCTCAAGCAGCAGCTGCAAGGTGCGACCACACACTGAGGCAGAGAGGAAGGAGGGCCTACTTGCTGAGCAGCTTGGCGCACAGCTGCAAATTCTTTCCGCTCTGAGTTTGTCATTGCAGTGCAGCTTGACTGCTCTGCAAGGGCCACCATCTGCTTTAAAGGGGTGGCACCCTGTCAGTGCTGGACATATGAGCACAACCAATACCACAAACGGATGCTGGTTGGCAATGGATACTAGTCTTGCCTCCCAGCTGGAGAGTACAAGGCTCCTGCCAGATGAGATCATGACAGGCAGAGAGTGGCGGTCTGTTGCAGACCAACAGACCGCCACTCTCTCCAGTGTGATGACCCCCTTTGCAAGACTGTTGTTGATGTTGTGTCCTGTCTCAAGAGTTCCTGCAGTGCAGCCTGGTCGCGTGTGTTGTCAGTCTTGACAAAGTGCAACCCCGCTGTTGCAGGTAGTCGCCGTTGCAGTGCAGATTGACTGTTCTGCAAGGGCGATTATCACCAGCAAAGGCACTATACTCTGTCAGTGCTGAGCACATAAGCACTACCACAAAATGCCATGTGCAGATGTAATGTCAAGTCCACCTTGCTGGCTGCCACATTTGGACCATACCCTATGTAGGGCCCGGCCTGTCATTGCAATTTAGTCTCACTGTGGTGTGAGCACCTCTCTTCAAGTATCCCGGTGGCTCCGTGGCATACCAGTCTGGCAGGCGCTTCTGTTGGGTTTGGCAGTGATTCCACTCCAGCCTTGCTAGAGTCAGAATGCTTGGCAGCACTGTGGGATCTGCAACACCAACTCTTGACGTTCTTGACCCTGTTTGGCCACGAGTGCACATCTGCTCATGACTCACCCCCTTGTGTTGGCTGCAGGGGCGTGGCATCCTGGACCTGGTTTTACCCCTACCACTACGCACCTATGGCTTCTGACATGACTGAGATCAGCAGCTTTGACATCAGGCAAGGCATGCCAGTAGGAGACGCTCTGCCGCTTCAAGTGACGCACATGCCTGTGCATGTTGCACTGCGTAATGAATGCTGCTTCCGCCCTCGCCTGCTACAGGGAAGCTGACTGCTGCTCAGTCTGCTGCAGGTTTGAGTATGGCACCCCCTTCCTTCCCTTTGAGCAGCTGCTTGCTGTGCTACCCAGTGCGTCGCACAAGCTCCTGCCACAGCCCTTTGAGGTGAACTCAGCTCCAAAACTTGGAGCACATCACCTGGTGGACTCTCTGCTGTGATACGTGGAGCTCTGCTGTCTGCCTGTGCAAGCTTGCACCAGACGCCCACCCGCTGCAGAACACTGACTTCACCAACCACTGCTGCTGTGTTTGCTGACTGCACACCTGCTCATTGCAGAGGCTGATGTGTGACCCCGCCTCACCCATAGTGGATTTCTACCCTGGGGACTTCCGGGTTGACCTGGAGGGCAAGCGCAACGACTGGGAGGGGGTAGTGCTGGTGCCCTTCATTGAGGAGCAGCGTCTGCTGACCGCAGCCCAGTCTGTGACGCCGGCCCAGCTGCACAAGGTCAGCCGCGGTGCTTTCAGGCTGAGATGGGGCAGTCATGCCAGTGCGCGGCACTCAGAACAAGCCTCCAATTGCTTTGAGTCTTGAGTCTTCCTATACGCGTCTGCACGCCAGCTGTTGCGGTGACCCCGAGTCCTTTGCTGCAGGATGAGGCCAAGCGCAACCTGCCAGGCCATGTCCTGACCTTCCTGCAAGACACAAGAGCCCCAGACCAGTCAGGGTACTGTGCTTCCACGCTGCCCTCCCATTTTGCCAGCGTGACGCACTGCAACAGCCGGTGCATCAAGGCTCCGCCGCCGGGGCCGCTGCCACTGGGGGAGCGGGGCTTCTTGCCTCAGGTGAGGTGCCAGGCAGAGCGTAGTGCAGGCGTATTCGCATGCTGTGCTGTCAAAACGGGTGTATGCCCTTCTGATGTCCTGTGCCGAGTACTTTCACAGTACTGCCTTGTCAAGGTTGCAAACCTCCTGGTCGTGCAAGAGCAGGCTTGGCATGTGGCAAAATGCTGAGTGTCTGCTGCCATCCCAACATGCTGCTAAGCAGTCTGATCTGACGTCTGCTGCTCAACCTTCCTTGTATCACACTTGCGCTGATGCTGTGCTGCAGGTGGTGCCTGGCACCCGCGTGGGCGCTGGGGGCCCGGCAGGTTTCCCTACCCTGAAGACGCTGGCCCTGGACTCTGATGTCAGGATGGCAGGAGTGGAGGTGTTTGGGCAGCCCAGCAAGAAGGAAAGCCTCATCCTGCTGGTCAAGGTGAGGAGGTCACAAGTCGGCGGTCATTTGTGTGAACACAACAGCCTCCAACGGCAAGCTGTAGGCTGCTTCACTGGGCAGCATGCTCACGCTAGCGACTATGGCAGTTGCTGCAGCAACAGGGGTCCAGGCCACTCTTGGCAGCCGGGCATGCAAAGGAAATCTCAGACCACTGCATGGGCTATGCTGACTGAGAGAAGAAACCTAAGACCTCCGTCCCTGTGGCCACCCCTGCACATGGGCTGCAGCCCAGCCAAGTCACACTTGGGCAGGCTGCTGGTCATGAGGTCGTCATCTCCTATGCTCAGCGTACCCATGCCTGGCTTGCAGGACAAGCTGAGCCGCCACCTGGAGTCGGGCGAGATCACGGCCAAGGAGGTGGCTGCTGGTATCCTGGGGGAGCGCTGCTGGATCAAGTGGCCGTACCTGCAGGAGGCAGTGGTGGTGGCTGTCTCAGATGGCAGGCAGACAGTGAGTTGCCAGTTGCTGAGTGCTTGTGTGGTGGGTCTGTGAGAGACCGCCCAGAGTTTGAAACTTTCTGCTGCTGGGTGCTGCTGTGTTGGCAGTGCCAGAAGCTTGCTGCTTCCCTGGATGGCAGGTGCAGGCCTGAGTGCATGGTGCTGTGAGAGTCCCCGGCACTTTTATTCAGTAG
Source organism: Asterochloris erici (assembly GCA_019693375.1). NCBI lineage: Eukaryota > Viridiplantae > Chlorophyta > Trebouxiophyceae > Trebouxiales > Trebouxiaceae > Asterochloris > Asterochloris erici. The sequence continues at coordinate 466,202 of JAAMXJ010000002.1, read as the reverse complement.
GGTAGTGCACTTGGTGTGCCTAAGTCTGCAGAGACTTGAGGTGGCACCAAGTCTGCAGAGGACTTGGTGCCATTGAGTGCTGCACCTGCCCTCATAGGTCGACAAGGAGGGGGCCAAGGCCCATGACAAGGCAGCCATGGAGCAGTGGCATGGGGAGTCCTCCAACCTCAGCAGAGAATTTGTGGTCAAGCACGTGAGTGTTAGGATAAGAGGCCACAGTACTGCAGCTGGGCTACTGCACAATGCACAGACCGCAAGTGCAGGTGGCTGATCTTACATCTGGCGCACCCATCTGCCTGACAAGGGGCTCAGGAATGCTAGGCAAGACACTCGTCGTCGCCTGCAGGATCTGGGTATGCTCAGTCTGCGCTGGTTGTGCATGTATACCGCTGGTAGGGGTGGTGACACAGGTTGTTGAGATGGTCATCTAGGAATGCTTGCCATCCGCCCTTGGTAGCAATGCGCATCTTGTGGATTGCAGAGTCTTGATGTGGGGCAGGCTGCGCATCTGCTGCATGCGAGCCCCTGTTCCTGTGAGCTCCCTGCATACTATGTGTGCTGCAGGGCTTGGACGTGGGGCAGTGTGCGCTGCTGCTGCACGTGCGCCCCTGTGAGGGGCTGGTGCGCCAGGTGGACGGGTCCATCGAGAAGCGCTTCAGCCCCAAACACCTTTTGTACCCCATTCAGGTGAATAGCAATGCTCACCACCAGAGCTTTCAGCACAAGGCCGGCATCCTTGATTTCCTGAGAGTGTAGCTGCTAGTTGCTCAATTGTTAGCTAAGGCAATTTTGGCTGTGATGAAGCCCACACACTTCTATCATGCCTTTCTTGCATAGGTCACCAACAGTACTGCCCAGAAATCCCTGAGAGTTGCTTGTTCCAGAATCGGCAGCAGTTCCACCACATTGCAGGAGTGCTGCTGTGACATCTACATTGAGTGCTTAGTTTCTGCTTCTGTGCACCGTCCATGTGCTGCTGTGCTGAGAGGCTGCACCACAACAGCAGAGATGCATAAGATTGTTTTCTGTGCAGGCCACCTTGAGACGCAACCCTGCGCCAGACCTTCGCCAGGACGCGACCGCCATGGCACAACTGCATGGGGGGCTGAGCTTTGAGGAGGGGCAGCACGTCCTCTTCTTGGGGACTGCTCACTACGGCTGCTTGGCCAGGGTGTTGCCAGCTCAGTATGCAGGCTTAAATCAGCAGGTGGGTAGCTGGTGTGTAGAGTGGTGTCTTACTGAAATCAGGCACACGGGGCGCACCAGTCTGATTGCTTCCACAAGGTGATGAGAGATGGGCAGCACGGCCGTCAGAGGTGAGGCTCTGGTTGAGCCAGCTGTCAGAGGCAAAGCTCGGGGTGAGCCTGCTGACGTGACAGAGAAGGACCTTCAGAGGCCTCATCAGCCGAGGCTGGGGCATGTTGATGTGGCACTGACAGGCCATTTCTGCCAGGGTTGAAGCAAGGAGGCCATCAGGTCAACTCGTTCCATGTCGTGGAAGAGATGGGCCCATCAGTGCCATCGCCAGTTCACCCGTGTGCATCAAGCTTGCTGGCTCTGGCTACAATGCTTGCTCAGACATGACAGCTGTGTCGTGCCAATGCAGTGCAGTGGCACTCCTTGTGAGTTCTGGCATGCGGCCTTTGCTCTTTGGGGGCTCCACTGTCAGCCATATATTCAACCCCAGCTGGCTCAAATTACATGTGATGCACACAAGCATGCATGCTTGCTCAAACCATGACAGCTTGAATGTGCCAAGTGTGATGAGTGGCGGTCCTGTCGAGTTGCGGCATGCAGCCTTTGCTCTTCAAAGACCTTTCACTGGCAGCAGCCTGGCGGAACCCAGCTCGTTCATGTGCATGAGATGCACATGATTTGCATTAGATGTGCTGGCATGGCTGACACAGCCCAGCACGTGCACAAGCTTTTTTTGGATGAAAGCAAGTGAAGGTGGCTTGCCAACACTGTTCGCGGCAAGGCTGCATCTGGCTTTGCCAACTTTTTGCATGCAGTCTGCTGGAGAGACTGCCTACACGCACGATGGCTGTCCTGCTGTCTATTGACGCCTGACTGTGGTGCTTTTGTGCATGGCATTAAACCCTAATGTGCTCTTTGACCTGCTGGATCAATAAGCAGATGTTTGCTCTTTGATCTCCCGGGTTGAAGAGTGACTTGAGGAAAACTGCCATGCACAAATAACACACTCGAGGTATGCGCAGACAGCATGGCCGTTCTGGCAGTCTGCTGAGGAGACTGCCTGCACAGCGGCCAGAGCCCGGACACATCAAAGACCGAGTCTGCGCAGAGGTGCCCCATAAAAGAAATTGCAGCAGCATCCTGCCATGACAAACAGGGCTTGCTGCAATGCACTCTCAGGCATCTGGACTTCAGCATTCTGGAGCGGCTGGGAGTTGGACTCATCAGGCCGCTTCCTGGCTGCATCTGCATGGAGCCATAGGTCTTGTGCGACTTGGCAGGGCAGCCTGGCGCCCCTCATCAACTTATTTCTGAGTTTTGCTAAGTTCAGAGCACGGCAGTGACTGGTTCCTACCCACATTGGCTTCTGCCCTTCATGATGCTTTTGGTGGCCCTCAGTGTGGGTGGCAAAATTGTGTGCCTGGCCTGGCCTGGGCAAGACAGCGCATAGCATCCCATACTGTGCAATGCTTTGCTGACAATGGTGTTGTGGCACCACATCTCCTGCCACAGCCTGTCAGCAACAAATGATCTCCCAATCATCCATATTCCTGCATTGACAGTAAGCCAGGCAAGGGCCTTGTTGTACAGGCATGGGTTGATGTTGCACAGTAGGTGCCTTGTAAGGGTCTCACTATGAAGTGGACCGATTTTGCAACATCCACCCATGACAGCACAAGTGGTAAGCGATGAGGCTTCCTAGCTTCCTATGGGATTGGCTGCTGAGAGCGACCACTAGCCAACTTGCCAATTCCAAATCGGGCTGCACCTTCGGCACTTGCCTGTCACCAGTGTGCTGAGGACGGTGAGGTGGTCCCCCCTGACCGGCCAGTTAGGTGTCGCTAGCTGCACTGCACCTTTGCTGCTTTCCTGCCTGGTTGTGTTTGTGAAGTCTGCAGTCACACATGGCAGGTTGGCAGGGCTGGCAGGCTGCTGCACAGGAGCAAGTGCAGTTTCAGGTGGGCTTCCAAGACATTGCGGGTCATAGAATTTGGGGTCTTTCGCTCTGCTGCCGCATCATCAGCACTGATGCTAAGGCAGCGGAGACATGCCCGCATTCATACTACTAGTAGCATTGGGCAGCAATCTACAACAATGTGCAGACTCTTTCCCTTGTTTGAGGACTGTGTTGCCCAGCTCAGACTCAATGTTGTGGGTTTCTGCGCCTGCACAGCTTTGCCTCCTGGCTAAACAGCGGGCTGCCACGAGATGGCAGCCTCTTATGCCCAGAAGGCAAGCAGATGGCAGGCAAGAGGCAGACAGCCTGACGTCGGGTTTGATGAGATGAGTGTGCATCATCATCAGGGACGCACCTTGCACCAAGTTTGAGGTTGCCATCTACTCAGTGCTGAAGCACTTTGCTTACTATCTGGATACTGGCTGCTGAGATGCTGGATTTGCTGGACGGCTTTTATTCCATCTTAGGTCTTAAGAGGTTTTGAGGCTGTTATCACCCATTGGGCTTTTGCACCTGGGCTCACCTACAACGCTGTGGCCTGCCTGCAATGACGTCCAGATGGATTGGCGCTAATCATGGTCACTACTTGACAGGCAGCAGTCTGTCCCAGTGATTAGATTTGCTTGGTGTGATCCTGGTTTGTGTGATGGCAGTCTGCCTGCACATTCACTGTGGCATACCCTCAGCAACTTAAGGTTGGCTGGACAGGGCTGCTGTCAAACAATTACCAACTACATCCTCTTTGAAGGCAGGACTCCTTGAGCAGCACATGTGCCTGTTCAGACAGCTGCTGCCTCTCTGATTGCAGCCACGGCTCAGCTGCAGGCTGCATGGCCGGGCCCTGCCTACGCCTCAAGCAGCAGCAGAACCCTGGACCAACCTGTAAGTTGCCTTTTCCATGTGCCAGTTTCCATGTGCCAGTGTTTCCTTCTGTTGTGATAGTCCCGTCTGCTGTCCATTCTCCTGCAGGGCCAGAAGCTGCCTGCCAGCAACCCTGGCGGCATGCTGCACATTGAGCTGCACCCTGCCAGTCCCGCGGGAGCAGCGGTGCAGGCCACTGCCAAGCGCATCCTGACGGGCGTTCTGGTCCAGTACCAGCCGAGCGGGCTGGTGGCGCGCAAGCTGCAGATGCAGCCACGCACCCTGGGCAGGGTCACAGGTGGGCTTGCAGAGCCTTGCTGAAGACTTTGCGGCTGGTCTTGCCAACAAGACTCAGAGAACGTCTCCACTGATGTGCAAGCGCCGCCAAGAAAGTCTCAAGTGCAGAGCTATGTATGCAACCTGGCAGTGGTGGGTTGACACTATCGTGTGGCGCAGCTGTGCGTCTGGGTACTTAGTGAGCTCTGCCTGCTTGCACCTGGCAGCCAGTTCATGGCAGCTGAAAGCTCTGAAACGTGCAGCTCTCAACTTGACGAGTTCCCCAGACACAACCCATGTGCAGCCTGCTTAGGTCCTCCCTTTGCAACCCAGGAAGTCCAGTGTGCACTGTGCTTGCTTGGAAGGCATCGTGCTGCAGGCCTTAAGTGGTGTCGTGCCCTGCAGGCAGCTTGTGGGTGAGGACGGAGGAGGAGCGCATCGACCTGGGCCTGTGCGTGAAGCATGCAGCCAAGGACATGTGCGTGCCAGATTACGTGCAGCCCATGTCGGAGCGCGCGGGGTGGGCCTACTCGCAGGCGCTGGTGGCTGTCCTGGAGCAGTACAAGGTGTTTGCAATTGGGGGTGGTGTTCTTTCACACCTTGAGGCAGGCACTGCAGGCACGCCAGGCGGAGCTGATTTGCAGGCTCCCCAGCAGCACACACACCTGACGCTCTCTCCTTGCATCAGTCTCGGCCTGCCTGCAGGAAACCCATGTGCACAGTGTAGCTGATGTGCGTCTCGCCCTTTCACAGCCCAACCCAGGTTTCCTGTGGCTCAAGTATCTTCTGTCAGGCCGCTTTCTACAAACACACACCCTGCAGCCACCTGTTGTGCTGACTGCAGAGGCGCTTCCCCTGGGTGTTTGCCATGGTTGAGAACCAGCAGGAGACCTCAGACTTTGAGCTGGGGGAGGTGCTCCCAGGTGTTGGGGTAGAGGCTGCTCTCCAGAAGGTCAGGGAGGCCAAGAAGTGGATCAGCACGCTGCCGCTTTCCAAGCGGCCCCTGGTGAAGGTGAGAACCAGGGCTGCCAGTGCCCTGGCTATCTCCCTGGCACAACTGCTTGCAAGCGGGCTTGTGCAACAGGTGGTGCCACGCTGCTGCACAGGGTGCCTGCTCTGATATGTGGTTACGGTTTCAGCTGCAGTATGATCAAACTTTGTGCCGCTGATGCAAATCCACATCACATGCTTGCAGTCTGCTATCATGCCTACCTGGATCTGCCAAAATTTAACACTGCAGACCAATCACTTCATAGGGTCCCCGACTCTGCAGCCATGATTGCCAGCAGCACAGCATCTACTGCGCATCAGGGCTGCTGCTGAGGCTTTGTTTATTGCTGTCTGCCTGCCTGCCTGCCGGCGTCCTCCCAAGGACATTGCACATATGCATCAGCTCAAATTTAGACTGTAGACTGGTACCCTTCTCCATTCGCTGGACCGCCTGCAGACGTCCTCGCGAGTTGCACCAGAGGACGCCATCCGGGCGCTGCAGGCCTCCTTGCCACCCAACCTGGCCAAACCCCAGCAGCCATTGGAGCTCGAAAACGTGTCTCCCCAGCTGCTGGTGCCCCCTGTTGAGCGCGGCATGCTCACTCTGGCAGTGGCCGGTGGAAAGCTGGAGCTGGGCGACCGTGTTGCTTGCCTCAGGAACACAGGCAAGCTGTGGTGTACATCGCCATGCTGGCTGCCATTTCACAGGAGAGGCTGGAGCTTACCAGTCTTGCAGGTGGAAGCTGGACCTGTAGTCTTCATGACCAACACAAAGGACTGGCTTCCAGGCTTGCTCAGGGGGTTGATACATCACGTGGCCCAGTGGTGTGATGTGCCAACATTGCCGCACCTGTCAGTCCTGGGCGCAAGGCCTCAGTCCCAGTCCTCACATGCTATGTTGCTGCAGGCACCCCAAGTTTTGGGGCGCGTGGGACTGTGGTGGGCGTGCACGACGACGCGATAGAGGTCCTGTGCGATGCCACCTTCATTGGCGGCACAACGCTACATGGGCGGTGCAACTGCAACTGCGGAACCATGCTCCTCCGGGAGCACCTCCTCAACCTGTCCAAGCCCCAGCTTGTGGCCCTGCCAGGCACGTGGCTCGTGCAGCTTGCAAGCAGAAGGAAGCCACCTGCTAGGCTGCAGTGTCTTCAAAGGGCTGCCTGACAGCAGTCTAGCAAAAGTTGACCTCGGCTTCTTACTTGACGCCATCTCCGTGTGGCTGGCGTTGTGCAATGCAACTTGTGGACTCACGTCAAGGGCAATGTCCACAGTGGCAACCCCTTGGCAACCCTTTGCCTGCTGGGCCACTGTGCTGAGCAAAAAGGATCCCCGCCTGCTATTGCCTGACACGCACAGCTGGCCAGAGGCTGGGCATGCAGTGGGCTGCTGCACTGAGATCTGAGCTGCCCTTCTGCAGGCGGCTCTGTGCCGCGCCAGGTCCGGCAGATGCCGCGCCAGGCCAGCGCCAACGCTCCCGTCGTGAACGGCGCTGGAAGTGCCCAGGATAGAGGTGAGAAGCCACTATGTGCGACAATGTGCCTCTCACGGGCCTGCGCAATGTAGTGCACCTGCTGCTTGAGGCTCTTGGTGGACCCATGGGCAGGTACAGGTCAGCATCTGTTGTGCTTGTGCATGTGCAAGGTTTTGGCTGTGTGTGTGCATTTGGACTGAGCAGCTGCGTGTCCCTGCAGCTGTCCCTGGAGGACGAGGAGCGATTCCTGCAGCAGGCAGCTCTGGGCGACCTCTGCAGGTGAGCAGGGGGTCTTTGCAGTGGGGATTGCGCAAGGGGCACACAGGAGATGGTGACCATCTCATGTTGAGGCTGTTTCTGGCAGGTTTCCCTTTTTGGCACCTTGGACAGAGGCATGTCGTCTTGGTATGGTCCAACAATAACCCCAGGCCGGGGGCCCACCTGTGTCATTGAAAACAATGTCAAGGCTTGTCTATGGGACTCAGGTAGGGGGGCAGACACACAGTAGGGCCGTCCAGGAACTGCAGAGACTGAGGGTATTGTAGGGTCCACAGAGACCACTCAAACTTTCAGGAAGTCTTCTGTTGAAATTCTGCGAGCAGGATTCCAGCCAAACACCTGCTGCAGTCCCACAGCTGAACTGGGTCGAGGCCACAGGAGGTGGCCATAAGCCTGTTTTGGTGATGTGGGATTGCAGCCTTATGTGACAAGGCCAGCCTGTTCTGCTCACAATAGTGTTGCAATTCCTGGCATGTGCTCGATCCCATGCAATACTGCGAGCAAGACATGGGGTCAAAGCCCATGCCAGAAATGCAGAGCGCAGTGAGCATCGTGCATGGCTGCCCCGGCTCAGGGATTGTCACCATGCTGCGCCAGATGTTGCAAATGCAATGCAACATCTGTGCCCTTGCAAGACTCCTCAAGTTCAGTAGGGAGCAGCTGACCCTACTTTAGACAGACTGCAATGCTGTTGTGCCGCCATCTAGGGGGGGACCAAGGCCAGCCATGTACACACACACACCAACCCTGCCACAGGAGAGTCATACCATATGCATAGCTGTGAGGGTGTAGCAGGCTCAGTCCACGACTGCAGCAACGGCCTGGACCCAATGACATGGTCATCACCATACCATCCCAGCCATGCCCTGAGCCAGCTCACTACAGATGTGTCTGGCTCTAGCCATTCTGGCTTTGCTCAGCAGAGCCTTTATTCTGCAAGTCAGTGCCATCTAAGGACTTGGTAACCAGGAGTTGCCTGCAGCGGCTGCACATGATGCAGCGCCAGTGTGTTGCCAATTGACTCCAGTACCACAGCGGGGCCGCATACTGAGCTGCAATTGTTGCTTTCTGCGATATTTGCGTCGGGGTATGGCGCTGTGTATGACGGAGCCTCTCCCTGGATCATATCAGGCAATAGTAGCTTGGGGCCAGCCTCTCTTTGAAAGGCAGTGGAAAGCAGTGGTGTGTTTGCAGGAGGTGTGAGCGTGCAGGAGGCTAAGCAGAAGGCCTAAAAGCTGTGCATCCGTTGAGGCGTCTTGTGCTTCAAGGACCATATCATGCTGCCATCATGAACAGTCATGTGAGGGCAGTGCGGCATGGCCACCTGCTATGTCATTGGTGCCTGAGTTCCCCAAGGGAGCGACAGGACATGAGGTCTCGTCTTGAACACCCTGCACTGGCATGGGACTCAATTGCAGCCAAGCCCTTTGAGTTGGATGTTTTTGCTGGAGCTGCCATATCTTCAATGGGGGCAGCAGTGCAAGACTGATGTGCATCACTGATGTGCATGAGTCTGCAGCTGTTCCTCTCACTGAGTTTCGATGCATGTCAGCACAGATGTGAAATGCCAGCATGTCGGAACAGGCTCCTTGCTGTTGTTGCTGCCTGATCTTCAGCAGTCCTGCTCAGGTCTCTGATAGCTGTGCTTAGCCATCTTGTCATCGGCTTGATGCCCAAATGGCAGCAAAGGGGCATCAAATTTGATGATGAGAGATGGCCGAGCACAAGAGCAAGGAACTGAAGCAGCTGGCGCATCTGGCCCACCTCTGTGCCTGCTTCCAGCATCCAATGTCCCATCTCAAACCAAGCTGTACTGCAGCCTGTCACTTCTTTGTGCTCAACCCCCAACAGCCGACTGTGCGCTTGGCCTTGTTGACTGGGGCACAGAAGCGACCCTGTTGCTGGCGTGCAGCTCTGCTGACGTGCCCCATCCACCTGCTGCTGAACAGTTCTGATGGCCTGATGAACACAGCAGAGCCGTGCTCCAGCAGCTGATTGATGCACGCTGCACAGCAGCACCCGAACACATCACTAGGCTGGTCTCCTGGCCGGTCTGGCGCCCTTTTGACTGAACAAGAAGCGAGCCTGTTGCTGGGTTTTCAGACCTGCTGTTGTGCACCATGCAACGTCTGACCAGTGCAGTTCTGATGTTTTGATGAACACAGCAGATTGAAAGTCCATGACCACTGACTGGTGCACGTTGCAGAAGGACAAAGCACATTGCTGCGCCGGTCTCTTGCTCCCTGCTCATGTTGAGAGTGGGTGCCAGCCTTCCAAATTCAGTGCACAAGTCAAACATCTTGCTGCACAGCATTGGACGAATGAGTAGAAGCCAAGTATGCGCTTGGCTGATCTGAAGCCTTGTTGACTCCCACGCAGCAGGCTCTGCCCCTCCAGGCCCTCTGCCCGCGGTCTGTCCACCTCCGTAGCCAGCTCTGCCTGAGCCAGCATCCGAGGAGGGCAAGCCTCACATAAGGGCCTGGAGAATGCGCTGCGCTCAGGACAGGCAGCAGCCTGCTGTAGAGCAGGCAGAGCTGCCTGCTGATGCTGCCTGCTGACGGCGGCATTGAAGGGACCCTGCTGCTGGCGTGCAGTGCTGCTGACATGCGCCGTCTGGCTTCAGGGTTGCAGCCTTGCTCCTGCTGTGTTTATCAGAACATCAGAACTGCACGTTAAGCCAGCTGACTGGTGCACCTTGCACTAGAGGGCCCGAGCACCTCACTACGATGGCCTCCTGGGCAGTTTGAAAAAGCATGTTTGACTGTTGCACAGTAGCGACCCTGTTGCTGACGTGCTTGTCTGCTGTCGTGCTCGTCTGCTGACGTGCATATGCAAAGGGGTTCACTTCTGCTGATGGCGTGAGAATTGCACCTCTGCAGCTGATTTGGTGCACTTTGCATCCAAGCACATCACTTCGGTTCTGCTGAAATGCATCAACCAGCTTCTGGTGTACAGTTGTGCTGAGTTTGTCAGAAGTGCAATGTTGATGAGGCCAGGATGGCTGCACGCAAGGACTGCATTGTGCCTGTTGCCTTAGAACACCCAGGCACATCACTACACCAGCTCTTGCTCCCTGCTCATGTCGTGCTTGGATGAGATTTCCAACTCGCTGGTGGCATCATGGGAGCCATCTGGGACCATAGACTCGAGGCACAGCAAGAGCAAGCCCTTTTGTAGCAGGGAGAGCACTGGTCACAACAATTTGGCTGAAGCTGTCTGCACCTGGCTGAGTGGTAAAGTCTTTGATGTTGCGTGGGCCAGCTGCATCCACCGCCAGGCTGAGTGCTGGTTGCTTTTGACCCTGGGCAGCACAGATTTGATGATCAACAAGTCTCACTGATCTTGCTCTCAAGCCAAAGTTCACTGGTGCAATGTCTGCTCGTGGATGATCATTGCCAGTCAGCCACCAAGGGCGGTGGCTATCTGCCAATGCTCATTCTCTTTGCAGACTAGCTGTGACAGTCTGACTCCTGCACTGTCTTTGCTTTCCCTGGACACTTCAGTAGCTGTGCTTTGACATCACCTGTTTGCTTGCATGTGCTTGTGCAGTGACGCGCAGTGGGGGTTTATCATGTTATGCAGCGCAGTCCACCTAGTCAGGTAATATCACATGGTGTTCAAGCAGGTGCCAGGCAGGGGACAAGCAACTAAGATCTTGCTTTGTGCCCAGCTAACAGGATGGTGGGGCCAATCTGAAGGCCACAGAGGTCGGCTTGAGAGTGAGCTCTGCCATGTTGTCAGGCTTCCATAATGCTGCACTCTGTCCCAACAGGTGCTGGACGCAAGCTCTGCCCAGGGCCTTCCGGGGCCACTCTGTCGTGCACTCTGGAATGGGTCTCAGTTTACCAGGTGGAAGGCTGTGTTTGTTTAGTGACTTTGATGGTGCGGCAGTGTCGTTTCTAGGTCACCTCAAGTCATTCACGATGCAGCATCACAGCCACTCACAGACTCACCATATGACATAATCTGGCTCGCCATGGGAGTTGCAGCCCTCTTTTCTTGTGCTGCTGAATCTTTGTCGTCATGCACCCCTTGTTGACGATGCCAGTCAACAGATGGTGGAGCCAGCGGCAGCTGACATCCTACGAAAGCAACTGGGCAATGTTTGCAATGGAGAGAACTTGTCATTGATCAGCCGCCTCTGTCAGCGGAGGGTCAGCTGTGAAAATCTGGCTCCTGCGTAGGCCCCTTTTGTTGGAAAGTCAAGGTTGACTGGACTACCAAGAGCTTGCAATCACGTGCAATGTTGAGCACATTGCAATTGGATGAAGCCAGGATTGTGCAGAGCGCTCAACCCATGTGCATGTGGCCTTCATGGCCTTTTTGGCGATGTCTCCCTTTCTTGGCGGGTGGTTGCATCATGCTCCCCGGGTCACCATATTTGCTGGCTAAGGAAAAAGCCAGCAACTGTGATGAGATTTTGCCGCCAAGGAATTGGAGATCTTGGCCTGGAGGCCACTTGCCTCATCAGCATCACCTGTTTGCTTGCATATGCTTGTGGGGTGTCGGGAAGCAGAATCAGTACGCCTGATGCTTCTGCTCAGCCATGTCAAGCAGCCTGGCTACATGCCGCTCATGGCTAGCACTGCGTGTGCGACACCGCTGCCTGAAACTGCTTGCCATGTCTGCCTGCAGCGGCCTGAGGGCAACACCACCCCAGTCAAGCCCAAGAAGCGCCAGCCCCTGTGCCCGCCAGACAAGGAGTCCAAGGGTTTCACCCTAGGTCGGGGTCGGGGTCTGACACTACCCGCCAGTGCAGTGCAAAGTGCAGCAGCGCCAGGTGCCTCAGCAGCCCCAGAGATGGCAGCTGATGGGGCTGCAGAGCCGCAGCCCAGCAGCAACACACCTGACGGCTTGCCTGAGGACCAAGCCAGGTTTGATTCAGCCTCGGCCCCACAGCTGGGGCCACAGGCAGGAGTGGATACACAGGCCAGACCAGCAGATGGTGATGGGCCCCCAGCCTCTGGGCAGGCACTGCTGCAACAGCTGCGCCATGGCTCAGGTGCCCTGGCGGATGGCACTGCTGCAGCTGCCGGCGTCAGTGACGAGCATACAGCAGGGGCGCAGAGCGCCGCTGGCGGTCCCTCAAGCATGGGAGCAGGACACGCAGGGGCTGCTGAATCAGCCCCAGGCATGCAGGCAGCAGCAGGGTCACATTTGACTGCACCCACTCCAGGGGTTGATGGGGCTTCCGGTGGGCCCCACAACATGCAGAAAGCAGAAGGGGCGGCGGCTGTTGACAGCCCCATGCCACTAGACAACCTGATGCAGCACGGCGGGGAGGCAACCCCTGCGCCAGTCAGGGAGGCTGAGGACGGGGATGGGTCGCTCCTGCTGGGGCAGGGCGGCTACAGTGGCGCCACTGCTGTTGGCGCCCAGGGCGATGGGGCCAATGGCACGCAGCTGCCAGGCAACTCTGCCGCGGGGCAAATGCTGCTGCAACAGCTGCAGGCCCAGCCTGACCAGGGTGAGCTTCTCTCTGGTGTCTTTTGTGCAATGTAGCTAGCTGTCCTGCCCTTGCTTTGCATGCAAAGCGGTAGCATATGACCTCCAGACTTTCACCTGCTGGCTTTGCATGTGTAGCAACAACATGATGACACAGGAGCACCAAGTGCAGCTGCTGCAGGCCTCCTGCTGTGCTGTGGTGTGCCAACCAGCGCAACTGAATGAAAGCTGACCACCCTGTCACGTCTCCTGCCTGCAGGCCGCTCGTTCCTGCAACAGCTGCAGCGGGGAGGGTTGCCACAGGGGCAGGGTGCCGGAGGTGAGCCAGCATTGCAAAACTGATGTGCAAAGCAGCGCAATGCGGGCTTCTGTTTGCCTGGCCGGCTGCCACGCCATCGGGCAGTGCAGGGTTTGCCTGGCCCTGGCCCCAAAGCTGCCAGGTCGTCCAGCGTGCTGCTGCTTGAACAGCCCACCACCCTAAGAGGGCATGCCCCTCCCCTGCCGGCTGGCCCTGACAGAGCTGCCAGCTTGTCCAGGGTGCTGCTGCCTGCACAGCTGCCTGAGCTGCAGAGGCCCCTCTGCCCGCCTGTAGCACTTGAGGCCAACTCCAGTCTGCCAGTGTTTGTACAGGTTTTCAGCTGGCACTGCACTCTTTGAGACAGCAGGATAAGAGCTCGTTACTCAGGTCGCGTGTCAAGCTGATCATGACTCTGCTTCCTGGTGGCTGCTTTGTGACCAAGGGCACTCCACTGGTGGCCGCTCACAGAGGCTAGATCCCCTCAACATACCCCCCAAGACAGGATGCCTTCTGCAGGCCTGGGAGCACAGCCGGGCAGCTCTGGCGAGGCCCTGCTGAACATGCTCCAGAAGGCCGGAGCTCAGGCGCAGGGCGGGGGCATTCACCCTTCTCTTGAGGGCCAGGGGCCGGCCAGCCAGCCGCAGCTGCCTCTGCCAGGCCAGCAGGGTGACTTGGGGCTCGCCTCTGCAGTCAGCGGGCAGATGCAGGGGGCAGGCCTGGGGCCTGGGCTGGGGCCAGTGGTGGCACCACAGCTGAGTCCAGGCTCAGGGTTCATCCTGCAGCAGCACGCCAGCCAGCAGCAGATGCATGGCCCCCAGCAGCACCAGCTGAACCAGCAGGCTGGGCAATTCCTGCTGAACCAGCTGCAGAGAGGCATGCCCCAGGGTGGAGCCCAGCAGCAGCCGCCGCCGCAGCAGTTGATGCAGGGTTGGCCACAGCAGGGACAGCAGCAAGGTGCAGTCAGGATGTGTTGCAGACTCCAACTGCCTTGATCACTTTCTAGGCATGCAAGATGTGCCCAGGCGCGCTACCCAGCATCAGCTGCCATCAGTGTGCGTGCACAGCTGGGGGTTGCCGTCTTCACGCTTTGTTACCTCCGCATGGCACTATGCACCCAATAATGGTCAGTCCCTAGCTAGTGGAAGCCCTCTGCTTTGCAGCATCACATGGCCAAACCTGCTGCTTTGCCATGGACTCTCCCTTGCCAGACCCTGGATGTCCCCTGCATGCAGGCCTGCCGTCCCAGCTACAGGGCAACCTGCTGCTGCAACACCTACAGCAGCAGCAGCAGCAGCAGCAGCAGCAGCAGCAGCAGCAGCAGCCGCCACCCCAGCAGCCCCCCTTGCAGCAGCAGGCTGTGCACCAGCAACAACACAGGGCCCTGCTGCTGCACCACCTGCAGCAGCAGCAGCAGCTGCAGCAGCAGAGCCACCAGTACCAGCAGCCTCCGCAACAGGGGGGGCTGCGCCCGACCCTGGCCCCTTTAGCCCCAGGAGAGGCCCTGCTGCAGCAGCTGCGGCAGGCGCAGCAGCAGGGGCACCAGGGGCACCAGGGGCACCAGGCGGCGGGGCAGCTGTCCCCTGAGCGGCAGTTCCTGCTGCAGCTGCAGGGCGGGCAGAGGAGTGGGCAGCCGCCGCAGTCCCCACAGCCAGGGCAGCAGGCGTTCCAGGGACTCGCTGCTGGAGCAGGAGCCGGCAGGGGTGAGCATGCACCCTTCCCTGCTGTCTGTGGGGCAAGCCTCTTTCTGGAATGCGTTCCACACTTCCCAAGGTGTTTTGGTTGCCTTCCCCAGGCTCGAACAAGCCTTGGTTCTATCAAGTGGGCCAGACTCTGGCTGTCGTCTACAGGACAGTCACAAGATCGTCACTCCAGAGCCGCTGGGTCGGTGCGCTGGTCCTCAAAGCAGTCTTGCTGAGAGCCGCCACTGCTGCCTGCAGGGCTGGATCAGGCCGGAGCTGCTCTGCTGCAGCAGCTACAGGGAGCAGCGGCTGCATCCCCCCAGCAGCAGCGCCCCGGTGGGCAGTGGGCAGGCATCCTACAAGCGTCCCCCCAGGCCGCCCGGCAGCAGCCACGCCTGCCATACAGCCCAGACCTGCCACCCGGCTTCCAGAGCACAGGCAAGTGCAGCCTTCCTTGACCAGTACCTGCCTCGACTACCTGTGGGAAGCGTATCTGTTCGAGCTTTGCATTGGGGTTGGGCAAGGACTGCAAGTCTGCGGCTCCCTGCGGTTAAATTTGCGTCCCCGTGTGTTACACATGCAGAGGCCTGGTGACGAGCAATGCTGATACAAGGTCTGTCTGCTGCAGGCACGCCTGTGCAAAGGGGCTTGGGCGGCCCACTGCCAAACTTCACAGCACTCAGCCCCACCCAGTTGCAGGGGCTCACTCAGCAAGTGTCGCCCGGCTTTCAGCAGCAGCCCCAGATGTTTGGGCACCAACAGACCGCTGAGCTGTCTTCCCAGGGTGGGCAACCTGCCTAAAGAGCTCGTCAGGAAATAGCTTCACCTCAACAATCAGGCTCTGTCTGGAGACTGTACGGCATTGGCGGATTCATCTGGTCCTGATGTTCTGGCCTGCTTCCTTCAAGGCGTCGTCGTCTGCCATCGCTAGGTCGATCTGCAGCGCTCTGTGTGCCATCTCCCAGCTGGCTCTGCATGCATGACACCACAGCACAACAAGAGGAGGACAGTGCAGGCATTGCACTTTTACACGAGGTGTGCACCTTCTGGTGGCAGCAGATGGTGCTGACTGGGTGCTGACCGGGTGCCGACAGGGTGGACTGGTGCCAAGAGAGACGATGCCAGGCTGCACTATGCTGTAGCAAGTCAAGCTTCATCTGCTCTGGAAGATGTGGCACTGATGGTCTCAAGCACATTTGTGCAGAGCTGCGGCATTTAGTGGCATGTGAGTCTGATATGTCATTCAATGTATGTATTGACAGTTTGAGCGCTCTGACATCATGGGTTTCCATATGCAGGTCCCTCTCATGGGCTCGGGGGAGCGCCTGCCCAGGCGCAGCCGGCTCAGGGGCAACCCCTGGGAGCTCTGTGGACCCGCCTGATGGAGCAGCACAGTCAGGAGGCAGCAGCAGGGCGTCAGGGACAACTACCACAGCAGCAGCAGCAACTACCTCAGCAGCGGCCATCAGGTGCGGCACCAGAGGCAGACTTCTGGGCGATGCTGCAGGGCAGAAAGTAGCCAGTTGAAAGCTCCAGAACACACACCACAGCCCCATATCTTTCCCCAACCAAAAGCCTGTCCAGCTGGTGAAGGGATGCTTCCCTGTTTGCCCAGATCTGCTCAAACATCATGTCCTATTTATTTTACCAGCAGCGTTTCCACTATATGACGAAGTTTGGGCCCTAGATGCATCCATCTCGCACGCTACCTGTTGCCAAGCATTAGAAAGTGCAGGCTAGTCCAGTTGACTCATGCTACATGGAGTGGAGTCTTGCCAGTCTCCTCAAGTCAACATGTGACGTGAACGTTGAGGACTTCATCAAAGACCAAATGTGCACGGTGGCATCCTTGATCAATGCATGCTAGTCACTAACGCTGCTCATGGAAGCAAAATGGAAGGCAGGCTGGTTTGGGCACAACCTGCATCACTTCATGATGCTCTCCAGATGGCTGCTGTCTTCACAGTGTTCATTGCGCAAATTTGCGTTTAAACTCAGCTGGCCACTCATGGTCATATGTTTGTGAAGGCATGCCTCAGCGGGGAAGACTTCATGCAGTGTCAGAATTGGCACAACAATTCTTGATGCAAGTGACTGTCATAGGTTCAATGCAAGCTGGCACTACATCTACACAGTGGACACTGCGCTACAAAAACACTGATTGTCTTTCTACTTGGGTCAGATTGGATGCGTCTTCATGTTCCTCTACTCGATTGCTTAAATTTCAAGCATCACCACCTACACACAGCTTAAACACGGCTCAGCCATTGAAGTCATACAAGGCAGCATGGAAGAATGCTTTGTTTACACGAATGGCAGCAGGTCAAACCTTGCATGGCAAGCCCTGTCCCGGCCAGCAAACATGCAGCTTCTGCTGCACAAATGCCCGCCCAACAAGCTTGGTGGACATCCCCACCTGCTCATGTCTCGCCCAAACAGGATTGTGGTGAGCCAGTTCAGCATGACGTAGATTCTGTTGTTGATGGACCCCAGACGAGTGAGGTAGGCGCTGCGCCAGGCCACCCAGCTCCAGAATCCTGACAGGTTGAGCCAAGGTCTCTTGGCATCGCCCAGAGACAGGACTGCACCGTGGCTGCCTGCAGACAGATGCTTGGGCTGTTTGCTATGCTGCGCATGCTTGAAAGGTTGACACCCAGACAAGGACGCCCGGT
Organism: Asterochloris erici; assembly: GCA_019693375.1. Lineage (NCBI taxonomy): Eukaryota > Viridiplantae > Chlorophyta > Trebouxiophyceae > Trebouxiales > Trebouxiaceae > Asterochloris > Asterochloris erici. The sequence goes on along the minus strand of JAAMXJ010000002.1, from coordinate 449,074 downwards.
GTTGCACAGAGCCAGCACTGTGCAGACATGGCACTGCCTGTTGGCATATGCCTTAGGGCAGCTATGTGACAGAGGGGTGGCTGCTTGTTGATGCTGCACATGTCTGGATGGTTCAGGCAGGGCCTCCTGGGTTCACAGGCCACATGCATTGCGGGATGGCCAGGCTCCTGGTGCAGCTGCGTGCTCCACGAGCTGGTCGTGCTGCAGGCATGACAGGATGCTTTGAATGCTGAGTCTAGAGCAGCTTGACTTCAGTCAGCAGTCTTGCCTCGGGTCTGCAGCATTTGGAGGCCATTGAGGCAGGCCCCTTCCCCTGTGCAAGGCTAACATCAGCTCTGCAGTCTACTGCCAGTTCACCCATGTTGCTTGACTAGAAGGGGAGACCATGGTACACCCGGTCAGCTGCATGGCGCAAGTTGTGAATATGGCACTCTGCTGGCTTTGCGCTGCGGGGCCGTGCTGCAGCGCCCCGGCTGTGAGGCTGCCCAGCTCACCGACTTGCGCCATGGACCCAAGCTGCTTGAACTCAAAGGGCGGCATGGCAGCTGCCTGGCTCTCCCCCTGGGCCAGCTTGTTCAGCTCCTTGGCCAGATACGCGCCCTGCTGCTCAGCCACCTGCACAGGGGATGCCAGGTATGATCTGACGACTGTGGGGAGAGGGAGGCTGCTCAGCTATCTGTTGGGGGGCTTCTAAGCAGTCTGTGAGGGCTGACCAGCTCCTCAACACCCTGCAGGGGCAATGCAGCAGAGCTTGTGTACCAAGATATCTGGTCTTTTCGAAAACATCATGCCGGGTGCTCAGTCGCCTTCTGGCAGCAAGTGTGTAGGTGGACGTGGTGCCAGAAGCATTGTGTTCCCAGGGGAATGTTGCCCTGCTGCACAGGCACCCGCACTGGAGATGCCACACAGGACTGCTTGCTCTCATTGTGGTTTGATGTCTGTGTCATCTTGCACAGTGCTGAAAGACCAAAACAGTGGCCTGCAGATGCACCACCTGCTGCCTCTCAGCACAGCAGGCCCAGCCACGGTGCACACGGCACCGCATGGCATGCAGTACCCTGATGCTGTGGGACTCGGCAACAAAGCAGACCCTCATGTCTCACCTGGGCTAGCGCTGGGAGGGGTTTGTCAGGGTTTGCACTGCAGCCAGCAAGACACACGAGTCAGCAGTGCGGCATGGGGCACAGCAACCTGAGTGAAAGTTGGCCAGCAGCAAGTCAACCTGCATGTGCATGGCCGGATCACACAGCTGGGCATCGCATAGCTCTGTAGCCAGCTGTGGATGGCCATGTCATCGTGCCAGGGTCTGAATACGTCAATGATGTCTCACCAACAGTCTCCCAGAGCATAGATACGAGACACAGGTGTGAGGGATTCTGGTGCAGCCTCCCCTGGTTCTCTGCTCTCAGACCTGCCGTCAGTCTTGACCTGCACGACGTCCAAGACACTGCTGCACACCTGCTCTTCCCTGCGCAGACCCTGCACAGAAGTCATGCCGACGTGCCTCCGTTGCAGAATGTGTCGTCGCACCCTTGGCCTGGCTACACCAAGGCAAAGCAACTATGGAGTTCCTTCCTGGGCATCATAGCCCAGCGAAGAGCCCACTAGCAGGTGTGGTGCTGCAGCAGCACTTGTGTCACGATACGTAGCCTCAGTCCCCACACAAGCTCACATCCTCAGGCCGGCGTGGCTGCTCCTCGGCGCCAGGCGAGCGTGCCGCCTGCAGGACGCGCAGGCTCGAGTCCACCGCGATGCGCCCCTTTGCCGTCTTTGCAAAGTTGAGGGAGGTTGTGAACTCTGTTGGCCCCACTCCTGCAATCAGGAAATGATTCTATTCCAGTCAGTGGTGACTCAGGCAGGCTGCAGGTGCAGCTTTAGTGTGGGACGCATCTTTGAGGGGTCCATGCCTGCGCTGCAGTCAAGCAGGCTCTCATGTCACAGGCAGCGGTCACAAAACCGGCACCGTTACTGTTGGCACAACGGTGCGAAGACCTCTCAAAGCAGACGAGCTGGAGATGGGGCCTCTCTGTCTGCATGCCTAACAGGCACACAACCTGCCTGGCACAGTCCACGACAGGGTGGACGGTGCACGCAGCTGATGCAGGGGGACCCCAGTCCTGGGCAATGTGGCAGCAGATTGCGCCGCCAGCCTGCCCAGGGTATGCAGGCACACCTACCATAATCCTGGCCCACCTGTGCTCCAGACAGCCAGGCCAAAGTCCATCTCTTCCCCATTGGTCAGTCTGCAGTGCTTGGGGTGAACCTCCTTCACCATGCCCTGCAGCACTTAGAAGAGGTGCTGTGTTGCCAAGCTCTGCTCAGTGCAAAATAGTAACGGAGGAGCTCGTGGGGCAGCACAGGAGCAGGCTGCCCCTTGCATCAAGGCATTTGTGCCACTGAAGTAAGCGGCGCTGCTGCAGGAGGCAGTTTGGCAGTGTGTGCCGCCCATCAGTCAGAACTTGGTGCCAGTCCACTGGCAAAGCTCATGCCAAAGCAGATTGGCAAGCAGCCACCCAGACCCACCTGCATCAAGTGGACCTCTGCATGAATTGAGACTATGAGCAGCATGCTGCCGCCACCAATCATCCAAGTTTGCAGTAAGCAGGTGTTGCCATTTTGCTGTTCTGACAAGCAGCAGCCAGATGGCTAAGGGCGGCAAGGCCCACCTGCACCAGGTGGACCCCTGCCCGGGTCAGCTTGCGGGCAGCATACTGCCTCAGGCGCCCGTCGAAGCTGCCCAGGAGCTCCTGCGCCTCCACCAGGGTGACCCTGCACCAGCACTGAGCCGTGCTCCCTGCTGCTGAGGGGCTGCTTGCCGTTCACAAACACCACCGAGGCAGCAGACCTGCCAGCCACTGGCACCTGTCAAGGCCTACTTGCCATGCACACACGTCACACAGAGGCAGCAAACCTGCCAGCAACCGTCAGTGCACCCTTCTCTGCCATACTCAGCATCACAACATGCTTTTCAGTGCGGCAAGAGAGCAGCAATGCTGAAGGCCAGGCCACCCTTGGCAAGGTCAAGACACGCCTCTCTCAGCGCTCTGCTCGATGAAGGCATCATCAGCCCTTCCCTGTTCAGTGCAATTTGGACTAGCCAGGTTGGTAAAGCCACGGGTCATGTGAGGCAGAGCAGAGCCGCACTCGGAGACAGCCTCGTCGCGAAAGTGCCCTCACCTCATGTCCCTTGCTCGTGAAGCGTCAGTCTTCATCAGGTCTGAGTTGATGAAGTCCGACAGCTCCCCTGCACAGGCACGTGCAAGGCTTCAATGAAGTGCATCCGCCAAGCCCTGCCAAGCATCAAATAGCTGAGCTCAAGCGGGCTGGTGCACCAGGACTCTGACATCCTATACTTGAGGTGCGGGGTCTGACAGAACAAATGTCAAGGAAGCTTTAGAATCCCCTGTTCACGTGGGGCGTTCAAACACCCCTACATGTGGCGAACATGGCCCACAGCGCCCGCAGAGCAGCTACCCTGCGCAGTGCACAGGGGGCCCTTTGGTAAGGCGTGTCAGCAGGTGCCAAGAATGCTCTGCAGGCAGGTTCACGCAGCGTGGGTCATGCTGCTCCACCAGGCCGCCCACCTGCAAACTCGACGCCTGTGGGGCCGCCGCCGACCACCAGCACGGACAGCAGTCTCATGCGCTCTTCAGTGGTCCTGCACAACGCAGCGTACCAGCTCAGGCAGATGCTTCCGATGAGCCTGCATGACCAAAAGCATGCAGTCTCAGAGCCGTTGGAGCTACAGGTACTCTCAGGCCCAAGCACTGTGAGGTGCCAAGCTCAGTGGCCGCCGCTGTGTCCCCAGCCCCAGGCCTGCTGCAGGCTGCTGAGACTTCAAGAAACCACAGATGACATCCATCGCAGAGGACTGACTACCAATGCGCTTGTGGGCAAGGCCACCCACCGGCTGGGCAGGTTGGCCAGGTTCCAGTTCTCTATGAGCTTGCTGCGGATGGCCACAGAGTCTGTCACGTTGCGCAGGGGCAGGGTGTGCTCGTCCACACCAGGGATGCCAAAGGTGGAGCCCTGCAATGAGGCAAGGGTGAGGCAGGAGGCAAGCGTTGTCCAGGCCGCACCGAGACTATGCAGCCAGCAGCTAACAGGCTGTGGCAGATGCATCCCTGCACCCAGGTGAATAGATTGTTGGCATGTCAAGGGCACTGCCAGGGCCGTGATGCAAAATGGCTTCAAGGAACGTGCTTGTTTAAACAGGGCGTCAGCATTGCTCCAGTTGCGTTGCAGTGCGCTGGGCAGACAGTTGCCACAGCCACATGCATGCATGAGCGAATGCACACACAAGAGTGGCTGGCAGTGGTGCTGTTGTGCCCTGCTTCAGTAAAGCCCAGCTAGGCAGGAAAAGCTGGCACCAGAGTTGGAGAGGCACCTGGGAGCCAGTGGCAATGACCAGGTGGTCATAGCCTGTCTCAAAGGTCAGCCTGTCTGCGTCCTGGCAGGTGATCTTGCGCTTCTCCGTGTCCACAGCTGTGCACTCTGCCCTGCAGGCGCCGTGACATGGAGTGGACACCATCACGTGTAGGCAGCTGGGCATTGCTGCCATGCGGGCCATGCGGCAGAGGAGGTGCTCATGCCCTCACAGCATGTCACCATGTATTTCACATCATGAAATGGCTGGCTGAGTGAACAAAATCGTGCAGCACAACCCAACGAAAAAAGCTAAACACTGAGCAGGTGGTGCTCACGAGTAATAGTAGTTGTGGGCCTGGGTCAGCGCCTTTTGAATGCGCACCACCGGTATGGCCACACTGCGAGGCTCAATGGTGCCCACGCAGGTGGAGGTCAGCAGAGGGGTGAACACCATGTGGTTACGGGGGCTGATGACCTGCAAGCAGGGGCGGGCACAGCTGCAATGCACTGCAACAACCAGTGTGGGGATCAACAGCTGTGCAGACAATGGACGGTGGGCAGATGAACATAAGGGTTGTAGACCTGACGACCTGCAGTAAGGGCGGGCAACGCGGTGGGCAGGGCATATGTATAGCTCAGGCAGCCCAGCAAAGCTTGTGCTTCATGTCACGCACAAATGATGTGCATGGCACCGGACCCCGCAGGGAGCAAGGGCCGTCAAGGAGGATACGTCGACACTCTCAGATTGCAGAGGCTGAGCACCTGCAGCAGGTAGGGCGATGAGCAAGACCCATGCACAGCTCTCCTCAGCGGGGGGGACAGGTGACCTGCAGGATGTCGGACACTGCAGGGAGCGATTGCCTTTCTGGCACACATCACTGGGAGCCAAAGCACCTTGTGGTGCAGGGGCAGTCTCTGCAACACGTTCAGGGCTTCCGGCCTCATCAGGAGCTAGAGGCGGCAGGCAGGGCCTATGTCTGTCGCACCACATCTGGCCTGCAGGCTTTGTGTGCTTGTTGCGGCTGCTGCAAGTGGACCACGTGTGGCTGATGTTATCCAGATCAGCTGTACCAGGTTGAGATGCAGCATATGGAGGGTTTATGTCACAACGTCAGAAGGAGGGCTCACCGTGAGATCATATTTGCGTGTGTCCAGATCATGCGCTAGCCTGGCTGCGGCCCAGCCAGTCCCCAGCACCACCACTCGGGGATTGCCTGTGCTGAGGGGCATTTGAGTGATGCCTCTGATGGCATGCATGCTGCTGGCTGATTGCCTGTATTCATGCTGCTGCCAGCCCAGCTGTGTGGCTGTACCATCTGCCAAGCTGTTGCCGGTCCCTGCACGAATGTCATTTTGGTTCAGATGCTGCCTGCCAGCCCGCAGCAGTCTGCCGATACGGCTTCTCATGCTAATCTGCCTGAGCTGCCAAGCTTACTGTGATCAGTGCGATCTGGCTTGGTCATCTGCTTTCTATCTGAGTCATGACCTATACGCAGCTGGCCCCACCAGCTCCTGAAACCAGACGGTGTGTCTTTTCTTCTTCTGTTCTAGACCTGAAAACCAGACACTCAGAAATTATAAAAGCGACCACAAAGCACCCCGAGAATGTCTGTTCACGAGGGATGGAGAATGACACAGGTCAGAACAGCCCTGTTTTGAGCGGCCTCACAACTCATGCATTCGGGCAAGAATGGGCCCTTCTATGTGCAGGCGATCTGGACTTCCAAGATCAGGTTGGCTACAAGCCTCCCAGGCCATGCGTCCTGCTGCCTCAGGTGTGGCCAGAATGTGCCAGCTCTGCCAGCTGATTGACATGTGCTGACCCCGAGATGCTCTGCAGGTACCACGACCTGCTGGACTGTTGGGCCGTGGGCAGCCCACCTGCAAGGTGCCAAGTGGCTATGCAGACTGGCAGCTTTCAGACGAGGACCTTAGCTGGACTGATCAGTTCAGGTACAGGCCTGAACAAAGCAGCTTTCTCAAGAGGTTTTGGCTGTGCCCCAGGAGGTCCCGACGTGCAATTGCAACTGCCCTGCAGGCCTCGTAGAGCGCCATTCTATCAGGACTGGCAGCTTTACAAGGCATGCGGTTTGAAGAAACGGATAGTTCTTTTTGCCGTTGGTGGCTGCGACCTGGTGGATACTACAACACGCGGGCTACTGAAGCGGGCATCGGCGCTTTGGCAGGTCAGCGTGCTTGAGCTTGAGGCGCCAGTGTGGGGAGTCAGCGCCCGCCTGTTGCTTTGGTGTGAATGCTGCAGACGCAACATTGTTGTGATCATGCTTCAAGGGTCTGCAGGAGCAAGAAGCTCAGAGTAAACAGAAGCAAGAGGAGGCCAAAAGCCGTCTTGCCAAGCAGGTTGAGCAGGTGAGGCGCCGCTAAGATAGTCGAGCAAGAAATTGGCATGCTTGCATATCTTTGACCCACAGCCTGTTGTGCCTTTGTTTGTTTATATGGGTTGCAGAACATGTGGCTCTTTGGTGTCTGACCTTGCAGACTGCTGCAACAAGCATCGAGATGTAGCCTGGCCACAACCTCCAGCCTGCACATTGCACTGGCGAATGGCTGCAGGGGCCGAGCTGCCAGACATCTGGCAAGCGCAGAGACTCCCCCGGAGGTTGCACAAGGGCCAAGAAGCTGCTCAAGTCAGAGGCATCTGAGCCAAAACCAGCAGATGGCAGAAGCTGTTTATGTGAGGCACACTTGCCCCTGGGTTTGATGTCATGCAGATCACTCACAACACTGCCATGTGTGAAGAAAGCAGCCAGAGCTTATGTCTTCAAACAAGGTGCTACACACCTGTGTGCTCTGTCTTCAATGTCTGGCAATGGAAAGTCTCAAGGGTTTTGCTGTTGTGCAGTTGCCAAAGCAGGGCCTGGTGGAGATCACAGCCCTGTCCATCCACCACATGGTGACAACATCATCGTGCCCGAAAGCCAGGAAGGTGAGCACGGCTTACGTTCCTTCAGGGATGTGATGGCCTGCCTTGTTCTGGCGCTGAGCAAACAGCTGCGTGGCCAGTCCTGGTCCTCTCTGAATGTGTGCAAAGTGAGCTTCAGGCACACAGCTGAACGATATCTGTGTGTCAAAACAGCAGTTGGCTGCCACCAGTGCCGGTCTCTCAGGCATGGTTCCCTGCCATGTTGCAGGTATGAACGGTCCTGCAGTATCTGCTGAGGGTGTCTCCCAGCCTCTGGTGACACGATCAAGCGGCCAGCAGGTGGGTATGCGTGCTGCTTGTGGCGTCTTCAGCGCATGTGAAGCGGCCAGTCACTGGCCAATGGGCACCCTGAGTGAGCCATGAACAACACCTGCAGGTGCTTGCTGGGGCAACAGACATGGATCTCCTTCAGCGCTGCCTCGATTGCGATGTCCAACAAAAGGTGAAGCAGCAGGCAGCTGCTCAGAAAGCCTTAACCAGGGCTCAGATCCTGGCTGCCACAATTGACAGCGTGTGCCTAGAGGTTGCCGAGGCTGAGCAGCACTTGGAGGCCTTGCAAAAAGCTCACGCATTTTTGGAGGGGCAGCACGCAGGAGCCGGAGACCAGAGGGCAGGCAAGCTTGTAGCAGCGGCAGAGATCAAGCTGCATGGGCAGCACCAGGCGCTTGAGCGGGCACAGGCTGCTGCTCAGCAGCTGTCACAATTGCGGGAGGCAGTGGGAGGTGCTGACAACCTCTTGGCGGAGGCCAGAGCGGTCCAATCACAAGTGCACAGTGCAGCTGCAATGCTCCAGGCCTGACATTATGTACAGAACAGTGGACCATGTCTTTTTGAAACGCCTTTTGCATTGCTTGGGCTTTTGCATTTGACAATATGCTGTCATGTTCAATTGGGTTCATCTAAACAAATGTAAGCTACATGAGAGTCGAGTGACATCACTACAATACCTCACAATCATTCGAGCAGGAGTGTATACCTACAATTAGCTTGTGTGCCTGTGGCTCTACATAATTGTTCTGTCAAGTCAAGGAGTGAAGTCAAATCATACAGTAGAATTCTGCAAGCGCGTCTAGGAGTTGCATGTTGACAGCTGGCTGATGGATGTTGCCCGGTTCAGATGGGACGCATCCCCGTCGCTGAGGACATATGTGTCAAGAGATTGCCCACCAAAAGTGCTCTCAGGCCCTCTCTGCATACATCAATGGGTGTCCATCTGCTAATCGCTTGACCAAGGTCAGACTAGCAGGTTTGTGACTTACCGCTGAGTCCAGATTTAAAATGTCTGACCAGCCCAAAGAGGATCCGGCTTGTTGAAGCTGCAAGTGCCCAGACCCAGCTGAACGTGACTCATCCACCTGCGCATTTTGGTTTGTACTGCGCGACACACTCCCTTGTGAAGTTGTAGGCATGTGCAGGCATGCATTGGCTGCCTGACCCCACCTCTCTGTCTTCGCATGGTGGTGTGAAGCCAAGATTGCCTCCATTGCTGATCGCAAAGATGAATTTCTTGATCCAAGCAGCGCTCTGCATGTTGTCGCTCTACATGCCACATGTACTGTGAAGATGACTCGAGACATTTAGTCTAGACACTTACAGAGTAGCGTGTCACACCTGATAAGGTGTTCCCTCCTTGTCGCGACGAGGAGGCACGCAATACAGACGCCCCGAAGGTGTGTAGATGGCAAGTCGTCTGTCTGACAAAAGCTCAAAACGTCCAATCACATGGTCAGCCTGAAACCATGGGCAGGTCAGGAGAATGTCAAGACCCAGTGGATGCTGCAACAGCCCTGCACACAGGCTGAGAGGTGCACCACAGCTGGACAGAACACACACGCGTCCAAGGCACACCTGAGCTTTCCTCAGAATAGGCTCCAGGGCAGCAAATTGCTCGCCAGCTTCAAGATTGCGAGATATCAGCTGCATCCTCTCAGGTTCGTCCCCTAACTCACTGTCCTCAAACTCCTGCAAGACCACTGAGACAGTACAAAGAGGAGGACATGCAGCCAGATCCCAGCTCACACATGTCAAGCCAAGCCATGTATGTCATTTCTGTCTGCTGTCCCACCTGACAATCTTGCCCCTGCACACGGGCAGCCATACTCGTCAGTGAGTCCATGTGTCATGAAGGGCTCCAACAATGACCCAGCTCTATCCCACAGGCTAAGACTGAAGAAAATACTTGCCATTGCGCACTGGCACAGCTGGTTGCAATGTAGCCATCTGATCACCTGAAGCCGCCTCTTGACCACAAGCTCAGACCTGTAGCTTCGGGCCCACTCCTTGCTAGGTTCAAATCTGGCGTACTTTCTCTGGAGCTCAGGGTGCACATACATCAAAAGCTGAGCAACGCCTCTTCCACTTGCTTGGATCTGGGCCAATGATGGCATGGTCCGAGCAATCTGCAGTGCATGGGCTGCACACCTAGCTTGGTGAAATGGAATTTTGCAAGCATGCTGCAAAGGTTTGCACCTTGCCATACGGCTCCTTTGCCCCTGGGAGAGGGGCAACCAGGTATGTGCTGTTCAGTGCATCCAACAGCTCTCGGTAAGTGGCCCAGGTAACCTGCATGGGCAATTGCACACTCAGGAGATTGAGCCTAGGGGCTTGATTACTGGTGAGCATGGCAGGCAAATGCATTGCACAGGCGACAACAGCTGCTGCACCTCCCCAGCAGATTGCGGCTCTCGATCTTGTGCCTGGGGACCCTCTTGATCACCCTGAAGCTCGCCAAACTCCTGTGCAGGAGCCACTGTCGCTTGTTGCATGGGCAGCACGGCAGGCTGTGCAGCCTCTTGCTCAAAGAGGCCAATGCCCACAGCAGGCATCGACAGATCCAGAAGGTGCGTGTCTGGCAGTGCAGGCGGTGCAGCATCCTCATCAGTGTCCATGTCCATGAGGTCAGCATGACCTGACACATCAGGATGGGCAGGCTGCTGAGGCGAGGCTCCCTGCGAGCGGCAGAGACATGTTTCAAGAACCCACCAGCAGGGACTGTCTGACAATGAACAGGCCCTGCATAAAATTTCAGTCCAGCTAGGCTCACCAGCTCTCTGAGGTGTTCCCTGTACCCTCTGGCCCAGGCTTATCTTGCACGGAATCTGCCATACTTTTCCTCCAGGCCTGGACTTCTCTGCACAAGGATGGCAGCAGCGCTCATTCCGGCCCTCTGTATCTCAGGAATGGTGGGTGGCTGGCTGGACCCCTGCAAAATGGCTGTCACTGGGTTGGGATTCGAGTCACTGTTCTGGGGCAGCATAGTACTTGATGCTGACCTGGAAGAACCTGTCGACCAGCTCAAAGATCTCGTGGTAAGTCATCTGCCTGAAAATGCCACCAGGTGCTGTGCTATGAGATATGATTGCCCAACATGCTGGGTGTCTGATTGCCCAACATGCTGGGTGTCTGTTTGCCCAACATGCTGGGTGTCTGATTGCCCAACATGCTGGGTGTCTGATTGCCCAACATGCTGGGTGTCTGATTGCCCCTGCACACCCCTGCCATCTGAGCTGGCCATGCTGGTATTGCTTGTGGGCTGTCCACATCAGACTAAGCTTGACAAGTATATCAGGCTGTGGAAATGATGTATACCCCTGCGTTTCAGGATACCTCTGTTGCTGAAAGCCTAATTGAAGCTTTGCGCTGCAAGCAATGTTTTGAGAAACAGACACAAACGGGACGTATTTGCGAGCACCTGGCTGGAACAGCCCATGTTCAACAGCATGCTGATGCGCACCAAAAGAAGTTGCTGCAGTTTCAAGAGACTCTTCAAAGACTTTGGGGAAGGAGGCACGACCCAGGCAGGGCCACAAGATGCAAGGCAGGCAAGTAAACATCTGCAGATCGTCATCCTTGGTTCTGGCATGTACAGTACTCAGCCACACAACAAAATTACCAGCTCATGTACGGTGCCACACTGACTTCCACACACTACTGTAGATACACGGGCTCACAACATAACTCTCCACAGTGACTGCGCTCCCGCCGCCGAACAGGGGAAAAGGGGCATCCAAAATTGCCTAGAAGGCTGCAGGCTCGCAGCTGCATGTGATTCACAGGAAAGACTGACTGCAGTGGCAGTCCAAAAAAGTGCGCGGGAGACTGCGCTGATTTCTGGCTCAAGGGTACTGCTGCTGGGCAGGCGGGCTGTGAGGTCTCACAAGTGTACAGTCTGGCGTCTAGTCCTGAAAACGCTGCCAGAGGTAGGGTGCGGTGTGCTGGGGCAAAAAAGGGGGCCTTGAAGTGCGGCGCAAGCAGCTGTGGCCTCAGGCTTCCAGCGTTGTGGTTGTTGTCTAGGCGACCGTGGCCTTGGGCTTCCCGATGCCAAAGGGTGCGTAGTATTTGAGGTCTTCAAGCAGGCCCATCTTCCACCAGCCACGAGGGACCATCTGCAGCAGAGCAGCACAGGTCAGCCAGCAATTTGGGGCTTAGAGATGCCAGAAAGCCTCTGCCAGACAGGTCTCACCATGAGTTCTCCAAACAGGATGCTCTGGCAGCAGGCAAAGAGGCACAATGGGCAGCAGACGCCGCAGGTGACGGCTGTCGGAGGCAAAGGAAGCGCCGGCGCACAGCAGAGTGCAAGACAGTGCCCCCACAAGCGCCAAAGCAGCATGCCAAAGTGCAGGTGTTGATAGTGCCATGCCCTGAGGACACATACTGGATGCAGCACGGCTGCCTGGTGCACACCTTCTGCTGCCCAACCAGCACAGAGTGGCACCTGGTGGGATGCAATGTATGTTGCAATCCACAGGCACAATTCCTGGCCTGACTGAGCTCACAGGGGATGCCAATGAATCAAGCAGCCTTAATGGCTGCTGTTCAAACAAACAAGGACAGTCCGCACTGCACTCACGGTGTCATCTGGGTGGTACCAGCTGAGGCGAGCCTTGGGCCTGTCCTTGCCATTCTTGGCAATGAAGGTCTCCTGAAACTTCTCATTCTTAGCGGCCCTGCAGTGAGAGTCAGGCAGGTGCATGCAGGTCCAGGCTGGCGGTTGCATGCCGCTCCCAGGCAGACGGAGCGCCCCAATACTTCCATGGTTATTGCCATCCTCCAGGCTTTCTCAGGACGCACAGGCTAGATTCGGCCAGCTTGGGGCTATCCCACCCAGAACTCCCGTACTGAGCACCTGCTGGCATGCACTGGAGCTGCTGTGCTCAGACGCAATCAGATTTCAGCTGCTTGCAGAGTGGCGCAGGCATGATATACTCATCCAGAGCAGGACGCCCACCGAATGGCCAGAACCCAGCCAGCAGGCACCAGCAGGCACAGCTTGGCAGCAGCACTCACCAGCGGGTGAAGGGAAGGAGGTGGGGGATTCTGGGAACTGGGACTTCAGCGATCTCGTGGCGCCGCTTGACAGCCTCCAGGTTGGCGCGCCGCTTCTCCTCCTTTACTGCCTGCAGACAGGGCAAAGAGTGATGTCAAAAGGTGCGCTGCAGTTGGGAGAAAATATGCGCAAGGGACTTAAGCAGGACATCTGCACGGACAGCAGGCTGTGAGGGAGAGCTTCTTTGCCTCCAGTGGAAGGCAAAGCCAATCAGCGGACGCCTGGCACAGGTGGCACGTCACGGAAAGGTCAAGTTCCTAACAGATGATCCCTCAAGAGGCAATGGCATGGGAAGTGAAGCGGCTAGCATTGCCATGAACCAGGTGCCAGAACTGCAGACACAGGGCAGAGGCGTCTAAGCACTTGATTGAGCAGGTAGCAGCAGCCACAATCCTCCAGAGCAAGTGCTGGAGCAGCAGCACAGAAGTAAGGATGCTTTACTGGCAAAATATGGCTCGTTGCTGTGGACCTAGGAATCGCATCTGCAGGGAAGGATGTGGATGTCATCTGGTGCACAGTACAAGGTATCACATGCCTGCAGGGCCAGAGCCCCCTGCCAGAGCCATGGGCTTGACATCTGCAGCAGCTGCAGAGCTGTCGTCCATACTGATGGAGCATGGCATGTTAAGCAGGACAACCCCATTCTTGAGACAGGGAGCCTCCAGCACCAAGCTGCAGGTACTAGCTTTTTGTGCAGTGCCTGGAAGGCCTCCCCAGATCACAAAGGCAGCAGCTGCACCTGCCCTGTGGCATGTGGCCTTGGTTGCTTTCCATCGCACACATCATGCAGTGCCCAGGCGGCAAAGCCGCCTAGGTTTGTGTTGCAAGGTGCCTTGCAAGAACAGCTCAGTGACAGGACTGCAAGTGGTCAGCCCTGCCACAAGGAGCAGATTGCACAGTTATCAGAGGTAGAAAACAGACCTCGAAGGCTGGCATGACACGCTCTCCCATCCTGTCTGCCCAGGCCTTCAGGGGCAACCCCTCGAAGGGATCACGTGCTGCTGAGCGCTCTGCTTGCACCTGGGCTGGCACAGGGTCGTATGTGTGGGTGTCCAGCCTGTTGGGGGTGGGCAGCCTCAGCTCAGCGCCAATGTGGAGGGCGAAGCTCTGCACAGGGGCATAAAGTTGCGCTTCAGCAGCAGCAAAGTGTGCCCTTCGGTCAGCTGGCGGCTCAAAGATCTTCCAGATTCTGCAGGTACGTACCAGGCAAGCAACTAAGGATCACTGCCTCACCTTGTTAGGCTGAGCACGGCTGGCAGGCACAGCTGCCTCTGCTGCCGTGGAAGGGCCTGCCTCCAGATCCATCCTGTGCCTCTCCTCCAGAGCCTGGCCCAAAGTCTTGGCCTGCAGGACCAGCGGCTCTCAGAAGGTGGTGAAAGGGGGCTGAAGGAGCGATCCCGTCCACAAGAGATATTCTGCTCACCTCCTGGGACAAAGCGGCCAAGGCAGGCGCCAGCTTCAGTGATGAAGCACGGGCAAGCTGAGGGGCGGCCATGATAACACTGCAGAACGGGCGGGCTGACTAGATATTTTTGATGTTAGCTGAGGTGCATTTAGTGTTCTGCTTTGTTATATTCAGAATTACTACCACTTCTAAGCAGCAGCATGGTGCAGAGGACATCACTGCTCTGCCTTGCTGTGGTCTGTGCATCAGCCAGGTGAGCTGGGTCCATTGGCAGCCTGCAGTGTGGCAACACAACGCAAATCCTGATGTGCCTGTGTAGGCTGCAGCCTCAGGCCGGTGATACTGTCAAGCCAGCACCAGAGCTCAACTTGGAACCCCTCATTGGCATCCTAACGCAGGCAAGCCATTGGGATGTGCACTGCGTGGCATCACCCAAATGGTCAAGTGCTCTGCCTGTGCCTGCAGCCAGTAGATGAGGAGACATCGACTCGCCTGGGTCTGCCAGGCGACAGCTCCACCCCTCCACCATATATTGCTGCCAGCTACATAAAATGGGTTGAGATGGCTGGCGGGCGGCCAGTCCCAATATTCCACAATGCAGACCATAAGCACCTCAAAGCAATGTAGGCCTGCTCCAGCTGCTGTGCCTGCAGGTGCCGCCTGGCAGTGACACAGGCTCATACCACAGTGATGCAGATTCTCAAAGATCAATGGGCTTGTGATCCCTGGTGGAGGGCAGCCGCTGCGCCCTGGAAACAGCTTCTTTGACGCTGTGCACTACCTCACAGCATTGGCCAAAGAGGCAAATGAAGCCGGCGACCACTTCCCAGTGAGTAAAGGTGCCGGCCGGCACTTGCAGTAGTCCATGATCCGATCTGCAGCGAGGCTCACAGCCGCCCCTGCAGGTGCACGGAACCTGTTTGGGTTTTGAGGCTATGGCCTGCGATGTGGCTGGCACAGATAAGATCCTGACCAGGTGAGCCTGCAGCCTATCGTGGACGCCTCCAGGGTCGAGTCGCCTTCGGCGCCCTTCAGCAGCTCTGCACGCACCGCTGTGGGAAATGTCTGCTGCAGGTCTGAGCCCTGTCTTGTGCCCCTGCTGCAGGATGGATGCTGAGAACCTGCCAGCTCGCATGAACTTCACGCCAGCCGCACAGGACAGCATCTTCCTGGGCAGCTGGCCCAATGACCTGCTGCTGCTGATGGGTCAGGAGCAGTACTCCATGGAAAACCATCATTGGGGGCTGAGTCTGGAGACGTTTTCCAGCAATGCCAACCTGAGCAGCTTTTGGCAAGTGCTGGCTACCAGCACCTCTCGGGAGGGCATAAATGAAGTGGCCATCTTGGAGGCTCAGGACTACCCATTCACAGCAGTGCAGTGGCACCCAGGTGTGCTGCACTGCTAGCATGAGATGAGCTGCACCTGATGCTGCCTCAGGCTCTCTTAGCGCCTCTAGACACCAACCTTATGCATGACCCCGCTGACATCCCAGTGGCTGCTGTGCTGCAGAGAAGAACACATTTGAGTTCTCAGATGGTGTGGCCATCCCAAAAGAACCCATGGCAGTGAGATTAGGCAGCTAGGAGCTAGGACATCGCAGCATGCCACTCAAGAGAAACAAGCTGTTTCTTGTTTGCAGTTGCGAGTCTCCTATGCTGCTGCGCAAGCCTTCATGTCCCAGGCCAGGCTCAATCACCATCATGTGGTAAGTTGCTGCTGAGAGCCGTTGGTTCCCCTGACTGGGCAGTGTTAACATCCTGTGCTGGAAGTGCAGGAGAGCAAAGTGGAAGCAGACAACCTGCTTATATACAACTGGGCACCTCGATTTTCAGGGAAGCACAGGCATGAAAAGGACAAAAGATTTTTCCTCCAAGTGTACCTGTTTGACGATGAAGATGTGGACAGCCAGACAGTGCTCACAAGAGCTTTTTAGGCAATTTGTTTGCTTCTTTCAAAGCTTTGAACCCGAGTGGAAGAAAGCCAGTTAATGGCGCGAAACCTTAGGCCTCAAGTACCGCTGGTGCAGACATGTCTGGCACGGATCCAGGTCGAGTACTGACCTCTCTGTTGTTTTCAGCTGAAGCAGCGGACAAGTCTGGTGACCATGTGCAGGGGCTGGTGAGTTGTTAGTCATGTTTGGCACTGCCATGGCCTCACTGGACATGCTCAAGTGCATCGGTGCTATGCACATGCAGGCACGCTGGCAGCAGCTCCACACCTTTCTGCGCCATCAAGCTGCCCTCGACCCGGTAGCCAGAGCCAGCACCATGGCCCTGCAGCAGCGATGCATCACAAGGCTGGCCACATTGGCAAACAGTGCGCCTGTCAGGGACCAGAGGTGCCTACAGCGCCCTTCAGTGCCCAACACTTTGCAGGACCTGCAGCACAGCGGCTGCCTCCATGTTTGGAGGCTCCTGCCCTCAGGCAAATGTGATATGCTGCCAGCTCGCGGCGAAAACCTGTCACGCCGCCCCTGTGCAGGTTGAGGCAGGGCCAGGAGGCGCTGCGCTTTGCCAACTGCCCCCAGGGCTTCAAGTTTTCGCAGACCGGGGTGGGCCTTGTTCTGGCTGCAGCCGCCCTTCAAATGCGCAGGACACTGACCAAAGTGTTGCCCATCAGCTGCTGTGCATGTGCAGGGTGCCAACTTGCAGTCCATTCTGACTCAAAACAATTCCCTCAAGGTGCTGCTGGACTTCAAGATGCCCTGCACGCAGGTCAGTGCAGCATAAATGCTGGGCTGGTAGGGAGCCCTTGCTGTCGCACCTTCTAATACATGCGCAGTGATGCTCACTGTTTCTCTGGATGCCAGGTGCCTGCCCAGCAACCAAAAATCAGAAGCGCAGCAGCACCCGAGTCAAGTGGACAGTCAGGGGCACAGCAGCCTACAGGTCAGTTTGGGCGACCTGTGCTGCCCTGCTTGGCACATGCGCAGTCCCTAACTAACAGCTGTCAGCCTTTACATGCCAGCCGTCACCCCCTGCCATGGACTCATCTGAAAGTATCACATCTACATACCATCCCCCATTGTTTGCAGCATTGACAGACCGTTCAGGTGGGACCAAGCGGGCAGGTTCTGGCCAGGAGAGGCCCAACCGCCTCAAAGTGCCCCGCTTGGAGCAGGCTGCCCTGCCAGCACCGCTAGAGGAGGCTGCACGGGGTCGCAGACACTCGGCCGGGTCCAGGCGGGAGTCTGAGGAGCCTGCCAAGGCTGCAGGTCAGCCAGCTCTGCGCCAACAGCTGCTGCAGGGGGACTGACGGGCTGCCCTCTGGCAGTGTCCTGTTGGCACGACAAAAGCATTGGGATCAGGCGCATGGCACCTTTCCCCATGAATGGGCACCCTGGCTTGTGTTGGGCATGGCCTCAGCATGAGATGCATGACAGTAATTGGGGGGCCTTGCCCTGTGCAGCTGCGCAGGGCAGAGCCAAGGCGACCTGGGCTCCCGAGGGGCCACGTGTGGGGCGGGCAGCACGCCCTGAGGTGCAGGCAGCAGGGCACAGTGATGAGGAGGAGGCAGATTTCATTGACATCAGCCAGGTAGGCCTGGCCTACATGGGACACATGGGCTTGCACTTGCCAGGTTGGCCTGCATAGCACGGTGGGTGCAGCCAGCGGGCCTGCATAAGACAGGAGAGCCTTTAACAATTAGCCTTGCTGCTAACACACCATCACAGTGCTAGCACCTCGCCGAGAAAGCAGCGCCAGACCAACAGCACAGGCACCGCTCACCTGATGCATCACCAGATCTGCTGTGTGGTGTAAGCATGCCTCACAGCAGGCAGCTGCTGTGCTGAGGCATTAAGCATTGCAGCGTGTATGCATGATGATATGTTGGAGCGGCAACGGCGGGGCTCTAGGCAGCGTTCCTTGCCCATCGAGTCCTGGCCAGGCTGCAGGACGCAGTGCCAGGCTTCCAGACGGCCAAGGCTGTGCTCACAGCAGACCTACGCAGGCAGGGGCGGCACTGTGAGCAGGCCATCAAGATGCCACGCACAGCAGGCTTGACTCGCCCCAAGCCAAAACATGGCGCTGGAGGTGGGTGCTGGAGAACACCTCTGTGTTTGCAGGGTACCCACCTCAGCTGCACTCTGTGCCCGCACAGAGCTGTGTGTTGCAGGAGGGTTCATAATGGCATAGGCAAAACGTGCTCTCGGGTCGTGCTCTGCAGGTGCACGTGGAGCGTTCGTGCCACCCTTTCAGAAGCGCACCTCGGATGGCGGGGCGGTTGCTGCCGGCATGGACCAGCAGGACTCAGGGCTCAGCCCCAAGACCCTGGACATTCTCACAGGTAGGCAGCATCACACCAGAGGGGTGCTGCACTTACAGCGGAGAACGTTGGCCTCTGGGCTGGCTCTGGAAGGGTATCAATGGGTGAGGGCAAGGTTGCTGATCATGGTCGGGTGATCACCTTCATGAAGTGGATGAGGGTGACGATTGTGTGACTGACCACAGCGCCGTGCCCTGGATCCAGCTGCGGCAATCACTTCCTGACGCTTCTCGAAAGCCTTATGTTTGTCTGGCAACAAAGCTCCTCTTGCGGCAAGCCATGTGCTGGCACCCAACTCATCTGCCGTAAGCATTTGTGGTGGGTGCAGGACCCGATGGCCAGTTGCCCAAGCCGCTGCAGACAATGGACCCTGCCATCCTGGAGCTGGTCTGCGCAGAGGTGGTGGAAGACGGGGCGCAGGTGCAATGCTGCTGAAGGTTGCCTGCTTTCTGGATGTCTCTGCAGAGGGGCTGGAGACACAGGCGAAGATCCCAGGACTGCAGTTCTAGTACTGGGGCACCTGTTGGCTGTGCAGAGAAGCAGCAGCAGGGGGCACACGTGCATCAGTCTCGCTTGCTTGCTGTCAGGATGTCTCTGCGGAGGGGCTTGAGATGGGGCAGCAGGGGCCTCGTGGTCTTTCACAGCAGGCCTGTGCTGTGAAGGACACGAGCACCTGTGCCAATCAGTGTGGGCTCCTGCTGGCTGCCAGGGGGTCACAACCTGCTTGCTTCCGCCTCAAAATTTGTGCAGAGCTGGCCGCCCAGACACCAGCAGTCACCAGAGAAGGTGCCTTCCGCCTGCACATAACAGCTGCTGGCCTGCTTGGGAACATGTGGCGGGCTTCTGTCCTGCCAGTCCCTTTTACTCAGCAACAGCCTGCTGACTGGTGCAGGTGTCTTGGGAAGACATTGCAGGGCAGGACGATGCCAAGCGCCTGGTGCAGGAGCTGGTTGTGTGGCCTATGCTGAATCCCCACCTCTTCACGGTGGGGTGCAAGGGCTGTCTCTGCGTTGGTCAAGGACGTAGATTGCCTGCCAGACTGCTGCACTCTCGGTGCAATTATATGGCCTGTCCTAAACCTGTCTTGACATGTAAAACTTGGCTCTTTAATCCTTGCTAGGGGTGCCTCTGTGTACGTCAAGCAATGATGATGTTTGGCCTGCTGTCAACATGCGCCTGCTTGCCATTGTCTGCCTTCTCGAGTTCACGGTGCAGCACCTGAGGTGCTGTTGTTTGGCATGTCGCCGCCGCCAAAGCACATTCCAGGCCTGCCTGCTCACAGTGCATGGCCTGGCTGCCATGGTGTGGCTAAAACAGTACAGGCCTCTGGCTCTGCCTTCCCACCCTTTTGCTGATCCATGCGTTCTGGGTGCTGCCCTGCTGAGGCTCCCTGCTGGACTTGGACCAGCACGCCCACAGCCAACTTCACGCCACTACCTACTGGAGACAAGCACGTAGCCTGGAGAAGCTACCTCCAGCGCGTGCTGGCATTTGGGCCTGCTCACTTCCTGTGGGCCCACCTATAGTTTCCTCCTGTGTGCAGGCCACTGCCTGGTGCAGAGTTGGGCGAGTCGCCTTTGAAACATGCAGGCATGTTGGCCTGTGAGCCGCCCGCACAGCGTCTGTGTGTCTGCAGGCCACTGTTGCTGGTCAGGCCACTGCTTGCTGGCGCATGCTGGCAAGTTGGCCGTCACTTCATCTCTTTGAGCCATCCATACCCTGTCTGTATGCCCACACAGGGCGCACGAGCGCCTCCCAAGGGCCTGCTCCTGTTTGGCCCCCCTGGTACCGGCAAAACGCTCATTGGCAAGGCCATTGCTAGCAACATCAAGGCCACTTTCTTCAACATCAGCGCATCCTCTCTAACCAGCAAGTGGATAGGTGAGTCAAAGTTCAAATGCAACCACCTTTGCCTGACGCGTTACCATCAGAGCAAAGGTGACGGGGCACCCTGACAAGTTGCTCATTGCACTGCTACAGGCCAGGGCGAGAAGATGGTACGGGCCTTGTTTGCGGTGGCAGGCTGCATGCAGCCAGCAGTCATCTTCATAGACGAGATCGACTCAGTGCTGTCTGCCAGGAAGAGCGAAGGTGAGGCTCACACCAGCTGCAGTTTGTGCGCTCTGCAAACTGCCCCTCATGTTCCCAGCCTGGCTTGAGAGGCCATGTGCTGTGCTTCAGCGCTCAGCAAGAAACCTTCAGCTGCAGGCCAGCATGAGGCATCAGGTACCTTGCAGGTTGCACTGCTTTTGTTTGTGAGGCAACTTGCCTTCAGCTTGCAGCCCTCCATCTAGTCCTTTGTGCTGCAGCAAGCAACAGACAACCATGCACCTTTGCCGGCTGCATGCTGCTGCACAAAGTATGCCACTGTGAGCTTGCTTCCCCCAACGTCAGAGGGTCTGTGTCTGCAGGAATGCATGAGGCAGCCTGGGCCCCTCAAGCGCCGCTTGCCACTGACTGGAGCGTGCTGCCAGCAACAACATGAGGTCTGTGTTGCAGGAGAGCACGAGGCGTCCAGACGCCTCAAGACAGAGATGCTAGTGCAGATGGAGGGCTGCAGCCCAGACAGCTCTGACCGCAGGGTGCTCATTGTTGGAGCCACCAACAGGCCAGAGGTGCCTCCTCTTCAGGCAGCGCTGTGTCGACATTTGGTTCAATGCTGCGTTCAATAGCTGTGCAGTCGCTGTTCAACTGTGGCCCTGACAGCCACTGTGAGCAGGGGCTGCCACTCCGCTGCCAATGTGCGGCTGCACTGCTGTGGCTGATGCTCAAGCAGCTGTACATCCCCACGTCCTGCTTCAGGCCCCCCTGTCGAGACGATGTTGTGAAGTGCAGGAGCTGGATGAGGCGGCCAGGCGGCGCATGCCCAAGCAGCTGTACATCCCCCTGCCCTGCTCAGCTGCACGTCGCCAGATGGTGGACAGACTGCTGGGTGAGTTCCCCCTGCTATGCAGCAGGGTGTACTTGAAGCTGTATCCAGCTGTATGGCGAGATGTCACATGGTGGACAGGCTGCCGGGTGAGGGGACCATACCATGCAGCTCGATGGTCTTTCCAGCTGTTGGGCGCTGTACCAATGCTGGACATACTGCTGGGTGAGGGGGGCATGCTTTACGCTGCTATGAAACAGTCAGAGGTAGGATCTTGGGTCGCAGTTGAGTGGCCCAGAACTGCTAGGGTGTGCAGGGAGAGATGCTGGGGCATTGTGTGAGTTGGCAGCATAGGTAGTGGCACTGCATACGAAAGACGGCAAGTGATTCGCCGTGTCATGCTGCCTTGGCTGCACAGTAGCAGCCCACTGCATGCAGCTCGTCAAGCAATGCAGATATGCAGTCCATGGGAGCACACAGGCAGACAGAGGCTGCCTGGCAAGCTTGGCATGAGCGAATGCAGCATGCTCCGCCCTCTGCTGCCCTTCACTTTCACTGCAAGCCTGGGGCCAATGTAGACATCAAACTATGGAGGTTTTGCCTGAGGTTGCCGCTTGCGCGCCTGCCTACAGGTGGGGTGGCCTCCCAGCTCAGCGAGACTGAGCGAGACAGGCTGGTAGCCAAGACGGAGGGCTACTCAGGGTCTGACATGCGCAACCTCATCCAGGAGGCCTGCCAGGGGCCCATCAGGGATGCTGTGGCTGCGGCAACCAACTGTGCAGCGCTGCAGCACATGTCAGAGGCAGACCTGCGCCCGGTCATGCTGAGGGATTTCCAGGTGGGCAGTGCAGCTGAGCAGTGCAGTGCAGGGTGCTGTACAGGGCTGGTGCGGGCCACATGCTTTCAGGGCATCATTACTTTGTCACAGCCACCACCAACTGTTGGCATACAGGGGTGGCTAGGCATGTTGTTGCACAGCAATGGGTCCAGGCCATGGAGTCTGTGCTCCACCGCCCAACCCTACCAAGAAGAGCATGCTCTGCTTGCACTCCACAAGTGATCAGCGGCAACTTGGATAATAGATGCCTTGGGAGCAACACCACAGAAGTGCAGCCTCCAGCAAGGGCAGTCAATCTGAAGTTCAGGATGATATGCAGGTGGCAGCCAGGGCCCAAAGGGCAAGTGTGCAGACGAGTGAGGTGCAGCGCTACATTGACTATGATGCAAGGCATGGGGCGCGCTACATGAGCAGCACTTCCGATCAGATAGATGAGGATGACTGGTGACCCCCAAATTTGGGTGAACATGGCACTTCTTCCACCAGTCTGTCAATGTCAGGGGTTTCCTGCCTGGCTTGTAGCCTCAAAAGCAATCGTCTTTCTTGGCCCAAAAGCCTGATCCAGAATGGATCCTGTTTGACGCTCTGAAACCCGCCCTTTTTGTACAACTGAGCTGGCACCTCATCCTTTAACCTGCATGGCAGGATTGGTTTGCTTCTCCCAGGACCTGAGCACGTGCTTGCCTGGCAGCTGCAACCTTACACAGTGTGCAATGCAGCCGCACCTGAGATGGAGAAAGATCTCTGGCTCCCCAGCTATGAGCGCAAGATCCTCTGCGGCTTGCAGCATCTCAAAAGCAATGCCACGCCTCTGATGCTCTGCATCTGTGGCCATGTTGCAAAGGTAGGAGCATTGCTGCAACACACGGGTGCCTCATGTCAGCAACAGGACCAGCAGGCAGAACTTGGAGCTGCAGACATCTTTGCTGACCTCTGGGGCATTTAAGGTGAGGTGTCTGGTCCTTGTGGAGGGTGCAAAGCTCATCTCAACTGTGCCGACCAGTTTCCCCTGCTTCAACAGCCCCTCTGAGCTGCATGTTGCGTCAACCACTCAGCCATGCATCGGCAGCAGGCGGAGTGTAGCTGTCAGCCCATCGTTGAGCAAATGCCAGAGCAGCTCTCAGCAAACCTTGATGTAGCGCTGTTGTGCTCACTGGGCTGCAGAATTGCCACCAGCACGCAGCACTTGGGAGGCATGTCAACATGCCGGGTCAAGTAGTGCTCGATCTGCTTGTACAAGAAACGTCTGCAACAGAGGGCAGGCCCAGCATCTACAGGAGACACCTCATGGATGGGGAGACAGAGCAAATTTGTGTTGCCTCACTTGTACATGGGCACATAATCCATCGCCTCGGCAAAGGCATCTGTCAGAAGCTGCGCGCAGTCGGGAACCCAGTGCTGTGTGAGGGGCTGTATGAGAACTGGCTGATTTGATTTGGTTCTGAAGTGTCTACGATATTCAATCAGCTGTTCTCTGGCTGCACTCTGGCCTCTGAATGGTTGGAACACAGGCTCTGAAGGTGCCTGCTGGATTTCACTGTGCAGCACCCAATGCCTGCGTCTAGATCTGACCAGCCGATTTGGCTTCCAGAACTGAACTGCCTGCGGACAGCAGGGTCGACAGTCTATCATTCCTCGGGCATGGGACATGGGTAGAACACTTGCTTTCTTGCTTTAATCTCATCCACTGAGTGGCGCTGGAGGTCTGACTATCAGCTGCTGAATGGGAGCAGACTGCAAAGATTCAGCACCAGAACAGATTGTGCAAATCTTTTTCAGCACACAGTGTGCATGTAGGGCGCAGTGCGCTCCCATTCCAGGCAGCACCACTGCCAATGGCGCCCGTAATGGAGCTGAGTGGTAAAGGGCTAAGTGGTGGGCCAGCTTGAGCTGGTTGCATATGCTGGGCAGACCAGCGCTGCAGACCTCACATGCAAAGTGGCCTTAGTGCAACGAGAACGCCAGCTGATCTCATGTCCTGGCTGGACTAGGCAACTGGGAGCTGGTCTGCTCCACTCCTAAGGCACAGTGCAGTCTGCTCGTGAGCTGATATGCACATGCAGGCTGCACCGCCTGGCTGACAGGCAGCAGGTTGTCCTTTCACTTTGCAGCAACAGCTCAAGCTGGCCAGACCATAGGCCTCAGCTGACTTGACTATCAGGCATACATGCACTACTGCTCCCCATTGCAGCAGCAGATTTCCCTTTTGATTTGAGGTTGAGGAGCTCATCACTGACAATCTCAGTGGCCACTGACCAGCGCAACAACTCGACTGCCCTTCTTTACTTTCATTCCCTTCGGTATCTCCGCACAGCGGAGCACAAAGTGAAGGGCCGTGCCTGTGACAATCATTGTGGCCTGCAAACTGGTTCCAGCGCAAGTCATGCTGGATGTGCCTTGCTAGCCCTGCGACAGTCCTCTTGATCGAGGGCGTTACAGGCTTCAGGTGACCCTGGACTCCTACTCATATTGACGCGATGCCATCTGGAGTGGGCAGGCATTATGCTTTTTGGGCAATCTTGTGCACCTGCTGACTCACTTGATGGGCCTGCAGACCGCCATCTGCCAGAGGAAGACAGCTCAGGCTGTCTCAGGAGCACTGCCTCAGGACCTGATTAGCAGGACGCCATGAGCACTGCGGCTCAGGTGAGACCTCTGCATGGCTGTGATTCAGGCAGAAAATCAAAGCAAGCACCATGTGCAGCAGGAAATATGCAACAAGCTCCAGATGGGATTGGGCAGGGACATCTTTGTTGGACGACAGCTTCACTGCAGCACCCAAAGGGTATGTTTGAGCTTGCAGCACTCTTGCGCTGCGAGGTCCAGCGGCCTGACAGACGTCGCTCTTGCGAGCCTGCCACACATAGGTGTGGCCTGCTGCAGCTCTGGCGCTGGGCTGACCAGGCAGGCCCATCGTGCCCTGTCACAGGCTCACGCTGCTGCAGGCCTATCTCAAACATGCCGTTCTGCTGACAGCCAGCTGCTGCTCCAAGCACCCGCCTCAGATCTGTAGAACAGGGACCCCCCTATCACAGCCCTGCAGACCAGAGGTGGCCTGGTCAGTGCGTACTGGAGCTGCTGATCACCTGCAGGAGACAAATTCCCTGCTTGACACTTCAGACCCCTTCTCTTGGGGAGGTGCCCCGCCTCTTGTCCCTCGATGCTGCCCTTCAGACCACCTGCAGTAGGCCTGCAGCACCGGCACCTGCTGGCTGCAGGCCACCCCTCTTGCCTGCTGCACAGGTCTGCCTGCTCCAGCTGCTGACCTGCCGGCCTGACAGGCCGCCCGTGGAGCAGCCCTCCCGCACAGCCTCACCTGCACCTGTAACCTGCTGCAGGCCTCCCGCGGCCTGGCGGGCCGACTGTGGGCCGCCTACACGCGCCAGCTGGACGTGCGTCCCGTGCTCACCAAGAGCCTGACCTCCTTCACAGGCTTTGTCGTCGGGGACGCCATTGCCCAGGCCAGCACAGGCGAGAAGTACAACTACTGGCGCACGGCCCGCTTTGCGGCCTATGGGTTCTGCATCCACGCCCCCGTCTGCCATGTGTGGTATGGCCTCCTGGATCGGAATGTGATGGTCAAGGCGCCCACCAGGTGCGTCCAGGCCCGCCATGGTCTGGTGCTGCTCTCAACACAGGGAGCATCAGGGGTACTAAACACAGCTCATCACAGCAGCATCGTTGTCTTCTAGCTTAGCATCGAGGCCAGGGTTGGCTGCGTCCCGCTGGGCTGCAGCGTGATGGTCAAAGCGCGCACCAGGTGAGCTCTGCTGCACCCAGTGACGTCAGGTGCCTGCTGAACAGCCATGTTGGGGGAGGCTGGCTGGCCATGGGACTGTTGTCTGCCGGGCCGGAAGGGGTGCATAATGGCGCCCTGCAGCAAGATGCCTAGGTTGAGGGTCACTCATTAATTTGAATCAGCAACGAGTGACGCCGCCCAGGTTTGCTGGTGGTATCTGGTTGTGTGGGCGCCTGGCAGCAGCTAGCGGAGGTGCCGTTTCCCTGCTGGTCCCAGTTTTATCATCAGGGCGCCCACCATGTGAGCGGTGGCTGGCACTGGTCTGCTGTCTGTGTTGGCAGTTGTCTGGCAGGGCCGCTCGCATTGACTGGCAACTGCTTCCTGGGTGGGCGCATGGCAGCAGATGGCAATTGCGCTCCGAACGCTGCCCGACAAGAGCGTGCGGAAGCAGGTGCCCACCAAGTGGGCTGCAGCTGGTGCCTCAGCACCATGCTGCTTCTGCTGTGGGTTGGACACAGGACCCCGTGGTAGGCCTGCCTCAGGCAGGCAGCCTCTGTCGCATGTGACAGCTGTGCCGCTGCTGTTGAGCTGCAGCACCTTGGTCATCTTAGTGGGCCGCCTGCTTCAATGCCTCCGGCCATGCATCCTCCACACTGCTGTGACCTAAAAGGGCCCTCAGTTTCATGCGGCTCAGCCCCATGTCGGCCCTTCAGGCCCAGACCAAGCTGGCCATTGGCCCAGCTCAGCCCCCCCACAAAGCCCCCATGACAGGCATTCATAATCGCCTCCTTTGCATCTGCAGCCCCCAAGCAGTTGCAATCAAGATGAACGTCAGCCCTTTTCAGATCCCACTTACGAAGCGCCCCCTGAACATGATGAACATAACAGGCACGCTGAGACTTGCCCCCTCTGCCCTGCAGCCCCCAGGCGGTCGTGACAAAGATGGCCATTGACCAGCTGTTGTTCACCCCAGTGGCCACAGCCATGTTCTACTCCATCATCAAAACTATGGAGGGTGAGGCAGTGCGTGCGCTGCATGTCAGACTTCAAGAGCTGCTGCGTGGTCCTGCTGTTGCACTGGTACCGGAGCAGGGTCATGTTGAGCGTGCTGGCAACACAGGTGCTGCAGAGCAGCCTTGTGTGACATTTCTGAAGTCTGACAGTAGATGCACGTCTGCCATAAAGCCATCTGCATGTTTATGGCAGGTTCACAGTGCAGCCAGTGAACATCACGTCAGAAGGTGCTTCTGCAGTGTTGAGAGCCTTCGAACCCACTGCCTAGCATGTCCCTCTGCAGGGGAGCCTGAAAAGATCATGTCAACTATTCGTGCCAAGTTTGTGCCCACCATCTTGGCAGGATACACAGTGTGGCCCTTGGCCCACCTGATTAACTTCCGCTACATCTCAGGCCAGCAGCGCATCCTGTACATCAACGTTGTCAACGTAAGCGCTGGCCGGCATAGCCATGCTTACCTGAGGGGCTGCTGGTGGCAGTGCATGCTGTTTGTCGGCTCTCTTTGATGAGCTGTGGCTTTGGGTCTGCGTGTAGGGCTGCACATCCAGCTTGCTGACGTGCAACACCCAGGCCGTTGCAGGAGGGCATGCACAGCCTTCACTGCGCTCAGAATGGTCAGCATGGCAGGTGCTGGCCGGTGTGTCTGAGCCTGGCAACCTGTTCCTTTGAAGCTGCCAGCAGACTTGTGTGCCTGTTCCAGGTGGCTTGGAACGTGATACTGTGCCGCATCGCCAGCAGCAGCAGTACGCCGCAGACTCAGGGGCGCCTGAAGCCTGAGCCCAAAGCTGAGGCGCGAGACAAACCCCTGAAGGTCAGATATCCTTCAGGCTCTGGCTCGGCCATGCCAGCATCAGCCAGGGGCTCTGCTTTAGTCAGGCTGAGAAGTGTTCCTCATGCTGCCTGCAGGCTGAGGTGTGACCATCCGTGGATATGTGCCAGCCTCAGTTCCACAAAGTCGCACCAGCCACCTCAGGGCAGGTCCAGCGGGCACAGTCAGCTTCAGCCCTCTTGTTTATCATGTATGCCTAGGTGTGAGTCTTCGGCTGGTTGCTGCAACTGTGCAGCTGGACAGAATGACATGTGCCCACCTGGCTTCAGCCTTGATCATCCTCTGTGAACAACTCTGTTTCTGACATCCTGCTGAACTGAACAATGCGAGCACTGTGAACATGTGCCCAGCTTGGCTGATCAATAATGAACTATGCTTCTGCCTTCATGCCATGTGAAAAGAGGGTTTCTGAGAGTCGGCCTGGTGATGTCAGACCTGGCAGTCACAGGTTCACAAGCACACACCTGCTCACTGAGCAGCACAAGCAGACACCTGCTCAAGGCAGGCCAAAGAGCTTACTATCAAACCTGGCTTTCAGGAGCAGGAACGGTGACGCCTGTTTCTGTCTTCAAGGCCTGCATGACTTCGTCTACAGGGGCGTAGACCAGGATGCCACGATCCTGGTATGAGTACAGCACCCGGTCTCCTCTGAAGATGAGGGTGCCGCCTTGCTGTGTGAGCAGCTCTGCGTCAGGTGGACTGAGCTCGGACCCTGCAGCAGCCAAGATTATTTAGCATACAGGCTGGGTGTGCAGCTGGCAGCAGCCGACACCACACGAGGCAGGCTGTCAGGCGCGCTGCAGCAGCTCTTGTCCTGCTCGGATCCTTACACTTGCTCAGCACCCCATACATGTGGAACAGGCGCAGCGTAGCCAGCTCAAAGGGCCTCTGGTAGCCACTGCCCAGCACGTCAAAAGGCTGCCTGCCACCCCAAATTGGCCTGCTGCTCCGGTCCCCAACGTATCCACGCAGCACCTGCACCGCCAGCAGCTGATTCGGGTTCTCAATGAGATCACTTGTGCTCTGAGGCCAGCCTCCATGCGAGTGATCCCCCGCCTGAACTTAAGAGGCCATGCTAGGACACGAGCCCTTACCCCAGATCTTGCTGCGACGACACTAGATCCTACAAAAGGCACTGTGCGGGCACCCGCCTAACCCCTCCCATGAGTCCCTCAGGCACACATACTCGCCACATCGCAGAAACACTGTATGTTGGCAGTAAGCCTACACAGCCATTCCAGGAACCCACCCACCTCCTGTATTGTGCCTGGGGACTTGATGCCAGCCAGCATGACCAGCAGCCGCACATAAGGGTTCAGAGGGGCCTCAAAACCAGGCGAAAAGCCGAGAGCCTTATAGCAAGCGCCTGTCGGATCTGCGCCAGGCAGCACAGCATGCCTCAATTGCGGCAGACATTGCCAGAGGACTCAGGGTATGCAAATAGCTTCAGGAACAGTTGCTTGTGGATTGAGTAGCCACTGCATACGGTCTCCTGCAGGCCTGCCTTGACAGAGTCAGAGTGCGGTGCAGCAGTGCAGCAGCCTTGCCTGTGTACAGCAGCCTCAGTGGGAAGTCAAGCGCTTCAGAAAAGCGCTGGGCATTGGCGCGGCTGCCAAGGCCTATTGCCAGCACCTGCAGATGCAGAGCAGGGCTCAGCAGTCTGTCTCATTCAGCTGTGGGGCAGGGTGTGCATGGGCAGGAACCAGCAGGTAGCACTTCATCCGTACAGAAGCATCCATCGCCGCCTGCACACTAGCCTACAATGACACAGCAATGAGGCTGGAGGGTGTGCAGGCATCCTTGTGCAGCACTGACAGGTCAACATGGAGCTACCTGCACACCTTGTGCCTCCAGCTGGGGCAGCAGTGGCTTCAGCTTCTTGCCCAGCTCCCAGGAGGACAGATCTGCAAAGTGTGTAAGGAACACTGCCAGGCACACATGGTCTGGGCCATAGGACTGCATTCAGAAATGGCACACGGTCAATCACTGAGGTTTCTTGGAGCATCATTGAGGCTTTCAGCACAGAGCAGTGACAGGGACGTTAAGAACAGTGACATGGCTTGCAGCACCAGCTGATACTCTCAGGGCAGCGCAGTGATAGGATGATGGACTAGCTGCCTTCGCACCCGCCACAGGGAGAGGACTGGCAGGCTCTCGCCATTCTTGGCACGAACGACTGCCTGGCCTTCCAGCGCCTGGAATTCTGCTGCTGGCGCTGATGTGCTGACATCCTGGGACTGTGCCACACAATTTGCTGTGTGCTGCCTGACCTTTCTGGTGCAGGGCAGATGCTTTGGGAGGAAGCAAGTCTTTCTCAAGGAAGGAAGAAAGTGACATAGCCCAGCTGGCCCATTGCTGACCTGTCCAGTGAACACCTCTGTCTGCATTGTGGCCCTCAAAACTTGTTCTTCTGCGTTGTCCACTTTAAAACATTTCCGTTTTCAAGCTGCATGTGATGTTCCACAGGGCGAATGGCCCACATGATGTTGTTGACCGACCACTGAGCTGGACTCCAGAACGATGACTTTAGACCGGTAGTTACAGTCCAGCCAGGTGCTCCTGGGTCAACTGCCAAAGCCAAGGGTACGTCGCATGCTGATAGCTGGGAGCTGCCTACTGATCACAAAGTAGGCAGCTGCTTCGACTGGTACACAGCTGAGCCTGCTCAGACCTGCAGGCTGGGGCAGCCCAGGCAGGTGGCGAGGCATCTGTTGCAGAGCTTGGGAGCGGGAGAGCTTGGGCTTCTCTCTTGGTCAAGTGCTGTGGGTTTGGCTGCATTTCTGCCCCCTTTTTGCACCTTGAGCAACATCGCTGTATCTTCCAGTTACTGCGCGATCACTGGTGACATAAATTTCACAAGGCGCAGGCCGTTTGGGGCTGAAGGGGTATGCTGAAGCATCAGATGCTATCATCATGATGTCAAGCACTGCAACAATGTTCACTCAGCACTCATCACTGGAAACATCACTGGGCAAGATGACGACTGATTGATGGCATGCATGGCTGGAGATAGTTGGTGGGCATGCTTGGTCACAAAAGGGCCATCCAAATCACGAGTGGGGGAGTCAGGATTGTGTTTGGACGTCCTGCACAAGCAACCCTGCAGAGAGAGCGTCTGCCACTTGTGGCTTAGCCGCTGCTGCCAGTGGAGGGGCCGCCGCCAATTGTTGCCTGGGTGACCGTGCCAGTCTGAGGCCAGCTAGGCTGCGGTTTGCCGGTGATGAAAGTGTAGTCCGCTACAGGCAGCCAGGGAAGATACATGTCAGCTCACCATTCAACGCACCAGCAGCGGTACAACAGCAGCATCAGACAGGAGGAATCGAACTGGGGGGCACATGGAAGAGATGCACCCCTGAAAACCAGCTGTTACTTAGGCCGCCTGTGGGACACTCAGCCATTGCCAGACAGCTTGAAAGGGGGCCGGGCAGGTCTGGTTCTCAGGTAGCCAGTTGCTATGCACAGTGCTCACCCTGGTAGGGGATGAACAGAGGAGCATTTGGCACACCCTCAGCGCCTGTTGGGGCAAAGTTCTCCACGTTTGTGTTACTGTTCACCAGGGGTGTCATGCCAGTCGGGAGCTGACCTGCAGTGTCAGCACATGCGCTATTAGCAGCTGGCAGCGGCTGCTCAGTTGCAGCGCAGCAGCAGGCACAATGGCATGCACGTCAATGTCAGGCATGTGACAGTGCAAGCATGCTGCACAGCAGGGCGCTAACAAAGCAATGAGTATAGGAAGCTTAGGGGTGGTGTTCTGTACCTCCAAGCTCATTGTTGCGTACGATGAAAGTGACATCACTGCAGGCAGGGGCAGGGTGAGGTCAGGCAGAGCAATGAAGCAGCAGCCGGAGCCAGGACAGGCCCTGTCTTCAGTCGCACATACAGTGATCTAGCCTCTGACAGGCTGTGTCCAGTGGACGTACTGTGTTTGCAAATCCAGCAGCAGCACCAGCAGCATCAGCCCTGCCAGGAAGGATGTGAGGCTAGTTGCTGAGCACCAGAGGCGCTGCATCATCCTGCCATGCCTGGCAACCAAGCTTTCACTGGAGATGCCCGGGCTGCAGGCACACTGCCAGCAGCACTGTCATTTCATGCAGCACCCCACCTGAAGGTTCCTCGAGATGAGGTCGAGCCGAGCAGGACGTCACCAACAGAGCCAAAGCCGCCGTCGCCGTTGCGGGGTGCTATGACACTGCCGCTGATCAGCTTGGAGGCTACAACGATGCCAGAGCCATCAACTGCCTCAAAGGTGGGGGAGCCGCCCTCGAACTCCTGCACCCATGGCTCAGACGGGTGAGGCCTCCTTGGCAGCATGTGACTTGGCTGGCTTTAGTGCAGCCCTCGTCAACACCACATTGGTCCCACCAGGGCAGCCAGGCTTGGGAGGTCAGGCGGCCCAGCGTTGCAAGCGGCACAAGGTGTGAGCTGGCCGGCCTCACCGCACTGCATGCGCAGCGTGCTCGCTCCTCCCCAGATGGCATTCATCGCACCCACTGCAGCCTGCTCACCTCATTGCCTGTGCCGGGGTCGGAAAAGAAGTGCTTGATGGCGATCTTGGCGGAGCCGGGGCCGCACCACAGGTCGGCCTGGGCGCCTGTGTTTGCATACTGGCCGTTGGAGCCTGTTGTCCAGATCTGCTGCCCCACAGCCCTGCAGCAGCACAGGTGTCAGCCATGTTGGTGATGACATCAGCGGCTGAAAAACATCCTTCGAGAATCCTGACCCAAGAGGGGTCTGATGGGTGGGCTGATCAAAGCATCATCGCAAAATCCTGGGTCAGCACCCACACGCATCAGCAGGCTGAGATGTTTCTTCTTCCCTTGCAGGCCAGTGACGCTTGATGCAGCACCCACACGCGTACAGCAGGCTGTGACGTCCATGCACCCTCGCAGGCTAGTGACACTTGATGCACAGCCCAGGATGTGAGGCCTAGCCCAGTCTACAGAACAGGATGGCCGACACCCTCGTACCTGCACTGGAAGACGATGGACAGACTCGGGGACGAGGCTGCAGCGGTTGGCTGGGCAGACAGCTGGCCAGCCCCCACGGGGTTGGGGCCTGGGTTGGGTTGCTGCAGAACAGCACAGGAACTGAGCTTCAGGGAGGGGCCCTAATGGTCAGCTGCTAGATCAGGCGCTTGCTGTGAAGAATGACGATACTGTCCTGTACAGCTGCAGTGCCCCTTGCAATCGAGACAAGGAGAACATGATGCTGGTCCTGCTTGTGTGGCAAAATGTTCCTGGATGCTGACATGTTGACATCCCCAGCACACCTCGGTCTTCTCCCCAAAGCTGGTGACGACCACCTTCTTGCCCAGTATCCCATTCAGCACTGAAGTGCCCTCTGCGGACATGATAGGTGGTCCATTGGCTGGCTCGAGAAGGGTGCGGCCGGCTGCTGAGGCATGGCCCAACAGGCACAGAGCTGCAAGGAGGCAGGCAGTGCGCATCATGATGTCTGGTGTTGAAGGTTGGCGGCAAGGACTCGGTCAGATGGAAGGGTGCGTTCTGGGAGGCAATGATCTGTGTGATCGACACGAGCCCTTAGATACTCAAGGCGAATCAAGGGAATCTGCCTTACCTCAGATAGACTCTGGGCTGCCGGGCGAAGCTGACAGGTTGAAGTTTGTAGTTGACCATGGATTTTCCATAGCTGTTTCCCATAGCTGCTTCTCAGTGCAATCTTGCTCTAAGATGGTCCTCCTGGATCAATATCGAAAGTTCAAGAGCTGCTGGTCGGCCATTTCTCCTGGTGCCAGCCAGGACCGTCTCCCATGATGTTGGCTGGCAGTTGACAAAGATGTCAGTCTGCCACATGCAGCTGCTCTGCTTGGTACAGGCTGAGAGCCTGCAGGCCTTGGCAGACCAGGCAGCTGGTGGGGCGCTTCCTGATTTACAGAGCGGGAGGGCAGGGAGGCCAGGCTTCACGCTTGTCTATCCTGTGTGCCTCTGGCTGGAAACATGGGGCTAGCCATGCGGCTCAGACTGTCCGCAAGTTCACAAGCTCTGCTGCTTGCCTTACCTTCCCTTACACAGGATCAGCTAGCACACCCCGGCTGCAGATAGTCCAACTGCAGCAGTGACCCCATCTGGCACCCCAGAGGCTGTGTCCAGAGCCTTGCCGGTGCAGCCTGAGCGGAAAGCAGTTCCATGCATGGTCTTCCAGCCACTTTGTGAAGTGCTGCTGCTTCCGCTGCCCTCCAGTCCCTGTTTTGTGACCATCAGCTGTTCTGATGTATGTGCCACTGTTGCTCCCAGCTGGAAACACCTCGCAAGGGTGCATGACATGGCTGGACTAGAAACTGCATACAGTGACACTTAGCCGCCCCAAGCCACCTTCTCCCACCAGTGATTGCCAGAACCCAGTGGGTGCAACTCACAATTTTAAAAAATAAACAGGCGTTCATGGCTTGACTCGTGGCTTGAGACTGACTACTGCATGCATGCATGGGTCCACAGGGGTAACTCATTCACATGAGTCAATCGATTTGTCACCCAAGCAAATGAGACAGAACAACACCCTGCAGTGAGGGAGGAGGGAGGAGTCCATGGCTGCTCTCAGGGGCTTGCGTGCCCACGCTCAGCCAGAGCTTGCGGTGGCGTTGGAGCTAGCAGATGCGCTGCCACCGCCAGAGGATGAGGCACTGGAGCTGGCAGAGGCTGAGGCTGAGGAGGTGCCACCGCTGCCTCCCTGGATGGACTGAGGGGTGACCACGCCCGGCTGAGGCCATGCAGGCTGCTTGCCGCCAGTGATGAAGGTGTAATCGGCTGCAGGCAGCCAGGAAGGCAGACGTGTCAGCCCGCCGCCCAGTGCCCCAACAGCAGTAGAGCAGTCTCTGGGGGAGATTGCCTTACTGGACACATGGTGAGGTGCAGACAGTCAGCACCCATGACAACCAGCTGCTGCTTAGCCCACCTGATTCGATTGTTTGACCAAAACCATTCCCAGACAGCCATGAAAGCTTGGAGGTGCTGGGCAGACATGGCAGGCAGGCAACCAGCTGCTATGCCCAGTGCTCACCCTGGTAGGGGACAAACAGAGGAGCGTTGGGCACACCCTCAGCGCCTGTCGGGGCAAAGTTCTCCACGTTGGTGTTGCTGTTCACCAGGGGTGTCATGCCGGTTGGGAGCTGACCTGCAGCATCAGCGCCTGCTCTGTGAGCAGCTGCCCAGCTGCGGCGCAGCAAAAGGCTAACATAGCATGCATGCATGATGTCAGGCATATGACCGTGCAGCAGCACCACAACACCGCTATGAGTATTCAGGGTCAGAACTGGTGTGCTGTACCTCCAAGCTCGTTGTTGCGTACAATCGTGGTGACGTCACTGCAGGCAGGAACAGGACAAGGTCGGGCAGAGCAGTAAGAAGCAGCCAGGGGCAGGGCAGGCCCCCATCAGTTGCACACACAGTCATGCAGCCTCTGACAGGCCATGTCAAGGAAGCCTGTTGTGTTCAAACATAAAGCAGCAGCAGCAGCAGCCCATTGGGAAGGATGTGAGGCCACCTGTCAAGCACCAAAGGCAGGCTGCATTGTTCTGCCCTGCCTGGCAGCCACGCATATAAGTGGAGATGCCTGGTTGCAAGCGCACCGCCAGCAGCACTGTCTTTCTCAAAGCACCCCACCTGAAGGTTCCGCGAGCTGAGTCCACACCGAGCAGGACGTCACCGACAGAGCCAAAGCCGCCGTCGCCATTGCGGGGTGCTATGACATTGCCGCTGATTAGCTTAGCTGCCACGACAATGCCGGAGCCATCAACTGCCTCAAAGGTGGGAGAGCCCCCCTCGAATGTCTGCACGCATGGTTCAGGAGGGTAACTTCTCCATGCAGCCTTTGCACTTGCTGGCGTGACGGCCGACCACAAGGTGCAGCCTTGTCAAGTCACCCATGGGTCACGCCAGCTGAACGACTGTCTGGCTGTGGAAGAGCAGGTTGTCTGCCAGCTGGCCTCTTGTTTATGCAGCATGCTCACTGTGCCCTGCATTGCGCTGACTGCACCGCATTGCAGCCTGCTCACCTCATTGCCTGTGGTAGTATTGGAGAAGAAGTGCTTGATGGCGATCTTTGCAGAGCCGGGGCCGCACCACAGGTCGGCCTGGGCGCCTGTGTTTGCATACTGGCCGTTGGAGCCTGTTGTCCAGATCTGCTGCCCCACAGCCCTGCAGCAGCACAGGTGTCAGCCATCTGGTGATGCCATCACCAGGTGGCGGCCAGCTGCAGACCGCTTATGTCAAAGTTCATGGTGATCAAAGTGTCTCTCAAAGAAGCCTGACCCATGGCAGCACCCAGACACATAGCAGGCTGCAATGTCTGACCCCCATCAGCAGGCGTGTGCTGGCCACAATCCAAGCCGGGTGGCCACATTCCAAGCAGAGGCAGGAACCAGATATGAGGCCTAGTGTACAAAACAAGATGGCCGACATCCCCCACCTGCACTGGAAGACGATGGCCAGAGTCTGAGATGAGGCTGCAGAGGTTGGCTGGGAAGACAGCTGGTTGGGGGTCACAGGGTTGGGGCCAGGGTTGGGTGCCTGCAACACAGGACAGGATTGATACCAGCTTCAGGCTGGCAATCTGGTAACTATCTGCTGGATGAGGCGATCATGTATCATGCTGGTCCTGGTCTGTGACACAACTTTCCCCCTAGGCTGCAGTGATGCAAATGAGGATGATCCCCAAAGTACCTGGCTCTTCTCCCCAAAGCTGGTGACAGCAACCTTCTTGCCCAGTATCCCATTCAGGATTGAAGTGCCTTCCGCGGACGTGGTGGGGGGTCCATTGGCGGGCTCGAGAAGGGTGCGCCCAGCTGCTGAGGCATGGCCCAGCAGGCACAGAGCTACAAGGAGGCAGGCAGTGCGCAGCATGATGTCAGGTATTGAAGGTTGGTGGCAGGGAGTCAATCAGATGGAAGGGTGCGCTTGGATAGACAATGATCTGTCTGATCGATACGAGCCCTTAAATACTCACGCGCATCAGTACGAACCTATATCACCATAGATACTCTGAGCTGCCGGGCGAAGCTGACATGTTGAAAATCGCAGTTGAGGTAAGTCAAGTTTAGTCAAATTCCAGACCTACTGGCAGCTGGGTCATGTCACCTGCCCATGGCTGCACATGTCAGCAGCAGAGGTCATGCGGGCTGGGCAGCTGGATCAGCAATCACCAGGCGCGGGCTGCATCTGTCAGCATTGCCGAGTAGGATGCACCATCCTCTGGTGCGGGTTGAGCAGCAGGTCTATGCTGGCTGGCACCAGCCTCTTGTGGCGCTTGTGGCTGCAGGCCCAGAGGACCGTACAGCTTGCTGCGCGCCGCTCTGACCTCCGCTGCTGAGCCGTCCCAGGTGGTCTCAGATAGGACTTCTAGGGCTGGCTCCAGGCTGTTCTCTGTCAGGGCGGGGTGGTCCTCCAGGGTGAGCAGCTTGACATACAGCTGCTCGCCAGCTGACTTGCGCACCTGCAGCAGCGACTGGCCACAGGTCACGCTGCAAGTGTCACCTGGCGGCTGCCGGGTCGGCAATCGAGCTCCCGCAACCTGCATGTCCCTCACAGCAGTTGCTGCAGCAGCAGCTGCCAGACAGACGTGCAGCCATGGTCAGCATCAGCAATGCGCACGGGCCTCAGATCACAAGCCGCTTCTCTGTTGGCAGCAGGCCAGCACAAGGGATGTGCCATGCCACCTTGGGGTATTTGTTCATCAGCAGGCCCAGCAGGCTCTGCAGCGCTGATGTGCACAGAGGTCCTTTCAGGTCCAGGTAGTGGCACAGAACCGTGGCTGCCATGCACAGCCGTGCCACGTCCTTGCACTGGCGCGTCTCCCCTTGGACACAGCCCAGCAGGCGCTCTGCAGGCAAGCCCAACAGGGTTCAGCAGCACACCAGCAGGTGCTGCACCCGCTGTCAGTCCAGCAGCCTACCAGCTTGAAGCAGCATTTCAGGCTGGGTGGGGTCCGTTTGGGCCTCCATCACACAGTCTGCCATTACATGGGCATCCGCTGGGCATCCCCCTGATTTGCACATGTGGTGGCCGTGGTGCCAGGGGGCCTAGCAGTTGTGCGATTTGGCTGCCCAAGTCCATGATTTTGGCACTGAAGGACCTGTGCTTGGTATCTTGCATTGAACTGAGGGTGGACTGTTGCCTCATGGTGTCAATCACCACCCCCTGCAGTCGCATGGGATCTGCAGCAGCAGCTGCCGCCACACAGCTCACCACATGTGCAGGGCAATCAGTGGCTGGTGCAGGTGCCAGCAAGCTGCCGCACAGGGTGCTGCGCGCTTCCTGGTGGGGCGCGTGCGCACCTAGGCAGGCCTGGTCCCGGTGCCCGATCTGAGTCTCTGCCAGCAGCATGTCTGCAGTGCGGAGCAGGGCGGTGGCCAGTCTCGGGGAGTGGGCGTGCTGCTGCCACACTGTGTGGAGCGCAGCCAGCAGGGCGTCTGCCAGCCCTGCATGCCCACCGAGGAGGAGATGAGTTTGCACTGACTGCAGCTTCTGTCTGGCGCTGTGCAGGCCTCAGGCCTCATGCCAGGTTGAGAGCAAAGCAGCCCAGCAGGACGCCAAGCGCAGGCTGACTGAGTCACTTGAGACTTGAGACCACAGTCCGTCCATGGTCACTTCGAGCGGCTTGTCCTTGCTTAAAGACCACCATTACTGCCGGACCTGCCACTCAAGCTGGATGCAGCCACCCTGCTCACTGGACACGCAAAGGCAGCTCCCTGCCCCTCACCTGACGAAGGGTGCTCCTCAAGGAGACGCAGGACGGCAGCAGAGGCAGCCTTGCTGAGGCTGCTGTCCAGCCCGCCGATGCTGGCAGCCAGCCCCTCCAGCAGGACTGCCTGGTAGGCAGGCACCTGCAGGATGGCCACCACTGCAGGGAGCCCCTGCACACACAGGTGGGATTCCTGGGACAAGCAACAAGAAGAAACGAGAAAATGTGCAATCAAAAAAAGATATCGTGTAGTCATGCTGTGTGGGTGCTGGCTGTCTGGGCAGCAGCCAGGTCTGTCAGCGCAGGCCCTGATAAGCCCGCCACCGTGACGTGGCAGAGGCTGCGACGTCACGCTGGGCAAGACACAGGGAGGCACTGAGTGAGGGGGACATGGCTTTGACAGACAGAACCCTGCATGGCATTTGCGGTGAACCCTGCATGCAACAGGAGGTCTGCTTCCACATGACATGGCTGGAGATGCTGACCTGCAAGGTTGCCAGAGCGGCAGGATACTGCTGCCCAAATGCACTTCGCAACAGCTCTGCTCCCTCCAGAGGCAGCCAGCGTAGCTGTGTCTGTAGAATCGAGTGCAGCTGCGTGGCTGCCACCTGCAGGTGCAGCAGACAGACATGCGGGTCTTGTTTGGGCAATCTGCCGCTGTCAGCCAACAGGCCCTTCATGCAGCTATTGAACCGCAAAGAAAAGATTACTCCATAGGTTCATCATGAAGCATTGTGAGGCATCGTGAAGCATGCATGCAGCACATGCATCCTAGCTTAAGCTTTTCAGGTCATGCCTCAGGAACCCATTGCAGAACGCACTCATAGAGGCTGTTGCAGGCCAATCTTTGCAAATGGTACTGTTGTGCTTCCTGCCGCTGCCTTCGGCGCCAGCAAGCATCCAGTCAAGAACTGAGGCCAGCAGAGACCCCGTGCACACAGGACATGCGAGCCTTTGAAGAGTCCAGCTGGCGCTGCTGCTTGAGGGCCTGATCCATGTCTCACACATGCATGGCACCAGGACACAAGCGCAGGGACTGCACAGCAGCTGCTGCTGACGGAGCCCACCTCCCGCACACGCGCGATGCGCTCCACCGCCTGCTTCAGCAGGCCGCCCACAAAGCGCTTCACCCAGGTCTGCATCGCAGCCTCCCGCGCCTGGGTGGGGACCGCGCTCTCCAGCAGCTGCAGGGCGTCAGGCGCCACCCTCATGGCCGCCTCACGGACCCAGCTGCCGATGTCCCCCCTGCAGGGACCGTGGCGGCGCATTCAGCCGAGCACTGCATGATGCAGGCCGTGCATGACTGCTTGAAGCATGCAGTGCTGCCTGCAAGTGGTGGGATGCAGGCGCACTGATGGCGCACCACAAGTGCCGCCGGTTCTGGGGTCCCAAGGCTGAGGCACAGCATGCTTCAGGCTGTGCCTGCATGGAATGACCCCTCAAAGTGGCGTGCACGATCAGCGCAATGCATAAGGCTGCAAAGCCACGCACACAGGCAATGTCGCTTCCAAACTTGAGCCTTGGAAATCGCGTGCCTGTTGTCAGTGCTGTAGTCCTGCAGCGCTGCCAGCAGGGATGGCAGAGCATGCCGCAGCAGCAGCTCTGCCAGCGAATCTGATCCTTGCTCCTGCCAAGGCTGAGCACCAGCTTGGGAGGCACCCAACGTCTGCAGGGTCAAGGCCAGCGACCTGACAGCAGCCACCCTGCTGTCCACGTCTCTGTCCTCCACGTCTGCCTCCACCTGCAGGTGGGCATGCAGCTGCTTTTGAAACACAGCCCTGATGGGGGAAAGAGCGTTCCTGGACGATGCCAGCCCCCCCGAGCAGCAGTAGTTGCCGTTTCATTGCTGACCACTTACAGAAGCCAGCATGAAGGCTTCACTGCGGGTGGCCCCTGGCACATGTCAGGCGGCCTGAGTGAGGCCATCTGGTTGGCAGGAGCTGCACGCTTTGGGCGCACAGTCTGCTGTCTGGAGCACGGCAGATGTAATGCAGGCACAGAGACAG
The DNA here is from genome assembly GCA_019693375.1 of Asterochloris erici. NCBI lineage: Eukaryota > Viridiplantae > Chlorophyta > Trebouxiophyceae > Trebouxiales > Trebouxiaceae > Asterochloris > Asterochloris erici. The sequence continues at coordinate 408,776 of JAAMXJ010000002.1, read as the reverse complement.
AGCAGCTCACCTGGGCCCTGCAGACACAGACAGGCGCAAGATCCGCTGGCAGGCAGGCCGGCCAGCACCATGAAGACGACACCAAGCAGTTCTACATAGCAATGGCTTTGTGCACATGCAGCAACCGGGAGGCCTTAGCAAGGAGGACTTCACCCCTGACTTCACCCCTGTCTATCTTCAGCGTCCAGCCTACTTTCTTTAACATTGCTGCTGTGCCTCTAGTGGATGGCTCCTGTTAGTCTTTGACAAGCTGTGTAGTTGGAAGAACACAGTGGTGCAAGGGTAGGCCCCCCATGCTGCTGCGCAGCCCCGCCTGACTGTCTCATTAGAGCCCCTGGACACCCTGTCAGCGTCGCGGTCGAGGCTCACCCAGATGGCGCCTGCTGGGTCTTTGCCTTCTGCGCAGTCAGGGGCATGCACAGGTGCTGGGGCAGCGCCCTCAGAGCAGCTGTGCTGCCCCTGCAAGGTGCCACATCAGGTCCACCTTGTGGCCCAACATCTGAGAGCTGTGCATGACTCATTGCCTGGGTTGAACGGTGCTGCCGGGGCTCACCTGGATGGCTTCTGCCAGCCCCTTGATGAGCTGAGCCGCGAGGGGCACGCACAGGTGCTGGGGCAGTGCTCCCAGAGCGGCTGTGCAGCCCCGTCTGATGGCCACGTTGGGGTCGTGCAGGGCGCCCAGGTACTTCTGCGTGGTGCGCAGCAGAGCTGCGGGGTTGCCGTCCGGCTCGTAGGCCACCAGAAAACCCTTTAGGGCAGCTGAGGCGGCCGCTTGGATGTCGGGCTTGGGGTGGCGCAGGTTCTCATTGAGGGAGTCATGCAGCTGGCGGGTCTGCTGCGGGGACAGCGGCAGCCTGACCAGCGACAGGCACTCGACATACCTGCAGGGGCACAGTGGGCCACATGAGAGGCACTGCCGTGGCCCTGCTTGATGGAACTCTGCAGCAGGATCTGCTTCCTTGCGCAGGCCGCTTGACCGGCACATCTGCGACCTCTGCCTGACAGGGAATTGTCGGCAGAGGCTCAACAGGGGTAAGACTCTCTGTGGCCCTTGCAGGCAGCTGGGGGCTTCAGCTGGCAGCATGCAGCAAGGCTGTGTGCACGACGTCGTCTTCCAATGCTTCAGGGCCAAGCAGATCGACTTAAAACTTCACGATCCCCCTAGTCACTCGAGTGCACGCTGGCAAGGGGCACCTGCCATGAAGATTTGCCTGCAGGGGTACGCAAACTGCATTCTGTGCTTATGTGCCTCGAGGAACCAGCCAAGGGCACCTCTCTGGCATGCAAGGCCATCCCTGATCCAATTGGAACTCCTCAACCCGATGCCTTCTGAACAAGCAGCCATGCCTTGCCTGCACACTGCAGCCCTCATGAGCTCCCCGCCCTTCCCCCGGTAGAGCCTGGCCTTCTCAATGCCAGGCACCACTGCTGCCAGCGCCTGCTGATGCTGTTGGCTGAGCGGCAGGTCGGCCTGGTCAAGAGCCAGCATGATTTCTGCCAGTCCCACAATGGCCCCATGTCGCACCTGCCAGCCAGGTGAAGAAAAAGGGGTTCACTAGTGGACATGGGGCGATTGGCGGCTGGGCAACACACTGTCATCATTTTCACCTGGCCTACATGGCCTGGCAGGTACAGGCAAACCACACAGTGACATTGATAGTTTGAAGTGAGGGCAGCCAGGTGCCTGCAAAGAACAGGGTCAAGCAGTACTCTGCACCTTGCGGAAAGCCTGCACTTGCAGGCAGCACTGTGCAGCCCTCTCGCAGCCGCTCAGATGCCTGCTTTGGAGAGCAGGTTTGACATATGGTGTACACAAGCTCCAGTGGAAAAGGCTGCATACGCCCAACCCCACACACTGCTGATGAGCCACATGCCAAAGCAAGCTCTTCTAGGTCTGCATTTGCCCTACCAAGATGGCAGCATACTGCCATCCCTGAGCAGCAGCCTCACCTCCAGCATTGGGTCAAGGCAGCGTGGCAGGAGGGCCTCAAGGGCAGGCCCCTGAAAGTATCCTTGCTCAGAAGGGACCAACGCAGCCAGGGCCTGCGCTGACAGCTCCCGCAGAGAGCGCTCCCAGTGCTGCAACTTGGTGTGCATGAGGTGCTCCACCAGTGCAGGACGATAGGGCGCAAACCCCGCAACCTGGGGCGCTACGCTCAGGTATGCCTGCAGCATCACAGTAGCTGGGTACTGGAGGGTGGTCACACTTGATAGGGTCTAAAGTGTCAACCTCTCTCAAGCTGAACCCAGGCCCGCATTCAGGTCTGACCCCAGGGCCAAAGTGTCAAGTTCTCTAGTCTGACCCCAGGGCCAAGGTGCAGCTAATCAACATCCTTCTGCCCTGCTCTGACTCTGTACAGGCCTCAACACGCTACTGAGGCTTGATTGCTGCACTGGACCCTCAGCCTGGTAGAAGGCATGTGCACCTCTGACCTGACTCCGCGTGCTGAGGGTGTAGTAGTCAGCAGCTGTCAGGATCTCAATGCCATGTGGCATGTGGCCCTGTCGGCCCACGCTTTCCTGAAATGCGGCAGATGCTGCGCGCCTGCAGTTCACCTGCAGGACATCCAAGCGCTGTCAGGTCTGCTGGTGCCTTCAGATGCTTGTAGCAACCGGACAGCAGCCGTCTTTGCGTCACTTGAGCTCAGACTGGGCCTGCCCTTTGCTTCTCAGCTGATGCAAGGACAGGAGAGGTGCAAACAATGAACCATGCTGTCGAAGAAGGCTTCTGCCAAATGCAGCTGTGCAAGATGCTCTGGGCTATGACAACACACATGGCCACAGCGCAAGGGGCCAGTCACCCCTGCCAGTCCACCGATCAAGCTGGATGGCTGCTCAGTGGCAGCCAGTGTATACCAGCCAGGCTGACTCCGTTCTAGCCCTTGTCAGCACTGGCTGTGCACGCTGATGGGGCGTGCTGCCTGACCTGGCAGACAGAGTTGCAGGCTCACCTCGCTGTCATGGCAGGCTCATCAATCGACTGCAGAAGACATGGGGCCTGCTGCATGGCATATGCAGTAGCAGGCTCACCTCCCTATCATAGCAAGCTGTGGTCATCAGCGCAGGTGCAATAGCCGGGCAGGTGTCTGCCATCACATCGGCGGTGTAGGCGCGTGCAAAGGCCCAGCACACATAGGCAGCAGCATCTCGGACGTGTGCTCCCACACTGCAAATCACAACACTGCTGTGATGCCTGTGCAGGGGATATTGGAAGCTGTCCCTCCAAGATGGCCATGACAGGGGCCCAACTCAGTGCCTCCAGCTCATGGAAGAGCAGCAGCAGTCAGAGGGTGCTGCCAGCATGCATCACACATGACCAATCCTGGGCAGGTCCCAGTCCAGGAACTCACCTATGCGGGCCCCGCCTGACATCATAGTGCAGGGCCTGGGCCACCAGTGGGACAAAGTCAGGCAGACGGGCGGGCAGCAGCAGCCCGCGCATGGCCAGCTCAGCCGCCGCCAGGCAGGCGCCGTGCCATGCCGTGTCACTCTCGCTGGGAGAAAACATCTGGCCCACAGACTCTGCCACGTCATCAGCAAAATCCTGCATAGCAGCGGCCCCAAGGCACTCGGCAGATTTGGCTGCAGCACAAAGTCGACATGTGCCCAGCAAGATCTGTACAGCAGTGCTTGACGGTCATCAACAAAGTCACACTTTGCTGTCGGCATGTAGACCTTGTCCCAGCATCAAGAAGGGCAACACTGCAGCATGACAGACCTGTGCTCTGTTGGCCAGCGCTGCCCTGCACCCCAGCCACCAAGCAGCAGATCCAGCACGCCTCACCAGTGGCAGCCTGGCTGTGATTCTGCCAATCCCTTTGGCTGCAGACCACCGCACCACGGTGTCCTTGTCTCTCAGCCCGGTGAACAGGATGGCAATCACCTGCAGGCAGCTGCTGCCATGTCAGGGGGTGCATCTCTCAGACTATGCCACAGCAGTACATGCCACCTCTGCTTTCCCTTACGAAGTGAGCTGTATGAGCTCAATGCCAGCCAACACACCAGCTGTTCAGCTGTTGTCATGTCAAGTAGCAAACCCCTTGGACCCTGCCTTAGCACTATGTCCCTGTCTCTGCTGTCCTTCATGAGGTGGGCTGTGTGAGCTCGACACCAGCCGACACACCAGCTTGAGATGACTGGGAACATGGGGGCCAGCACCATGGCACCAGTAGTCCACCCTACCTTGACGACCTGCTATAGCAGTGCAAGCGCCATTGGCACCAGCCAGGGGGACAGACAGGCGTCTAGGCATCGTTCCAAAAGTTTGTGTCCACCAGGTCATCACCTCTTCCATGTGGTCTGGCACCTCAGATCTCCCTGAAGGCATTGGGTGCTGCCCCATTGCTGGCGCCAGGGTCAAGCAGGACAGGTGCTGTCTACTTGCAGCCGTGCAGGCACCAAATGGACTCAGGCTTTCATGCATGCCAGCACTAGATGTGGCTCACCTCTTCCACCTGGTCTGGCACCTCAAAATCGTCCATTGAGGGCTCTGGCGCTGGACCATGGCTGGCGACATGGTCAGCACCTTTGGCAGGTGCAATCCCATTCTGGTGGCTGGTGATGGCGCCATTGGCTGCTGACCCTGCACAGCACTAAGACGGCTCGACATCTCTGCTGCTGGCTGCCTGCCTCAATGCAGCAACATGCAGCATTTCAGGCGTGGCTGTGTCCCGCTAACTGCAATTCCCCAGGGTACAGCAGCCCAAGCTTATATGGCATGGCCATCAAATATGGACATCAGGGTTATACATGCAGCACCCACCTGCATTTGCCAGGTTGGCAGTCAGGGAGGAAGCCCCTGCCTGGTACCGCCAGCCAGCATGCTGCGGGGGCAGCAGCACCAGCCCAATGCGCTGCACCAGCTTGGTAGCAAACTTGCGCACGCTCACGCTGGCGGCTGCAGCGGGGCTGTCCAGCAGCTGAACTGCGTGGGGCCACACCACCTCTGCCAGGGTGGCCAGCTGAGCACGTTGCCCAGTCTTGAAGATGGCAGCCAGTGCGTGGACAACGCCTGCATGCATGGAGGCAAGAATGAGCCGTAAAGCGGGCCGTCCAGCCATGGGGACAATGCATGGTCATGCAGGCGTGCCATGCTCAAGGCATTCGTCAAGCTGTGCGGTGCACCTCTGCATGGACTGTCAGCTGGTGGCCATGCCCAGTCCTGAAGCTGGCAGCAAAGGTGCAGCTCCTCCTGGCAGGCAGTGGTGCCCAGGCATCAACAGTGTGACAGTGCCCATTGGCCAGGCCTGTCAGTCGGGGGCATTCCTGAGGTATTGTCAATGGCAGCTAAGGCGCACATCTCCCCTGGGCACAGCCCACATGCAGAAGCCTCTGAAAGGTGCGCAGGGTACAGCAGAGGGTTGTACCCCTGCGAGGTATGGAGGTTGAAGTCCCTGCACAACTGAAGACTCCCCTGGCAAGACACATGGGTTCTGCTGCTGCTGCTTGCCAGCACAGGGCGCGATCCAGTCCATTGCAGATGTCTTGAACTCCTCTCACCAATGTACAGAAGTCAGGGAACAATGAAGCCAGAGGTTGCCTGCACGATGACGAGACCTCACCTGGCAAAATGAACACATTCTGGATGCTGCTGCTGGCCAGCACGCCGCCCGCCCACCGCACAAAATCTTGCAGCGCTGCACCCTGGTCCGGCCGTGTCAGCAGCCGGCCCAGCAGCAGGGCGGCCATGTTGCGGATGCTGCCTGGCGCCCCCAGCTGCTCCTTGTATGTGGTCAGCAGGGTGGCGACCAGAGGTGGGTACTCGTGGGGCCTGCACAGACAGTAGGACACAATGGGGGAACACAAAGTTAAGGACAGGAAGCCGCTATCTGCAGGCGGGCACCAGCAGGCTCACCCTGAGGTGGAGGTACACGTTGCCTGCAGAGTCAGGAGCCCTTGTATATAGGAGTTGCTTCTTCAGAGGTGTGCTTACCAGGGGTGGGCACAGACGGGTGCTGACTGCAGACTAGAAGGTGTCAGTAGGGACTGGAAGCAGCAGATTTGTGTGTCAATCGGATGCCACCACAGCTCAGCATGTGCTGGCATGCCTCCCCTTGGTAGCAAGGCAGGCCATGTAGACGGCTCTTGCCAAGCCCTCATATCTATCGGACCACATTGGAGGTTCACCTGACAATGGCCTCTTGTGTCTTGTTGCTCAAAATGCTAAGACCTCTGAGACTGCAGGCCCATCCTGAGCCCTGCTGATTGCTGGCCTCACCTGCCGCTGGCATCCGTCAGCTGGGAGTCCACAATGGCCAGGTCAAAGGGAATGAGCACCAGCTGGCTCAGCCACAGCGTCAGCGTGCACAGTGCCTCCCAGGTGCTGTTGTTGTCGTCGTCCACGCTGCGCTTCTGGGGCCCCTGCACTACCCCAGCAGCTGCCAGATTGCCTGTATGTGCCAATGCTGGTTCTTGCAGCGCTGAGAGCAAGTTGGGTCCGTCTGCTCATGCTGCATACCTGAATTACGCCCCTCCAGCCCCAGCAGTACGTCCAACTATGAACAATGCACAAGGCAGCAGCTGCTCTGTGTTCTTGCTGGCTGTCATACGGCAGCTCATGAGTGCACAACTGACTGTATCATGAGAGCTGTTCAGCAGCAGCAGGTGGTGCTGCAGTTCTCTGGAATTGCTGTTGTGTGCGCCCTCCGCTGAGGCATGTTGTGCCTGAGCTGGAGACTAGAATGCACTCAAGCTGCGTGCTAACAGATTACCTCAGACTGAACCCTGAGCAGGATGTCTAGCACGGGCTCCAGGTCTGCAGCCTCATTGGGAAAGAACTTCACCACGATCTTGAATCCTCTGCATCAGAGGACACGATACTGTTTCAAAGCCGCTGCCAGCAAACTAGCAATCCTGCTATTGCTCATAGGCGCTGAGAGCCCCAGGAGACTGCAGCAGCTCCCTTTTGGATGGCGGCAGCTTAGTCGTGCCTCACAAAGCTGACCAACTGGGGTTGCAAGGACAGCAGCCACCATCATCTGGGCTCCTGCTTGCGATGCACCTGATGTGTGGCTCAATGGCAGGTCACCTGATTGGAGGCAGCATGAGCTCTGCTGCCTTTGTCTGCTTGGGGCCAGACAGCCGCTGAATGACCTGGGTGCAGCTCGCACCTGACAGAGGCAGCAGTCCAGAGGATCTTGCAGACATTGAGAGTGATGTTCATGTCCGCGTTCTGCTTGCTGCACGCCTGCTCCCGCAGGATTGCTGCCATTGGCCTGATGAGGCCCTCCATGTGTGGGTCCAGGAGCTGAGCCTGCTCCTGGTACTTTTCAAGCTGCAGCAAATGGGTGCAAAACAAAAGCGTCAGATTGTCTGCTGCATGTGCATGAGCCCCATCAAGGCATGTCAGGTGGCAGTTGTGCTGGTGCAGGAGAGGTGCCGTGGCTTACAATGAGCTTGAGCCGGGGGTAGGCATGAAAGGCCTGAGCACCCCTGCTGCTGACCACCTGCTCCAGCAGTGTGTTTATTTCCACTGCCTCCTCCACATGGGTCACTTCACTGGGTACACCCAGCATTGGCTCCATCACCAGACCTGGCATGGTCCCAGCCACTGTGCACTCTAAGTAGTTTCAGCAGATGCGGGCCTTTCAATAACTCATCTACTGCAAGGCAAAGGACAGGGATCGCACAAAATTGTTTGCAGGCGGGAGAGAGGTTTCAGGCCAGGTCAAGGCGAGCCTTTGCGACTCTGTCCACCTCCACTGCACAGGCAAATCCCACTGGAGGAGCAGCTGCATGTGGTAGCACCATGCAGTCCCCACCATGCAGCAACCTCGGATGGCCAGCATCTCATCGCCTGCCGCATGCTGGTCCTTGCTTGGGCAGCAAGCACCACCTGGGCAGGGTGGCTCATATTGGAACAGCAAATCGGCCTCAATTTCGTGACAGGCTGCCATGTCCCATGTGTGCCAGCACAAAGCTGGCAGCAGGCACACAAAAGCTGCGGCCCGGCAGCAAACAGCAGACACGGCTCACTGGCACCCAGAAAATTAGCCTCAGGCAGTCCAGCAGTCTAGAGCCTGGGGACGTTCCATTGGCAGACAGATTCTTCTCAGCAGTCACAGGCTATCCCTTCCCATTGGGCCCCTTCTTTGAGGTAGGACAGTGTACCCCCACGCACTTACAGGAGGCTGACGCTGATGTGTACTCAGTCTGCACTGCCCTCCTTGCTGGCTGGCACCCATGCCCTCTAATAATAATCCCTCCATGCTGCAGAGACGCACCATCCGCAAGGAGGTGGGTCTGGTTTGCGGCATATGCTTAGTGATGTGTGAACGGCTCTCGCCAAGCAGCTCAGCAGTGGCAAAGCCCCTGTGTGCGAGCATGCCAGTGTCACACAAGGTTCGCTGAGCAGACCTGACCCCAGCGCCCCCAGCTTGCCTGTAAGAGTCCTGCTCTACACCACCCTGCAGATCGACAGAGGTCGCATCTGGACTTTTGAGCAGGAGCAGGTAGGCCTCTGGCTTGGCAGATGACTGTGCCCTGCCCAGCTGCGCTGGCCAGTGCAGCCTTCAAGAAGTTTGCTGGCAGTCACACTGAGGAATCAAGTAGACTCAGCCCTGCCACAGCTCCTGTCTACTGCAGGCGCTGGGCTTCAGCAATGTCACCACTGTGGTCCGTATGACTATCATCAAGCTGAAGAGCGGCGGCCTGTGGGTTCATGGGCCCGTCGCGCCCACCAGGTCTGCCCTGAATGCTGAAAGGCTTGCTTTGCCTGCCTACAGATACACATGCCTTGTCAAGGCAGAAATTTGGTTGAGAGCCCAGCTGTCTGGATGCCTTTGAACCTCTTGCGCCAATCTCAATGCTGCAGGGAATGCATCCGCCTGATTAAGGAGCTGGATGCCCCTGTGGAGTTCATTGTCTTCCCCACTTTTGCATACGGTATGCTGGCTCGGTTGCGCCAGTTCAGTAACAACTGCCAACCATTGACTGTTGCCAGGTATTTCATGTGCATCTTGCCAGCAGCTCACAGCCTCTGCCATGCGCAGAGCACAAGATTTTTGTTGGCCCCTTTTCACGCAAGTTCCCCAAGGCCCAGGTCTGGATTGCACCCAGGCAAGAACTGGCTTGTTTGGCCTGTGGTAGACAAGGACTTTGACTCATTGCGCGGCATAAATGTTTTAACTGTGCCAGTGTACTTTTTGCTTGCTGTATGGCTGATGCAGCCATCACAACATGTCCTCAACCATGTTACATGTCCATGTTTGATGATTGCACCCACATGCCGCAGCCAGGGTGTGTTGTAGTGCCTGCTGCACCTGTACACCTCTATTTGGTTTGGTCATTCTGGTGTGCTGTGCCTGATGGTGGAGGGCTGTGCTGCTGACAGGCAGTGGAGCTGGCCATTGCCTCTCCCTCCCCAGGCCTTTGGCATCTTCCCCACTGGAGTGATTGAGAGGGATGACCAGCAGCTGCCATGGAGCGACGAGCTGGAACACAAAATCTTTGTCTCAGCAATTGGTGAGGACGGCCTGCCTTGCACAGCAGGCCATGTCTTTCAGCATCCACACAAGCGCATTCCAACCTGCACGCTGCCTGCCCAGCCATTGCACTGGCACTGGCCATGCACACTCAGAGCCTGAGGCACCCTTGACTGTCACCTTGAAGGTGACAGCAGGAGCTGCACTCCCTGTCCACAGCAGATGCTTCATGCATTCTAATCATTTAAGCGCATCTACAGTGCAGAAGTCACCTGCTGCCCGCACTGTCTGCATACATCCTCAACACCAGACACCCATGATTTCAGCACACACATCGGCAGAAGCTGCCCCTCCCACACACCCCTGCACTCCCAGCAGATTAGCATCTCAGCACACCCCTCACAATGGTCATGCAGGCGGCGCAGGGGCTGGGGTTGGGCCTTATGTGGAGGTCGTCTTTCTGGACAAGAAAAGCAGCACCCTCCTGGTCACAGATGCGGTTGTCTTCATCCCGGACAAGCCTCCCGAGGTCGTTCGAAAAGGTGGCCCTCCTGCCCTGTGGCCTCTGCTACCAAGCACTGCTGTGCAAGAGGCTTTCACGTTCATGTCATGTTGCCCCCAGTGAGTGGGGGGATGAAAACAGGTGCACAGTCACAAGGGAGCTGCAGGTGCCGCACCACACGGTCTGTCTGGGGTGCTCTGTGATGCGCAAGAATTGCCATACTTTCCTCTGCTAGGCCACTCTAAGGCTTTCTGGAGGCTCGGCAGCGAGGCCAGGCAGCCTTGTGCAGTCTGCACCTGTTCGAGGAGGCAGGCAGCCCACAGTCTGGCACCATTAAGGTGCAGCCTCTGAGGATTGGTCACGTGACTGTGTGCAACAGTGGGGTGCTTGCCCTGCAGACAATCTGCTAGAGGCAGGCGGCCCCCTGCCGGGGATCATCAGGGCGCTCAGCAGCCTGGAGGACCCCCGCGGGGTGAAGGAGAAGTTCTTTGACAGCAGCATGGAGCAGCCGCTGGAGCAGGAGGGCGCCGTGGTGCAGCAGGGTGAGGCAGGGGAGCTGGCTGGGAAGCTGGCTGGGCTGTGACCTTTGCGCACCTGATCAGCAGCAGGGTGTGTTTCTGTGGAGGGACAAGGAGGACTGTACTCATGTGGCAGCAGTGTTCAGGAGAGGAGGTGCCTGCCTGCGATGCAGGCTGGGCTGCCACCATGGCACAGGTGACCAGCAGCAGGGTGTGCTGTTTGCAGCAGGGTCAGGGGGACTGCCCCTGTGAGGCTGTGGTGCAGGTTGGAGTCCTGCACCTTTGGCGCTGGCTGGCCTGCAACCCTGACGCATGCATTAGCAATAGGCAATGCTGTTCGCAGCAGGATCAGGTCCTGGACTGCGCTCACAACCTGGTGCAGGAGGCTGAGCTTGATTGGACTTTCTCAGGCTTCAGGGCACAGGCAGCTGCAGTGGGCAGCAGCAGTGGATTGTTCCCGGGCCAGCTGCTGCAACATGAGCCTGCAGCCACAGGACCTTGGGCCCCCTGAATCTCATGACCACGCCCTGCAGGCTGGAAACGGATGGCCCTGCAGATCTGCTATTTTGTACCAGGGAACCTTTTGAATCCCACACAGAGCTTCAACCAATGTGAGCCTGCTGTGCAGGCTGCCTGCTCATATGCCTCTTGCTGCAAGCTGCATGCTGCCACCCCATATGGCTGCATTGGCATGCTGCTGACCAACATGCATGTTGCTGCTTGCCCTCACATGCTCATCTGTGTGTCTGCAGTGGCCAGAAAGCTTGTCGTCTCCCCCGTGCTCCAAACATTAGTGTACAGCAAGAACAGTCCCGGAGGCAGGGATTGGGTGACACGCATTGTCTCAGATTGGAAATTCAAGCGGGTCATACCTGCGCACTTTGATGCTCCTGTCAGAGCGGGTCCTCGAGAATTCAGGTGGTCTCAAGCGGGTGTCTCGCCATCCAGAACGCTGCTCTGCAGCTGCCATGCAGCTAACTCAGGTGATTGAGTGCAGGCGTGCCTTCCAGTTCCTGTGGGACCAGGAGGATGGTCAGGAGCAGCCCTCAAACTTCTTTGAAAGGCTGTTTGGTGCCAATGAACCCACTTTCTCACCTCCCAAAACCGATATGCGTGCCCTTGATGGCCTTGAGAGCATCCTGAAGAAGGCTGGTGTGTTTGAATGACCTTTGTTCTCTCAATGGCTCTGAGGAAGTTAACGCTTGTGAGCTGTACACGGCATAGCAACGGCTAGGTCAAAGGTTTTTAATTTATTTTTTGGCAGATCTGACCCAGTTCAATCCTCATTCAGAGGCACAGACTGCTCACCCCTGCATGAAGGGCCTTGTGGGACAGGGTCGCCCTGCCGTTGTTGGAGGAGCTCGTGAGCAGCAACTCCAGCAAAGATGCAACCTCTGTGGGCGCAGTCAGGTGGGGTGCTCACTCAGTTGCACAAGGTGCCAGCTTCATCTATCAGTGAATCTGGATGCATCCCTACTCTGCAGGCACTCCGACAGGACAGGACGCCGCGCAAAGCCAGGCATGGCGCTGTGCACATGCAAGTGCACGCAGCAGCTGCAACAGAGCAGGTACAAGACAGTCATGTTGCCTTTGAAGCCACTGTCAGTGTTCTGGCTGCTGTCAGAGGCAACGGTGCATGCAGCAACCGTCCAGGGCTGAAGGGCTTTTGTGCTGCACAGGCCATCAAATCAGAGGACGTAGTGGAGGAAGCACCAGCCACTCTCCTGAGAGAAGGGGTGGACTCTCCTGACAGGTGCACATCCAGCCTGGCTTGCAGGCTGGAACTCGTTCCGGATGCCAGACGGGCCGAGGCACAGCGCTGCAGCTCAGCAGACAGCCACATGCCCTTGCCTCCCTTTGTTCTGCTGCCTACCTGGTACAGCTCAGCTCCACTTATCTTCCTTTGCTGTCTGCCGCCCCCGTGGACAGACCCTCCTGCAGCATTCTGTGACAATGCCCGTCCCTGCTCTGCAGCATGCGGGGCCGCTTTGAAACTGCCATCCGGGCGGCGCAGGACCAGATCTGCTCCGCCGTGGAGCAGGTGGAGGGCGGCAAGTTCCACGAGGACGCCTGGACACGCCAGGGCGGCGGGGGAGGCATCTCGCGCGTGCTGCAGGTGCAGGCAGTGCCTCAGAGTGCGGCTCAGCGTGACCAAGGGGTGCCAAACACCTGACTGCAGAGGGTCCTGCAGGTGTTGCAAGGACCGGGGCGGCTGATGGACTCACAACACAACCAGCCAAATTGCCGTGCAGTAAAGATGCCTGGGAAGCAAGAACTGTGGCTTTCACGCCAGGGACCAGGGAGTCAGCTTCTTGTGCAGGCTGGGGACCTCTCTGCGCTAAGAAGTTCCCCTGACACAGTCGCTCCCCTCTGTAGGGCGGCAAGATCTGGGAAAAGGCTGGCGTCAATGTCTCAGTGGTGTATGGCACCATGCCAGCAGAGGCATATCGGGCAGCCACTGGCTCCGCACGGCCAAACGGCAATGGCGCTGACCGCGTGCCGTTCTTTGCCGCCGGCATCAGCTCTGTGATGCACCCGCACAACCCGTTTGCGCCCACCTTCCACTTCAACTACAGGTGGGGTGTCCGCCCCTGCTGTGCTTCGGACTGGAGCCATCTGGCTCGCTGACAGCTGCGCATGCCCCTGAAGTCCTGGCTTCAGAGCACGTCATGCAGCACTCCGGGCACCGTTGGTGCCCACTGGTTTCTCTTGGATATGACGTCAAGTACAAGCCACTGGAGCATGGTCTGCATCACTGCCGTGCTGGTGCTGGCCTCATGCGCATGTTGGGGGATTCTGACTGGTGTCGTCTTTGACCTTCATGGTCCACACTCCGGCCGCAGGTACTTTGAGACTGAGCCCTGGCAGGACATCCCTCAGAAGTGGTGGTTTGGGGGCGGCACCGACATCACCCCCAGCTACGTCAATGCCGAGGACATGAAGCACTTCCATGGTGTCTACAAGGTGAGCTGGCTGAGACTCCAGATCCTTGAGCCTCTGGACTTTGGGCAGCTCTGGAACTAGCTCCAAGCACACCACGCAACTCCTCGGCATGTACAAGGCCAGCTGGCTGAGCCTGGCGCCTTCCACTGCAATTGGAGGTGGTCCATCTAAGTGCGGGATACACACGTAGCCTGATGCAGGCTGGGCTGCAGGGGCAGCACCCAGAGCATTGGCTTCTCTATGTAGAAGGTTGATGGCTTCTTCCTGCCCTGCGTTTCAGGCATATGAGGCTGGCAAGGTCCTTGGCCGGGCAGGAGCCAGTGCATGCAGCACAAGTGTTGCTTGCGGTGGGCGCCAGCAGGGTCAGCTGCTGGAATACGAGCCATGACAGCAATGCCTTTGCACAAGCTGCAATGTATGGCCAGCATGAACCCCCGTCAATCCAAATAGTGGTGACGCCTCAGAACGGATGCACTGCAGGGCATGTGCGGCCACGAGGTCAGCGTCTAGAAAAAGCAAAGACAACTAGAACCTAATCCCTCATGGTGGCTGTTCTGTAGGAGGTATGTGGTCGCCATGACCCCGAGTTCCACCCTAAATTCAAGCAGTGGTGCGATGACTACTTTCTCATCAAGCACAGGCAAGTTCTTGCAGTTGTGAGGCACTACAGCCAGTCTGCATTGCTGCTGGACTGGCTAGTTGCCGTGCTGCATTGCCAGGCACTGCAAGCTACTCTCTGCCAGCTTGTCTGTGCCCATGCATCACTGTCCAGCCAGCAACCATGCCTGTCTCTGTACATCCGTGCTCGTGCATCAGCTTGTTTACATGCTGCCACTTACAATGCAGTTGGTGCTCGAGGGAATTCTTTTGTATGCCGACTCCATGGGCAACATGTACCGCATCCAGAGTTGTTTACAATGGGACAGGACTAAAGAGAGCCTTTCTTACAGGAATGAGCGCCGCGGCCTGGGGGGCATCTTCTTCGATGATCTGAATGACAGGGACCCAGATGCCCTTCTGGCCTTCTCCAAGGACTGCCAGGCTGCTGTTGTGGATTCATATCTGCCAATTGTGATGAGGCATAAGGATGACCCCTACACCCCTCAGCAGAAGGAGTGGCAGCAGATGCGGCGGGGTCGCTATGTGGAATTCAACCTGGTGTGTTCCGCCCTGCTAAGTTACTGCAAGTGCATTGGCAGCTATCAAAGGAGGGGAGGGAGTCCTTTGGGCACAGGTCAGGAAAACACTTGAATGCAGTGGCTGAATGCTGCTGCAGTTGGCCCTTGAAGGGTTTGCAGCAATGCACATATGCCATGAGAACCCCGAGCTGTAGTGCATGTCTTTGAGTACACCCCTGTAGGCATGTCAGTGGGTCTCAGCCTTACCTGCTGGTGATGGCAACATTGCCACGCTCACAGCTTCTGGGTAAAGTGCCCTGCAGCCACCCTTTAGCAGCTGAGTGCCAGCATGCCACTCAGCAGACAAAATCAGGCACCAACAGCAAGCGTTCTCTGCAGGTGTATGACCGGGGCACCACCTTTGGCTTGAGAACTGGCGGCAGAATTGAGTCCATTCTCATGTCACTGCCCCTCACAGCCAGATGGGAATACAACCAACATCCAGCTGAGGGCACACCAGAGGCGGAGCTAATCGATGCTTGCTGCAACCCTCGCACCTGGGTCTGATTGGATTGCCACGAGCATGCAGCCCTGAGCGTGCTAAGTCACCCACGGGGCAGATCTGTTGCCCACAGCTTCCGCTGTAGTGCTCTTGGCTTGCAGGCCCATCAAAAGCTTGCAGGGATGCTGACTTACTGTCGCAGCTGTTGCTCAGCCGCCATTTTGTTTTGTTTGGCAACCAGTCTTGCTTGGAACTTGCAGCCCGGTCTCCCTAGACGCCTTGCGCATTGTGCTGCCGCAGCTAGCAGTTTATGTAAGTCTAAGACCTGCCACGTGTCCATAAGAGGTCTTTCAGACATGTCAGAGTGAAGTGTCTTCAAGTGACTTGTCTCATGTCAGTGGAGGCGCTGGCGCTTGAGAGCCTGCTCCACAGACCCCTCTTCATCAGCAGCATGCCACACAACGATTTTACCATCCTCACCCCCTGAGATGCACCTGCGCTCTTCAGTGCTCAGCCAGACCAGCGAGCGCACGATGTCTGTGTGCTGCCCTGCCATTAAGAGCGGGCCACCCATATGACAGGGCAGGCCGCTACTGGCAGGCTCATTCACAGAGAAGCAGCCAGCAAACCCTGTTGTGGAGCCTGCTGACACCCACAGCTGATCCGCACCGACAGGCTGACAGGATATGAGGTAATCCAGCTCTGCCTCCTTCGGCACACGGTGTTCACTCTTGGTGAGGATCTTGGTCAAGTCTGCCCTCGCATCGTCAAGGCTGCAAAGCGGCCCTTCGCCGCCTGCATGCATCCCAGACACAGCCAACTGAACAGTGAGAGCCAGCAGGCACACAGCAGCTTGTGCAACGGGTGTGAGCAGCGCACGTGGATTTGTCCAATGTGCTGCACAGCAGCAAGAGGCCCGTCTCAGCTTCGACTGGGGATGCTGAGCCTGGATGCTGGATGTCAAGAGTGACCCTCCGGGCCAGGGCTGAGTGCCGGCAGGCACTATGGCATGGCACCAGACCAGCACAAGAATGCCGAAAGAGACCTTGGCGTCCCGGGGGCCAGCCTGACAATGGAGCTGCCATGAACGGTGCCCGTGATTCTTGCACCTGGCTGGCGAGGTAGGTGCACGCAGTGAACCAACTGACCTGGGGCATCCTCTTCACAGGCAGCAGCCCACTCCCAGAGGTGCACAGACTCCACATTTGATATGCACCACAGTTTCTCCTGCTGGCTACCATAGAAGCCCATCTTGGCCACCGACACAAGGTTGAGAGCAGCCTGCACCAGCCAGGCAGACAGCACAGTGTTGCGCGGCAGACCAAACAGTGTGCATGCATGAGTGCCTGCTCAGGCTGGAGCAAAGCAGCAAAGCAGAGTCAGGCAGTGTAAGGGGGAAAGAGGAACTGCGACAGCAGAGACCTGAATGCATCTGGCACCAGGTGCAACCCAGGGGTGGTCTGCAACTGACCCACTTGCCTGAAATGCCTCTTCATCATCAAACCCATCCTGAAGGTCATGGACTGCTATCAGGCCATCTGTTGAGCCTGACACCAGCGTCATGGCCTTGGTGGGGCTGAATTGCAGCTGCAGGCAGCAGTCGCATCATGTGACTGATTCAAGTGTCATCCCTTGGGCAGTGGTCAGTGCAAACATCTGGGTCAGGTGTCTGCTCAACATCTTGTCACAAAGCACCACTATGCTGCCCAAGATAGGGGAACACTCATGCTCGGCAAGCACCACAGATCTGCCAGTCTGCAAGGCAGCAGCCCTGACTCTCTCAATGCAGACTGCCCAGTGCAGGCCACATGTTAACTAGCACCTGTGTGACAGCCCCTGAGTGCGTGTCATCAAAGACCACAGTCTCGGCCCCTGTTCGGCGGTCCCAGAACAGGATGGAGCCCTCAGCGCCGGCGGCCACCGTGTGGCCTGACACAGCAAGGGACAGCAGCTCCTGACCCTCCTGCTCCGCAGCCAGCCTGCAGCACTGCAGGCCACCCTCTGCAGGCAACCTCCAACCGCATGGTGCAGGGCTTGGAAATGTCTACTTTGTTCCCTGCCAATGCAGCCTGTCTTGCAAGTGTGGCTGTGCGCCATGTCAGGGACTTCTGCAGAGGGCCAGCAGGTGCAGTGGGTGCTGGTCAGAAGACCAAGGACAGCCTGGGTGCACGAGAGCAGGGCTATTGATGGCTACACAGGTGAGCACCTCTGCGTCTGTCGGCCTGAGCGCAGATCCCAGGTCCTTACTGTGCCATCAGCTGCGCAGGAGTGAAGAAGGTTGGGTTCGCCAGCTGCTGCTGCAACCATCTCATGGATGGTGCCTGAATGCCCAGACAAGCTGCCAGCAGGCTGCAGGCTGTCGCTGCCCAGTTGGTACAGCATGATGCTGTCATTTGTGAAACTGGCAGCCAAATGCCTGCTGTCAGGGCTGCAGGCAGCACAGGCGGACTGTCAGCAGAGGCTGGCATGCCTGAATCTGAGATGACAAGCATGCCAACCTGATCAGGAGCTGCATGGGGTAGCTGCCACGCTCGGCCTGCTTGACGTGGGCCGGGGACAACTGTGCAGATGCCAGCTCGGCTGCTGATGGCTGGACCCGTGCCTTGTGAGCCTCCTCCTCCCCATTGCCATCGTTGTCCTCAAAACGGAGATGCATCAGGCTCCTCCTGCTGGCACCAGCCTGCAGATCTCCTGACCTGTTTCATCCCTTCCTACCTGATAAATCAATGCATCCTGCAGATCACTGCAAATCACCTGCCATGGCAGGGGCTGCAATTCCCCTGACGCCAGGTACTCAGTTGAGTCCCAGCTGGGGTTTGGGAGGAGAGCTGTTACTCACTGGTCTCACGGTCCAGCATGGTGATGGCCAGAACAGCACAGGCAGCTTGCACAAACTGCCTGCGTGAGTCAAACTCTCACGCTGATGTTCTGATCGAAATTGAGCAGCTAAGTCTCTGTGCACATGCAGAGATACGTTCACAGATGAGCAACGTGCTGTGATCTATGCTGTGCTGCCATTGTTCCAGCAGCTGCAGCTGCAGCGTCAAGGTCAGTTACCAAGGCAGCCAGCTGCATGTCTGCTTGGCAGCTCTGCTGTGCTGAGGACCATTGCTGGCTGCAGGGCACGCTGCACAGGCAGGGCCAGGGCCAGTGCTTCAGTATGCCCAGGCAGTGCTGGACATCCTTGTGCAGGCTGCCGCCAAGTGAGCACTCGATGCACCTTTGGCAGGAGGCTGGCTCCACATGCGCAAAGTCTGCTGTGTGCCAGGCGGCTTGCAGCCTCCTGATTGCAGACCTGCTCAGCCAGCCCCTGCAGATGGACATACAGGGGAAGGTTGATGGTCGTGTCGCAAACAGACCGAGAGAGCATGGCATGAGCCTCCCAAACTGCTGCAGGCCTGACATGAGCGACGACATCAGTGAGGATGCCAGGCTGCAGCTGCAGGCGACCAGGGCTCTTCTGGGCAGGGAGGCCTGCCTGTGGGACCTGATGACGCTGGCCTTTGTGGAGGCTGCCCACATGCCAGACGCCCCTGTGGCCTGGGTGAGCAGCCTGGCAGCATGCAACAGCACCGCCCCAGTCAGTCGATCTATGCTGTGATGTCCTGTCGAAAAGCTGTGCACTGCCTCTGGCTGGGGGACACCATGCTGGCCGTGCATGCAATCTCTGCCTGATGCATGCACTGCCATATGGTTGTCCCCCAGCTGACAGCAATGCACAGCCTGAACCTCACAGCATACGTTCCTGACTGGACCCCGCCTCTGCCAGCTGCATGCATGCGCAGCGTGGCTTGCACAGCGCAGCAGCGCACACTGGCCAGGATTGTAGTTCTTTGAGGGTGGAGGCTTCACTGGGCGCTGCTGCGGGCCACCTGGGATCCACATCCCACTGCTTAAGAGAGGCCACAACACGCACCTGCAAGTGCCAAGCAAGCAGGCACCCCATGCCAGGCCCCCTCACTGCATGTGACAGCTCGCCGCACAGCTCTGCTGCCTACTCTACAGGGATGTTTTTCCTGGCTGCGGGGCAAAGCGAGTGCGCTGGTGCAAGAGCGCCTGGGCCAGCATGCAGGTTGCTCACTTCTTCAAACTGGACCTGCGACGCCTGTCTTGCAGGACCTCTTCCTAAGGCTGCAAGCCCAGGAATGGGTGTTACCACAAGGGCATTCATCTGTGGCCCACAACACACTGCAGCAACGAGAGTGAGCACCCTGCCGCAAGTCCCATACCCCATCCGATGTGGGCAGCTTGCCCTGCAGGACGTCGCGCTGTGGCTACGAGTCCATGAGAGGGCGCTGGTTCCAGAGCGCCTGTCTGTGGCACACGCCTGGGCCACCATGCAGCAGCAGTACCAGGCGGCAGCAATGGACACTGGGCTGGAGCAGACTCCAGGGTACTGGCAGCTGATTCACCTGACAGCCGCTCTGGGGATGGTGCAGGAGCCAGTGCACATGCTGCTGAACCACAGCAGCTACACGCAGAACATGGCGCAGTTCGGTGACCAAGACGTGAGTGGGGCCCTGCTTTGCTGCAGATGTTCATCATGTGCCATTGGCAGGCACCCATCAGCGTTGGAGCAGAACCAGGTAGGGCATGGTACCTTTTGGCGATCAAGATGTGTGTACACAGTTATCCAATGCGGTGGCAGGGACCTGTCAGCCGCACAAGTTGGCGACCAAGTCGTAAGTGGTCTGGCTGGCTCCTGTTGGCTGGCACATGTGCTTTTGGTTGGTACGACAGGGCAGCATGCCCTGCCTTACTCTGCTTTTTGGCTCCTGGCATGTGCCGCACAAAGGCGGTGACTGTGTGCACATTGCTACGGTGCTAGGCAGTCTGCTGCCCAGCATGGTCTCCTGCTTTGCTGCGCCGGCAGGTGACCCACTGCTATGCGCAATGTGACTTAGAGGGACAACAAGCGGTGCATCTTACCCAGCTCCCTCAGGGACATGCCATGCCTGAGTCCCTCCAATTCTATGCCGACAAGTCTCCTTGATTGGCGCTGCAGGCTGACTTGGTAGGCCCCACCCAAGCATTGCCACGCTCTTGTTCTGCTGTGTCTGGCAAAGAGGTAGTTGGGGTGGCACTAGATGGGGTTTTGGGCACATCACTGCACACAACACACTCTATAAGGGCAACCCATCAGTGGCCCCACTTCCTGTGTCTTTGTGCTGCAGGCTGACTTGGTGGAGCGCCTGGCAGAGCTGCTGAAGCAGACGCCGTCCTACACATGCCGCCAGATAGCTGCCACCGAACAGGCCTGCACAGACCTACGGCAATACCTACATGCCAGGTGGGCCTGCATCAGGGGTCATTTTGTAATATTGCCACTGAGCAGGCCTGCACAGACCTACGGCAGTGTCTCTCTGCCAGGAAATGGACTCTGCATTGCAAAGCTGCACAGTCCACAGAGCCTTTGCAAACATAACATGAGCTTCTGCCAGGCCACATGCTGTGTACTGACATGGAAAGCAGGCAAAGACAGCCTGCAGAAAGCTCTTTTGAGGCGCCCTATGAGTTTCAGCTGCACCTCTGCGATGCTGCCTTGACGGCTGCATCTCAGTATCCAAGCTGCATCCAGAGGGCCTGTGCAGACCTGCAGGAGCCAGGTTGGAGCGCTGTGCTGAATGCTGCATCACAAAGCCTGGGCAGATCTATGAGAAAAGGCCGGCTGAGGCAGGGGCTGCCAATGTGGGTTGTGTCAAAATAATGTGACGCACACAGCTGTTGCATTGTATGAAGGCCAGTGCCATCTGCTGTGCAGGGACCAGTGGCTGAGTGAGTGCAGCCAGCTGAAGCAGCTCCTGCCGGGGTGGGCGGTGGCAGACAGTGCACTGCGTGAGGGCGCTGGGCAGCTACTGGACATGCTGCTTGGGGACGATGCCGCGCTGGTGAGCGCCACCGGGCACTGGCTGCAGGCCTTGGTCGCGCTGCTACTGCACCGACGACCAGAGCAGGTGAGTGTGCATACATTGCCTCGCTGCAGGCGCTGCGTGCAGGTTGTGGGGCGGGCTGCTGCAATGCAGCCTGCCCATGCTGTGTGCAGGTCTTGCTGCAGCAGCAGATGGCCGGCGCGGCCAACCGCGCCCTGCAGCTTAAGCCTCATGCACAGAATCAACATGCTGCTGTTTGCCACAGGCTGCCTGTTGCCGTGCAGGCGTCCCAACCCCGCCCTGCAGCTGAAGCCTTGTGCAGCGCCAAAGTACTTGCATCTACACGGCCATGCAGATCTCTGCAGGCTGACCCCTGTCGTGGGGCGCTGGTGTCCGGCAAATGTTGGCCAGCAGACCCTTCCTGGGTGCAGGCGTCCCTTCAGCAGGTGCCCAGCGCGGCCAAGCGTGCCCTGCAGCTCAAGCCCCATGCAGAGGAGGTGGACGCAGAGGAGCAGGCCCAGGCGGCGCTGTCCGTTGTCCTTAAGGAGGCCCTGCCAGTGAGCTTGAGTGTCAAGGGCATGCTGCTGCTGGTTTGCATGGAGCACTGATGCAGTTTCAGGACAAGGGGCATCCTCTACAGTCCTTTTTGAGACTCGGCTGCCAGCTGTCGCTGGGCCGTCCATGCCTGTGTCTGGGACTGTTTTGCAAAGCTAGTTACTCAACAATCAAAGGCAGATGTGACACATGTTGGGCACTGGAGATAGCCCCATCATGTAGGCCCTGCAGTTGAGGAGTGGCCCCTTCAGTTCACCAACCGGGTGCTGACCTGCTTGAGTGTGCTGAGCCAGCTGGCGTCTGCACAACTTGACCCTGCTAACATGCACGCCAGGCTGGCATGCACCTTTCAATTGCTAGTTTGGCAGTCACCCATGCTGCAACCATCAGTGAAACACGTTGGCAGACAAGCGCTGGCAGTTTGCATGGGTCTGCAACCTAAACTAGGGAGGCAAGCGAGACTGAAGCAACCTGGATTGCACTGCAGGCAGCTGCTCGCCTCCAGGCAGAGACCGTGCTGGGAACGTGCAGCAGCAGTGGCGGCCAGGGGGTCCTGAGCGCCTGGCTGCCTGCACACCTGCCCGACCTGCTGAGTGCCATGCCCAGCGACGGCCGCGGTGAGCCCTGGGGGTCCCGCAGCCCTGGACAGTCAGCTCATAACAGCTCACAAAACAGCAACGTTGAGACTTCGCAGAAGCCTGTGGCATCACTGCTGCTGCGTGTGCAGCAGCAATGCATCAGTCCTGTCTTTGGCTATCTAACATCCACATCATGCAGCAGCAGGCATCTGGGTGTCAGTCGTCTGGCTGATCTGCCCTCCAATGGCTTGGCCTGACTTGGCCCATACGATGCCAGAACAAGCAGGGCAAGAATGCATCACTTCTGTCTTGGGTCCTGCTGTTCAGCCAAACATGGGAAAGAAGTGTGCTGCAGGTGCCAGCAAGTAGGCTGACAGGTGTGCAAACCCCGACGCGCTGCAGCGCCCTATGCAAAGTGACATCGCATCTGACATCTGGTGAACAGGGCCCTCTATTGCTGGCCCCATGCTGCAGAATGACCTGCACTGCCTGTACTGCTCAGGTCTCTTCTTCATAGAAGTTCTTAGTGTGGCAGCTTTGCGGAGTGGCAGATCAACCCGACAAGTTGGGTGCTGTGCAGGCTGGCTGTGCTCCGTGGGGGCACCATACCTGGAGAAGCCTTGGTGTTGCATACTGCCCTGGCAACATTTTGCTCATTCAGGCATCTCTTTCCTTCACGTCTCCAGTACTGCAAAGAAAGCAGCATGTCAGGGGCTGTGCAGGCCCCTCGATACTGCAGCGCCCTGTGCGGGACGACAACGCATCTGTAGGGGAGCACCTTCTGCTGGGCTTTGCGGCCGCGCTGCAGACGCAGCCCACCTGCTGGTGGGTGGCAGCCGCCTACCTCGCGTGGTGCCCCACGCATGGGGAACAGACACTGGCGGAGCTGCTCACCCATGTGCCCATCCAGGCGGTGAGTTAACCGAGTGGGAAGCTGCTTTGGGAGCTGAGATGCTTGAGAACAGGCTCTGGCAAAGCTCCTCACCCCTGTGCCCATGCAAGTTGCAAGTGCACTACCTGAGTTACTGGATTCCTGGTCCCAAAATTATAGCTAAGGCAGTTTAGTATTGCCTGCCGGCCGTACTGGTTGGCCTGCAGTCGTGCTGCCGCTGCTCAACTGAATGCTGTATTTGCTTCTCTGGGCCTCTGCGCATGGCCTGCGGGATGATCCTGTCAATGCAAACACCGTGCTGTTTGTGTGTCATGTGCACAGTGAGGCCTGGCCGGCTCATCAGGTGGTTCACTGCCTCCACTGCCTTTTGATTTTAGCATGGTCCAAAACCTCAGCAATTGCATTCTGAAATGCAGTGTGATGGCTGTCAAGCCCACCAGGCGTGCCTTTCTGCCACTGCTGGCCAACGTTGTCAGCAGTGTGCAGGTTGCTGCTCTGTGCTGTGCAGGAGGACGACCGCCTGGCCTGCAAGGTGGTGCACTGCTGCCATCGCTATGGGCTGAGGACTGCAGCCCGCACAGTCTGCCGCCAGAAGGGAGCCCACTGCTTCCAGGCGGGGCGTCCCGCTGCAGCCCTGCAGTGGTTCCTGGAAGGTGGGGCTGCACAAATGGCTTGCCTGTGTGTGTCTTGGAATGTGGGGCTGCACCTACGATCGGCATGACCTCAGCTGCCTGCGCAGCTGGCTGCACCTCCCGGACTGCCAGGTGTCATTCATGCACCAGAAGCGCTGCCATGGCCTTTGCAAGCTCTGACCTGCATCATGAAGCAGCAGTGCTGCCATGGCCTCCGAAAGCTCCAATCTGCTGCTGTGTCTTCATGCAGCCCCCGACCTCGACATGGCAGTGCAAGTGGTGCAGCCGGTTGTGCAGGCCGCTGAGACCATGCTGCAGGACACAAGCACAGGTGGGGCCAGCACCAGGATGCCAGCTGGGGTCGTCAACCTGTGGGTCTGGTGACCAATGTCGCTGCCACACCCTGTTGTTGTCTGCATGGTGTCTGCAGGCATCATGCTGTCGGATGCGTTTAAGCTGAGATGTCGGCGTGCCCCACATGCCTGGTCAAATGTGTGGAGTCTGCATGCTGGCCTTGCTGCTACAAGCACTCTCTGACGTGCCACCTGCCTTGCCAGCATCTGCATGATGCCAGGAGATTCTGGTGACGTCTCGCTGCCTGACACTATCAGCTGCAGGCCATGTTTGGCTGTGCCTGTGACGCCCTTTTGCTTTTTGAAAGCAGCACCTGCTTCACAGGGCACCTCTGCTGGTGCAGGGATCTCAGAGCTGCCTGCTCTGGCCAGTCTGGAGGGGCTCCTTGTGAGCACAGCTGACCAGCCTGGGCAGAACCTGTCCTGGCAGGCAGCACCAGGCCCTGCACTCCCACTCACCTTTCTGCTGGGTACGCTGCGCTTGCAGCAGGCGCTGGTCAGCTGGCAGGCGACGCGAGCTCAGGTGAAGTCTCCCATCCTGAGGGTTGCCCAGTGTATGACCTTTGCAAGAGAAACACAGGGGCTTGTGCACTCTTGCTTATGCCACTCCAGCCTGCACTTTGATTACCTGTTTGCAACCAGTGCTGTGTTGTGTTATGATGTGGCTTGCAGCAGTTGCTCACTGTACTATGATGCCTGCAGGAGTCTGCCTCTCAAGTGCGGGCCGCTCTGGTCGATCTTGTGCTGCGCCAACAAGCGCCCAAGCGGCTGTGGCCGTACATCTTGTTCCATACCGTTCCAGTGTTTGAGACAGCTGACGCTTCAGTTCTCAGTCATGAGGACATACAGGCATTACTGGCATCGCTGCAGGTAGGAAAGCCAGCCTTTGCCTCGCCAGATCATCATAGCGGGTTCCACAACTCTTGCAGGGTGCTGACTTGAGAGACAAGGTCCTGCCATGGATGTGCAGGAAGCAGCCTTTGAGCTGGAACAGAAAATTGTGCGCTCCAACGAGCACACAGTGTTGATGACTGTCCGCCTTGCCCTGGCCCGCAGCAGCGCCCGAGCACACATGACAGAGTGTCGGCCTCTCAAAAGTGCTCATGCTACAGTGCATTAATACTTGAAACGAAACGCAAATAAGACACTCGTGAACTGCAACAAGGGAGTGCACGCTGCACTCCTCAACGTCCCCAAAGTGGGTTGGAAGCGCTTGGGGGAGGTGGCTGTGACTGTCCACCCTGCTGGCCAGCAGCTGGGTTTGTGAAGGAACCTCCAGGTGCAGGGCTGTAGCCTGGCAGGGAGTTCTGCTGGTGGCCAGGAGGGCCCTGAGCATAGCCTGGCTGCTGCTGTCCATAGGGGTTCTGCTGCCCATATGGGTTGTGCTGCTGCGCATACGGATTCTGCTGCTGTCCAGGCTGCTGGTAGTACTGTGGCGTGGGAGGGGGATACTGGTGGGCAGCCTGCTGTGAAGCAGGGTACTGTTGTGGCGCCGGGCCGCCGTACCCTCGCGCTGGGGCCATCCACGCTGCAGGGGGTCCAGTAGGTGGCGGCTGGGATGCCTGCATGCACAACAGGCCACGCTTGGGCAAGATGCCGAGCTGCCCCAGGGCTTGCCCATTCCCAGTCCTTGGCAGGATGTTGCAATGCCATGCACAGGTACAGCGGAGGCATTGACAGCTGCTGCCACTTCACTGCCTTGCAAACCAGGCTCATGTTGTCCGCAGTGATGCCAGCAGCAGCAGATGCAGGAGCTCACCTGGTAGCCAGCAGGTGGTGGGTAGTTCTGCGCCTGGGGAGGGCCGCCCTGGTGCTGCCCCTGCACAAGCAGGCAACCTGAGTGCTCTCGGAAGCATGCAGGCACAGACAGCTGCTCATGTGCTGCATGTGCGCTGCATGTGGACCCAGCCCCCTCACATTCAGCACTGCTCTGCCCTCAGGGGACCCACTGCTGCAGCCCTGCCAACCTCCCTTGCCTCGATACTTCATCCATATTGAGCACAAAAACACTGAAAAAGCCCCCACACTAGGACTAGTATTCCACAAACAAGCAAACTCAAAAGATCTCCTGGCAGCGCAAGTGCTCTGGGCGATCAAAGAGCAACGCCCACCTGCTGCTGGTGCCCGGCCAGTGTCATCTGCGCCATGCGCCGCGCCTGCTCGCTGGCCTCTCGCTGCTGCCGCACCTCATCACTGTTCTGCCTGATGTCCTCAATGAGGTCATCCCTGCAGGCAACACAGGAAAAGTCAAGACACTCTGCAGAGAGAGGACCTGGCTGTGCATGATGTCCTGAATCAGGACAAAGCTGCAGGACAGTACAAGCGCATGGTTTTAGACATCGCAATCACTGCAGGTCGATAATCATCCCACGCATTCAGGCCCCAGCAGCTGAGCGCCTTTGCTGCAGGATCACTCGGCAGACATCGGGTCTCTTGTGCAAGTGCTGGCCTCCACAGGTCTCCTCAGCAAAACCCACCTCGTGCATGTCTAGCATTGCTGTTGGGATGATAAGAGAGGCACCTCAAGCATGCAGCGCCCACTTACCTCTGCAGCTGGTGGGTGTCTGCAGCAGTCGCACACCTGCAGGCCCCCCACTGACCTCTACAGCATTGCACATAAGGCAGGGCTCCCCCGGTTGCGAGCCCACGCCAACACACTGTTGCGCCCACCAGCTTACACCTCCAAAAGTGCAGCTTGAGCAGCCCCCTCCCCCCAAAAACCGCCCCTCTGGCCCCCTGGCCCCCCTTGCCATCTGAGAGCCCTGCTTATGCGTCAGTGCAGCAGGCACCCCCCTGCCTGCTGCCCCCGCCCACCTCTGCAGCTTGCGCGTGAGGCAGTAGTCCCCCGCCTGCTGCCCCAGCGCCTGGATGGCCTCCTGCAGGCTCATGTAGAAGCGCAGACCCTCGCTGAAGTTGTCGCGCATCTCCTTGAACAGGACGACCTTGCTGCGCATGCCCCCCGCTGCTCCCTGCAGGCAGCACTGGTGCTGGAACTGAGATGACTAGGAAGCATGGTTTGCAGGCTGCCGCCCAGCCACCCCCTGCAGCCCCTCCCTGCTGCTTTGCAAAAGGCCACCTCAATGCAGGTGTCCACCGCTGGGACCTGCAGACAGCACTGGTGCTGGATCTGAGATGGCTTGGGAGCATGGTGCGCAGGCTGCGGCCCAGCCACCCCCTGCAGCCAGGCCTGCAGCTCTGGAAGGGCCACCTTGGCGCACATGCCCTCCGCTGTGAACTGCAGGCAGCAGAGGCGAACACAAATGGGTGATGACATTCCTTATGCAACAGCAGGCAACCTTTCTGTATGGTCCCTGAGGTGCAGGAGCTGGCTGTACAGGCTCTCCACCACACCCTGTAGGCAGCACACCTTCGAGGTTGTGAAGCAGAGAGAACCAATGTGCCCCTCTGAGAGCGGGGAGATAACTGCACAGTCTCTGGTGCTAGAGGGGCAGGTGCCCAAAAGCCAGCAGCTGACAGGCCTGCAAGTCCCTTTTGTAGGACAGATTGTCACAAGGGTTGCAACCCTACGGGAGGGGGCAGCTGCGCGCCTTGGCAACAATTGCGATACACCAGGGCTGGGTTCACACTGGTGAGAGGCTCCCCTGCAGCAGCGGTAGACCTGCTGGGCTGCGATGTTGGGCAGATCTGTGCCGCACCTCCTGCGCATGCAACACAACTCCGGCTCATGCAACGCATCCCCTGCACTGCACCAACCCTCCAGGAGCACGCAGCGGGAAGGGGATAGGACTGGGATGTTGACAGAACTTACAGGCCTGGTTCAATTCCCTGATGCACCTCATGTAGCATGCAGACACAAGCAGACATGGTGACGTACCTCACAGGCCTGGCGCCACTCCCTGAAGCCGAACGCCTGCCGATATGCCTGCGTGTTCTTGTTGATGACGTCCAGCAGCTCTGTGGACTTGGCCAGGTTGCTGTCTATCTGGGCCTGCAGACCGCAGGCAGCCATACTGAAACTGGAGTGGCCAATACATGAGTTGCGAATTCACACCCACATGCAGATGCTGTGGCAGGCTGTGGCCTGCCTGACCAAGAGACACTGCTGCTGCATACTCAGGGCTAGCAATAGGGGTAGCCCAACACAAGGTTGGTCAAGGTGGTGTAACAGCATGGACCAAGGGGAGCTAGATTTATGGCCATGCACAACTTCAACTTGAGCAGCGACGCCACAGCATCCACAGTTGCTGTTGCTGATCTCCCTGAGGCTGACGAGTCTTGGCTGAAAGTCACTACGGAACAGACAGGCAGCCCAGCTCACCACGTAGGGCTGGTATTTGGCCAGCTCGGCAGTGAACATGGCGTCGTAGTTCCCCGTGCTGGACATCAGCTTGGGCAGGATGTTGTCCTTGTTGTGCTCTTCCTGCAGACCAGCAGAAAAGGCACTTGAGACCACCAGGCATGGTGGGACAGCGTCTTCTGAAACGCAGAGGTCCCGCCAACTCAGTGCAACAAAGTTGGAGAGCACCTCTCAACACAGTAGCGCCTCAACCAGAGTGCCTCCTCCAGCGCCCAGAACGGCAGTGCCTTGAGGTCACATAGTGCACACAACCATGCGCTCCACATCTGCAACTGCCGGCCCCTGGCACCAGGTGACCCCTCAGACGGAAACCTTACATGTTGTCACGCCCCTTCTTGCAGCAAGTCAGCCCCACAGCCCTTGAGGAACCCGCGTGGACCTGGCAGACAAGACGAGGGGCAGCAAGCAACACACCACTGCAACTAGAAACCCCCGGTGTGCCCCACCTTGAGCGCCTCCTCCAGGCCGGCGCGCTCCCCCGACAACCTGTCCAGCTGCTCCATCGCGCGGCGCAGGGTCGTCACGATCATTGCAGGCTCCTGGTCTGTTGTGGAAACCATGGGTGCCTGCGGGAGCAGGGGCTTTTGGGGTTCCTGTAGCAGCACTGCTGTCACAGCACAGGCAGGCTTGGGAGGGGGCGGGGGGTCATGTGCGCCTGCTAAAGGCTGGGGTGTGCTGGTATTGCTAGCTCAAAGCACCATGGGCGCATGCCCGTGAAGGAAGCTCGTGGGAGGCAGAGAGGGTGCACGCGGTGCTTGAGGCACTGTGCAGAGGCTCATGAGGCAGTAGCAGCTGGCACCTGAGGGCCAGCCAGCAGGTGATGCAAAGGCCAGCACTCGCAGGTGCCCTGCAAGCCAGCCAGGACAACAGTGCGCATGAACTGGGACCTCAGTCCCCAAAAATTGACAATCCAGCATTCCGAAGTGCGCAGCAGCCATGCCATCAACCACCAGATGGCAGAGCTGACAGGGACACTCTGTTCTCAGAGCAGGGAGCACCTGCAGGCGCGGCATCTGGGAGACGGCCGCATCTATGCTGAGGCTTGCAAACGCTGAGTTGTTCTCCTCCAGTCGCTGCGCCAGGCGCGCGTCGCTCTGACCAGCAGCATCCAGATTGGCGTTGTACCCTGCAGAGGGGAAATGTCCCACTCCATTTCTGCTTGTGCTGCGGTGGAAGCAGCAACGCTACCAGAAGCTGGAAGCGGGCCCATCTTCTGCAAGTTGCAGTGATAGCCTGGCAGATGGACTTCATCCACAGCAAAGCCAGGGGCTAAGTGAGCGAGCCCCTGGCTTGAGTTGATTGTGGCGCTTGCAAACGCAAGAGGGTGCTGCAGTACTCACGCAAAAAGAGTGGCCTGACACAACGTTGGGCCATGAAAGGCTAGCCAGCAAGCAAATGTCTGGCACAACAGCGCCTGGAAGGCCAGCTGCTTCTGTCCTTTTGTGGCCTGGCCCATGCACACAAACAATCCGCTGGCACCCACACGCCTGTCCTGTGCAAACAACCCTGACCTGCAATCTTCTCCCGCATGGTGGAGTTCAGCGCCTGGGAGGCCGGGCGGTTCCACTTGCTGCCGTACTGCTCCCGCAGCTGGGCATCCTCTCGCGCCTCCCCATCCAGTTGATCAGTCACCTTCTGCAGGTCCTCGGCTGCCACGCGCCGCAGGTCCTGCATGACATGAATGGCTTGAGACTTCTGCCAGGTGGGACAGAAACATGGGTCAGGTGGCATTGTGCTTCTGCATCCGACACGAGAGCAGGCCAGACTGGCACAGCATGTTGCTTAGGGCCTGTCGGCAGCTTTAGAAGTGCTGCAGATCCTGCAGCGGTCACATGTGTTGAAGACTCAGCTATGGCCTGAGTGGGCCCAATCAGCTTGGGCGACAGAAGGATGACTGAAGGTGGCATTCCCAGCCTCTGTCATTTGCTTCCCGCAGTGGACAAGACCTGGCTCATGGCAAGCTGACGGCATGCATGCTCTTCAATACAATGTGGCAGGTCTGTAGACAGCCTGCTTGCGCAGGACACACTTGAGGCCAGGTGGACGGTTGCATGCAGGTCACCAGTGTGAAAGATGACCCCTGCAGCTCACTTGTGGTGCCCCGCTAAAGCTTGCAGGAGCAGGCTCACGACCACCACAGTGCTGGTTAGTGCCATGCTGGCACTCTGCGGCCGATCTCGCACTTACCACCTGGTGATGCAGGTATCACTACTAGTGCGCAGTACAGCTGCCTTATGACTGTGTGAGCGCACCTTGATCTGGCCAGCCAGGTCATGCAGGTGGCGCACACCCCCATGGTCCTCCAGCGACTCCAGCTCTGCCCTCAGAGCATCTGGCAGCGAGGAGGCGCTGCCAGACTCCAGCGCCTGCAGGTCATAGCAGCCAGCATGATTGCCGGCTTGTGCTGAGTGCTGAATCTGGCCTTACTTGACCACAGGCTTGAGCAAATCGCAACCCACATGCAGGGTGTCTGCCATGCAATGCTGATGGCACTCTAGTGGGTGTCAGGCAGTGACCACAGCTTTCAAGGTCTAGGGGGCGGCATGCAGAAGCTGCGTTCTGTTTCCACTTTCAAAGCGCACGGTGCACAGCCCAGAACGCAGTTGCAGGACATGTGGTGACCAGCACTTCTGCAGCTTGGCTGTAGCCTTGCAGCTGGCACATTAAAGTACCAGGCAGCCTGTGAGCGTGGACAGTGCTAATTGCAGCATGGCTTACATGTAGGGCGTCTGGCATGTCCCACTCCCGCAGCTTGGCCCGCGCCTCGTCGCTGGCAGCCTCCAGGCGGTCCTTCTGCTGCCGGATGATGCCGTCCACCATCTCACTGTATTTGCTCAGGGCCTTGGCGCTGCAGGCGAGCGGGAGAAAGCATTGAGCTCTGCCATCTGCAGTGCTTGTGCAGGGTACTGACACTGCCAGCTGCCTGTCAACAATAGCTGCTTTTGTGTGCTGAATTTGCTCACAGCCTTAGTGTGCAGGCAGTTTGCAATGCATGCTGCTCAATCTGGACCATGTATCTGACGAGGATCTGCCTACGTTGGGGCAGGATCAGCACCGTTGCAATGCTAGTAGCATAGCATGCTGTTGGTCTGTGGAATCCAGGCAAACTGCCCTTCTTTCTTGCGACAGGCAACGCCACAGCAGCAGAGCTGCTCAGCATCAAGCTGGGCTTCACTTTCACGAGCACTGCACACAGCGAGATCACCGGCTAACATGGCCGCACAGGGGCACCACTTTCCAGACAACCCACCTTGAGTCAGGGATGACCTGCTGGAACATGCCCTCAGTGGAGCCGTCCACGTCTGTAAGCGGGAGGGACTTGACCAGGACATAGGGCTGGATGGCTGGCAGGTCAACCACATTGGGAATGCGCATCAGGTAGACGGTTGCGTTTTCCCGCTCAGCCCTGTTCAAGTTGGAGCTGAGGGTCTGCAGCAGGGGCACTGAAGGATGTTCAAAGACAGGCAGTGCAGCAAGTGGCTCTGAGGCAGCAATAGTCTCAAGGCTAGCTGCAACTGCTCATATGCTGGCGAAGCTTGCCAAAGAGGGCAGTAGGGTGGCGCCAGGTCCTCAAGCAGCTTGGCAGCGATAGGTGCAGGCTGTGTCTAATGGCTTGATAAAGAGCAGGCAGATTTGGCGGTTGGGCCAAATTTGAGTTTGTGTTGGCAACCAACATCGCCTTGAAAGAGCGTGCAGCCCCGCATGGCATTCCCCAGGTGACAACTGCCATAGCATCAGGAGCCAGAGGCTACACCAAGGCACACATCCATTGCAAACTGTAAGCTTACCTGAAAGGGTTGCTCAGAAACAGCCTGCAGCTAGCCAAAATTGCAGGCCCTGTGCACAGACAAGAAAGGTAGCTCTTGCTGCTCGGTCACACTGCCTACTTGCCTGAAAACAGGGTGCACCTCCTTATTGAAGATGGGCTGAACTCAGGGCAGATAGCATGCACTGCTGTTGTGGCAGCCCAGCAAATTGCTGTCCTGTAATGCTGGCAAAGGCCACGCCTTCACGGTGGCTTGTGTTTGGAATGGGCACTAAGGCGCACCTCCTCAGTGAAGCGCATGGACTCCTGCAGCTCGTGTCCACACATCTTGGCCTCCTTCTTCACAATCAGCAGCATCCTGTGCGCCTCCTGCAGCAGCAGGCAGCCAGGTTGTTGTAGCTTGACAGATTCAAGGGCCTTCCCTGCCTGCCCTGATACCAGCTCATTGCAGCTTGGGGCAAGCAGCCTCAGCTCTGACCTTAACTGTGCTACAATATATGGTACTGATGCTGAGTAGAAATTCAGGCCCCACCTTGAGGCGTGCAATCTCTGCCCCGATCTCATCGTCCTTGTGCAGCTGGATCCCCATCTGCAGCTGGCTCTCCACCTCGTAAAGGGTGGCCTTGACCTGGACGTGGGCCGTCCACGAGCGGTCAAAGTGCGACCGCAGGGGGTCGCAGCTCAGCAGGCGCAGCACATCCTCATACAGGACAGACACCTGCTTGGCCAGCCTGCAATGCAACATGAGCACGCTGTGTGTGCAGCTGCTGGGTGGCATGGGCGTGCACCCCCATGTAACATTAGCACGATCAGGAGGCCTGCCTGCTGGTGCCCTGCAAGGGCCAGACATGTCTGCCAGGTTACACCTTGACGTGTCACTGACAGAGAGACCGGCTGCTTTTGGCATGCAGTCCCTTAAAAGGAGGCGGCATCTAGAAGGGCTGCTGTGCTGCTGCCAGCAATGGCAGACGCAGTTCGAGAGGGTCGCCTTCGTTGGCTCCTATTGCTGCTGTGCAGACGTGAGCCCTGCGCCGAACTGACCTGGCCAGGATGGCTGGGCTCTTCTTGTCTGTCCGCGCCTTCTCAAATACGCACTCCTGCGCCTGTGCCAGACAGAGCTTCTCCAGCATGCCTGCACAAGGTGCACAGTGGGCTGATGGCTGCCACAACAACATTGTGTGGTGCTGGCCGGCCACCTCCTGCAGCAATCTTGCTTGCCCCACACTCCTGCCATATGTGTCTCGTCATGGTCTTCTTGATGCACCCAGCAGGAGCATCTGACCGCACACCTGACTGGCCTATGCATGCATGCCCCGTGCAGTGGCCCCTCAGATGAAGATACAAACAAGAGTATGCCTCACCTGCCGCCTCAGGAGAGATGTCCACGGGTCGCGGCTGCTCCACCCTGAGGCCTGCCACGTCCCTGAGGAAGGCAAAGGCGCCTGCAGCCTCCTGCAGGCACAGGACTGTGACCGTGGACCTCTGATGCTGAGTGTACCACAGGCCCATTCCCAAGGCAGGCCGCAGGGAAGACTGCACCGTGGCCTCCATGAGGAGCAGGCAGGACGAAGGAGAAAGCCACCGCAGCAGGCCAGCACAGACTACGCTCATGCTGGGACTTCTGCCATGAGCGACAGCAACGGTCAGGCAGGGGGCACAAGCCTGGGTCTCATGGCATGAGTTGGCAGGGCCTGGCCTGCCAAAAAAGCAGAAGGCTGAATTCCAGAGGGCAGGAGACGCCGGGATGACAAACACAGCAGCCAGGCTGGCTGCATACCTGGAATTTCTTGGCAGCATCCTTCAGACCCTGGTCTGTCGACTTGTCGAAGCCCAGGCCAATCTGGGTCAGCACCGCCCCAATGTTGAACACCACCGCGGCCTTCTCGAAGTGAATGCTAAACTGCTCTGTGCGCTTGGTGTTGCGGAAGGCATCATACCTGACAGCAAGCAGCTTGTGGTCAAGTGATGGGCTGCTCTTGACAGAGTCCACCTCGAACTGGGTGCCCAGGCATCATGCAGGACACACACGATGGAAAAGAGTCGCCCAGGAGTGCCTGCTTGGCTGTGAATCTCCCGTCAAGTAACAGCACGGCCTGCTCAGTAGTCACAGCTTCATAGCTGCAGCCCGTAAAGTCAGACAGGCTGGCACCCAGCCTGCTTCCAGCTATGCTCCACTGAGAGGGGTATTAGCTGACCATGTGAACGACAGCATGACATGCTCCCTCTCCCGGCTGATGGGGAAGCGCGTCTCCATCACAGAAAGAGACCGAAAGTACCTGCAGGCGAGAGGCTAGCGCTTCACCTGTGGGTGGCAACCTTCTTTATTAGGTGCATGATTGCTCACGTCAGGTTGCTTGTGTGCTCCATCGGCAGGAGTCCCTCCTGCCAGCTACCTTTACGGTTGGCGTCGATGCTGTGCAAGCCAGTCTGCACTGCCTGCTGGACGCTTGGCCAGCCCACTTCAAGCAAGTTGGCAACACAATGTTTATCCTCACCACGCTGGTGAACCCTCAACATGAACATGCCACGTCTCAGATGGCCAGGCAATGTTGGCAGACGATGCTGCAAATCTGATGAGGTGCTGTGCTATTCAGCTCACTTGGACATAGTATCTCGCTGCTGGGGCAGAGACCCAGCCAGGTTGATGACATCGCTCCTCAGCTGATTGACAGAAGCCAGATCATCAGCTGCCTCCCGTGCCTGCTGCTCTGAATAAGTGATTGCTATGTACTGAGAGATGGGGGTGCGCAGGTCCACTGGATCACTCTTCTTGCAGTGCACCGCCAGCAGCATGCTGGCAGGCCCCATGCTGTCCAAGTCTCAACCGAGAAACAAGGGCAAGGCTGCTGCTGAAGGATATTCAGTGAGCAACGAGCCCGAGTGCAAGCAAGATTGACTGATCCAGTTGATTAGCTTCGCTTGGGTTCTCTGCGCCTTGGAAAGAAGACAAATCTGACGAAGCCCATGAGACAGTCTTGCCCCTCAGGGTTGGAGGTGTCTGCTGCTTGAGAGGAGGGAGGGAGGAGGTGACCTGACAGGTTCAGTGCCACGGACTCACTGCCAAGGGTGCATTTGAGCGGTCTTGGCCAGATCGATCCTGAAAGCTGTGGGCTTTTGTTACGTACGGTCTCACTTGAGTTCCCATAAACTCACCGCATTTCAGCACCCCAGCAACCCTAAATAACCCGAAAAGTGCTCACGCCGGGCACCATGCTCATTTGGACTCCCATGCAGCCTGTCCTGTACTGCAGGCAACGGCGCCTCTGCAGGAGCTGACCAGTAGCCAGGTCAGCAGCACCACTCAGGCTTTCTC
This sequence comes from Asterochloris erici, assembly GCA_019693375.1. Classification (NCBI taxonomy): domain Eukaryota; kingdom Viridiplantae; phylum Chlorophyta; class Trebouxiophyceae; order Trebouxiales; family Trebouxiaceae; genus Asterochloris; species Asterochloris erici. The sequence goes on along the minus strand of JAAMXJ010000002.1, from coordinate 373,494 downwards.
GTGCAGGAGCAGGCCGTCAGGTGTCCTACCTGATCCTCTTGCTGTGAGTGGAGGTCTGCACCATAGGGGCTGCTCTGCCACAGCCACACTAGAAGCTGAGGGCCTCAGCAACTTCTTGGGGCACTTCGTGACGCATTGCGAAGCATCTTGGTTCAGCAGTTCAATGACTGGACAATGAACGTTGTATGCACATCTGCAGAGTTTGGGCACTGTTAGATGCTCCACAGCTCGATCAGTCTGTCATCACTGATTGATCTGACGGCACTGATCAGTCTGACAACACTGGCCTCTGACTGCACTGTTAGGCTGCAAGAAAGGTGCTCATAAGGTGGCATCTCTGCAGGCCCTGGATGCCCGGCGGCCCTGTGTGGCCTGTCTCCTGTTTCATGCTTCAGGACATATGTCATTCGCAACGTGCAGTGAATGACAGCGTGTGCAAGCGCCACATGACTGCGCCTGACTGGCGCCGCCATGGGGCTGTCTGCATCCTAAGCTGCTTGGGCAGATGGAACACTTGTTCATTCAGCTGGTGGGGACAGTGGATGCCGTGCTCTTGCTGCAGGCCAGGCATGGTCACGATCCAGGAGGTGATTGCCAGCACTGGCTTGCCACCTGACGGCATGCAGCGGCTCTCCAGGGTGATGCAGCAGTACGGCTATGCGGAAGGCGATACACTGGGGGCAGAGGTGCAGCTGATGACGCGGGAGAGCCTTGAGGCAGCGGCGAGGGCGGCAGACTTGGTACCTCCACTGACCTTCCGGGAAAGAGATGCTCTGCTGGTTTCAGCAGGTAAGCGTGTGATGATTGAGAGGAAGATGTCTTGAACTTCCATGCTGCACAAGGCGCAGTCTCATCAATGGCGAGCGGTAGTATTTGAGGTTGCTGTTGGCAAAGGCTGACCAGAGAGCTGATGTGAGTCTGTCTGGGCAGCGGTCTACGCTTTGTCGACCATATCTGGCTCTGGAAGGCAGTGCTCTGCAGGTGGATGTCAGCCTCCGCCCCAGCACACCGTGACATCAGCGACCTGGCTGAGGTGGTGCTGCTTGTTTGCAGGGGCAGCCCCAGACCAGGCGCACGGGGGGGGCCCCGCTCAGGCTCCAGGTGGGAAAAACTCAGCCGCCTCTTTGAGGTATCCATCCCTTTCAGATCAGAGCCAGCAACATGCAGCTGGCTGGCAACATTGGTGGATTTGTCCAGTCCCTGACTTGCACCGACCAGTGGTGGGTGCTGTGGACCGCCTGCTCGCCTGTTATGTTGTAGCAGCGGGCGTTGGGCTCCGGCCGGTCCCTGCAGGTGCCTTTAGCGATCATGACTGGCAGAGCTGCAAGGATTTGATGTCAGGGTTTGTGACACAACCTGCTGCATCACAGTTGAGGGCAGCCTGGGGAGGGGAGCATGTCTTTGACAGGGCTCCAGGGACTGAGGTATTTTTTAGTGTGCCTTGCGGGAGGTTGCTATTTAGGAGTCTGCCCTTGAGGGCATGTGGATGCTCTCAAGCTTGAGCACAGAGGCAAGATGTGCAGGTGCTTTTGTGCACCTGCAGGGCTGCTTTGCAGCAACACTTGAGAGTTCTGTGGCTTCTAAGCGTTTGGGTATGGCAGAGTGCCTCTCAGGGTGTTGCCAAATGCCATTTGCAGCATCCGCAATCTTCACATCAGTAGGCAGGTTCCTGTTTCCTGGGCCGGTGTAATGTGTCGTGCCTAGAGCACTGATTGCAAGTTGAGGCTGGAGGGGTACTGGCTGACAACCCTGGAGTTCATCAACGGCTTTCGACTTGCTGGGTTGAAAGGTTGCTACTTGCGGCATCTGCACTCCTGGCATGCAACAACATATTGATGGGGGAGGTGCCGGGTTTGAGGCCTCCTGGCTGTGAATGTCAGTTTGCATTGCATGAAATGCGCAAATGGCTGCAGAATACACCACCATGAGTCTGCAGGCAGGTGCCAGACACAAGGCCGCCTGGAGGCGGAGGTCCATCCCCTGAGGCTGCTGGACTGTACGGCTGCGCTGGCTAGTTTGTCTGCCAGAGGGCAATTGTCAGCTGTGTCAGCTACTCCCTGTGCCTGCAGGACCTGCAGAGGAAGGGAGCTCTGCTGCTGCTCGGAACGCCGGTGAGTATATCTTTGTGATGTCAGTGCTTCGCAGCTTGCAGCATTGTCATTGATGGCGAACCTTCCTCAGCTCTTTGTGCCAACCTGCTATCACATCTGTTCTGCGCTGCAGCAGGTATGCTGTCATCTGCTCCAACTGTTATGCACATGCTGCAGGACTTCTGTGTGCCATCTACGCAAGCATGGGGTCGCCTTCCGGATATGCCAGCAGCTACAAAAAACAAGCAGCACTGCATGAAGACGGCAAGAAACTGAACTGCTGGCGCTCGCCTGAGCGGCCATTGCCCCTCGCCCTGCTCTACGCCTTCTTTGGCAAATTCGGCCAAGCATGCCTGAACACTGCCAGGCCAAGGGAGCGGGCCAAGCTCTTTGTACTGGAGCTGTGTGAAGAGGTGAGGTGCTGCTACTTGATAGGAAGCAATGGTCCTGTCCCCCTGCATCATGCAGCCCAAGCCGAACTTTGTGCAGCCACCCTGTCTGGATGACATAAAGCTGTGCAGCTACATCAGTGGGTCCAGTCTGCAACCAGTCATCGCATGCTGCGCTGACATGTCCCAGGCCAGTCTCATGACAAATGGCCAGTACTAGCACAATGCCTACACTCATGGTATGCTGCGCACACTTACGCTTAGGCATGTGCAGATGCGACGGTTTTTTGTCAGGGAGGAGGCCAGGGAGCTGTGCTTTGGAAACCTCTTGAAGGAGTGGCTCCAGGATCAGCTGCCGCCAGAAGTTGTGATGGCGCATCAGACGATTGGCACAAGCATCGTTGATATCCACCTGAAAGTTGCGGTGGGCCGATGTGCCTTCATACCATCCAGTGCCATGTGCTAGATTCTGTATGCTCGCGCGCTGCAGTCATGAGTTGGGTACCTGCAGGTTTGGAAGCCTACACACGGATCATGTCTGCTGACTCTGCAGGTGGCAGGGCTGGGTGAGGTCACCCTCCTCTACAGTGAAGGCAGGCGAGAGGCTGGGGTTTCTGGTGATGCCCAGCAGGAGGGCATAGCATACTATGTGCGGAACTGTAAAACGCTGGCAGAGGCAACGCCAATGGCAACGACTCGCAGTTTGCTGCCAGCAATGCTTCTAACTGTGAGGAGCACTGTTGTCCGACAACACGGTCTCGTCATTTGGCCCTTTTTGCAGGCAGCCGCACTCTCTTGCACCCTGGGTGCTGCTGAGCAGCTGCCAGATGTGATGCAGCTAGAGCCCTGCTGTTTCATCCAATTGCTGTGCAACAGTTGCTCTCAGGGCCATCTCAGACCAGAAGCTTTGCCTGTGCTGCGGAAGCCGTTGACAGTATCACACAAAAGCCAATCTGTGCAGGTTCAAGTATCACGATTTGACAGGCAGAGGTCACACTAATTTCCCTCTGCTTGCTGCAGGTCACTGGTCCCACTGTGAGGGCGTTTGGACTGTGTCTGACCGGATCTGGCACTGTGTTGTGCGAGCCTCTGTCAGCTGCCATGGACATGCTGCTGATCCCCCACCAGGCACAGCGCTTTGCAGAGCTTGTCAGCTTGTTTCAGGAGCTGCCGCAGATGGTGAGTGGTCTGAGCTCCTCTGGCCCTTTGTGCTGCCTTACAAACTGCTCTGGCTCCTGTGCATGCGTTATTGTGAGATGTGTGGTGGTGGGTGGCACTGGACTCAGCCTGCCATTGAAGAGCAATTTTGATGGCATGGTGCAAGCCAGTTAGCTGCAGGACATTGTTTGCAATCAGCGCTGCACCTGCTTTGCAGATACGCGATCTGCATGCGCACTACCTTTCAGTTGTCCAACGTGGCAATGCGCCCAGATTTCTGGACTTCAATGGAAAGCAACTGCCCAGCCCCCTCTGGGACACCACTCAGTGGCCTGAGGCATGCCAGATGTTTCCCGGAAAGCTTGCCTTCCTAGCCAGCAAGCGGGACGCAGCAGGTGTGCAACAGATGGTGGTCAAGTTCACTCAGCGATACGGCTCAGACACGCACAAGGCTTGGGCAGAAGCAGGCCTGGTCCCACAACTGATTGAGGAGCCCACCAAGCTGCAGGGTGGCTGGGAGCAAGTCCAGACAGAGTATCTCAGTCCAGTCATTGACAAGGAGGAGGCATCAGGCTGGCTCCCCATGCAGCACCTGTTGCATGCTAACCCGTCTGTGCTCCCCGATCACATCCTGCGCCTGTTGCCTTCCCCTGAGGAAAGCAAATTGCTGCTTCCTCGGGCACACGAGCTGCTCTCGGCAGCTCACAAAGTGATGGTGGATGGCCAGCCCGCTGCACATGGGGACGCGCGCCCTGACAACATCCTGGTTTTCATGAGATCGAGGAGGATCATTGAACTGAGGCTGATTGACCTAGACTGGGCTGGCATTGCTGGCAGAGCAGAGTATCCCATCTTGCTGAACACAAAGTCCATCCAGTGGCCAAGAGGCGTTGCTGCTGGCCAGGCCCTGCAGCAAAATCATGATGTTGAGCTCCTCAACCTGCAAGCGAGCCCAGAAACAGCATTTGGCTCTGCGGAATGGCGGCGGCAGAACACTAACTGGCCCTTCACAATCATGTCATCAATCAGTGAAGAGAACATGGACACTCAGAAGACATGATGCTCCCGTCAGAGAACTCATTGCCAACAGGAGCTGCTTGCTTTATCAAAGTGTCACCTCCTAGATGATGGTTAACTCCAGCTGTAAACTCTCACTGCCCCACACACTGCTGGGACTCAGGAGACTGTGGCTGTGTGGGGATCCTCGAGTCTGCACGGTGCTCTTGTCAGCTTTGCCAGAGTTCTTGTAGGACATTGAGCTGCACCCCAGCACTACAGGGCACCCCGCCTCGCACTCCTTTAGCCAAAGGCAGGCTCGCACCTGCTTCAGCTGGCACTCTCTGCCTGACTCCTGAAGCTGCATGCTGACCAGGTGAATGTATTGATGTACAGGACCAATCAAGCAAAACACACTCTGTGCCTACTTCACTTTGTCATCAAGTGAAAGTGGTCTAAAGCCATCCCTGCCTGCAATGCATTTGACATAGTCTTGGAAACAGGGCAAGCCACGCAAATGTCATTCAGCATTGCTCACCTGATTTTGCACGCCTTTTCTTCATGAGGGCTGCACAGTACTCCATAGCAAGTCCCCATTCAGGGTACAAGTCTGTAAAACTTGGTGTAGCTGCAAACAGGATCTACATAAATAAGAGATGGCTGATGCAGGGTCGGGCTGTGCAGTCCGGTTACATCCCCAAGCAGTGCAGGACTGCAGCGGTCATGCAAGAGCCCTTGTCATGCGACCACTGTGCTTTACAGGCCGACCAGCACTGGTCGGTGCAAGTTGGGGGCTGGAGAAATTACCTAATATGCTAGCCAGCTGCATGTTGCTGGCTCTGATCTGAAAGGCTTGTGATCAACACTACAGAGAGGCATCTCACCTGGATACTGGGCGGGCCTCCCCCCGGGCACCTGGTCTGGGGCTGCCCCTGCAAACAAGCAGCACCACCTCAGCCAGGTCGCTGATGTCACGGTGTGCTGGGGCGGAGGCTGACATCCACCTGCAGAGCACTGCCTTCCAGAGCCAGATATGGTCGACAAAGCGTAGACCGCTGCCCAGACAGTCTCACTTCAGCAATCAGGTCGGCCTTTGCCAACAGCAATCTCAGGGTACTAACATTCTCCATTGATGGGACTGCGCCTTGCGCAGCATGGAAGATCAAGACATCTTCCTCTCAGTCATCACACGCCTACCTGCTGAAACTAGCAGAGCATCTCTTTCCCGGAAGGTCAGTGGAGGTACCAGGTCTGCCGCCCTCGCCGCTGCCTCAAGGCTCTCCGCGTCATCAGCTGCACCTCTGCCCCCAGTGTATCGCCTTCCGCATAGCCGTACTGCTGCATCACCCTGGAGAGCCGCTGCATGCCGTTAGGTGGCAAGCCAGTGCTGGCAATCACCTCCTGGATCGTGACCATGCCTGGCCTGCAGCAAGAGCACAGCATCCACTGTCCCCACCAGCTGAACCAGTGTTCCATCTGCCCAAGCAGCTTAGGATGCAGACAGCCCCATGGCGGCGCCAGTCAGGCGCAGTCATGTGGCGCTTGCACACGCTGTCATTCACTGCACGTTGCGAATGACATATGTCATGAAGCATGAAACAGGAGACAGGCCACACAGGGCCTCCGGGCATCCAGGGCCTGCAGAGATGCCACCATGTGAGCACCTTTCTTGCAGCCTAACAGTGCAGTCAGAGGCCAGTGTTGTCAGACTGATCAGTGCCGTCAGATCAATCAGTGATGACAGACTGATCGAGCTGTGGAGCATCTATCAGTGCCCAAACTCTGCAGATGTGCATACAACGTTCATTGTCCAGTCATTGAACTGCTGAACCAAGATGCTTCGCAATGCGTCACGAACTGCCCCAAGAAGTTGTTGAGGCCCTCAGCTTCTAGTGTGGCTGTGGCAGAGCAGCCCCTACGGTGCAGACCTCAACTCACAGCGACAGGATCAGGTAGGACACCTGACGGCCTGCTGCTGCACGAGAAAGCCTGAGTGGTGCTGCCACTGGTCAGCTCCTGCAGAGGCGCCATTTCCTGCAGTACAGGACAGGCTGCAAGCTGCCAGGTCTGTGGGCTCCCAAGCCTTTGCAGCGGAAGCACAGTGTGTGGTGACATGAGAAATTGTTCACAAGCATCAGGTGCTTGCTAATGCCAGTGCTGGCATTAGAGTTACTGCCATACTCTGCAGATAGGCACCCTGTCAGTTCTTCTGGTGGAAAGCTGCTCAGAGGGACTGGCGAAGCCACGCCGCACTCAGGGCAGCACCCACCTGCAGGTGTAAGGAGCAAGCCTGTGCTGGGCATCATCTCTCTGTGTGCACAAGACATCCTGACTATGCCGCTCGCCCACATGAGCTGCCCCTAATGCACAGGCATCTCCTTGCTGCGTGAGCAAAGCCAGATCCCTGACTCTCCAGGGGTGCGGAGACATCTGAGCTGATGCGGCCCTTAGACACTGCTCCCTGCAATTTCCCTGGTACAGAAATCACTGCACATACCGGGTCACCTCACAGCATGGGAGACCTTGAGCGTGGTGCCAACACAGCAACAATGCGGCCTTTCACTTCACACATAGCGAGCGCGATTTACTGCTGCATGGACCCTGCTGCGTCTGGGACTGGTGCTGTATATTGCCAAAAAGGAGGGGTAGATCAGGGGATCGTATATCTAGGGCACTTTGGCCGCGGAGGTAGACCAAATCTTGCCCCCGGCCTGAACTGCCACCGTCCGCTTGATGGACTGGGTCAGGAAAAGCTTCTTCTTGGGTGCTGCAAGGGACGTGGCGAGCGCACCTAAATCCCTGCCATCTGCCGAGGTGCCCCAGAGTGCATGCCAGAGCGTTTCTGGTAGATCTGCACTGGTGAACTGGGTTTCAAGTGTGCTGGTGGTTCCCAGTGAAAGCTTTGCACAGCAACCTCTCATACCGCCTGTGTCTTAGATCCTGTGTCTTGCAGGCACCAACTGCAATGCAGAGGCCAACACAAGGCACTACAGGAAGCTACAACATCCAGGCAGCCCTGAATCAGGGAGCTTACAAACGGTTTTATGATGCCGTCTGGAATGTATTTGGCAGGTCCAGCTCCAAGACTGCTGACTTCAAGCTGCCTGAGGTAGTTGTGTTGGGGTCTGAGTCCTCAGGCAAATCAAGTCTTCTGGAGAACATCACTAAGTGCGAAATCTTCCCTCGGGATCGCAGCCAGTGCACCAGAGCTCCCATACGCTTCAAGCTGATGCAGGTCAGACCATGTTTGATGATTGCCATGTCATCATCTTTGTTGTGGTCCCTCTAGAGGGACAGATCTGTCCCATGCTGCAAATATTGCACACCATCATGGCGGCCACTGTTTTGCAGGTGGCCTCTGAGCGAGATGCAAGCATCGACATTGCCTACAAGGGCACCCACTACAGGCTGGAAAGCCATCAGGAGGTGTTGTCAAAGGTCAAGCAGCTTATGGACAGCATTCCCAGAGATACCATTGATGACTCAGCTGAGATCGTCATCAACATGTCGAAGGCAAGCACAGCCCAGAGCAGCTTGTGCACAACCAAATCGCTGGCGACATTTGCTGCAGTTTGCATCAAAGCTCAGCACTGTGCAGGTGGATGTGCCCACATTCGAGTTTGTGGATCTACCAGGCTTGGTTGCAACCCCACCTGCTGCAATGGAGAAAAGCAAGAGTATAGTCCGGCGATACTTGGAGAAGTCCAACACAATGTAAGCAGTGACAGCCTTGAATGTATTGAAAGTGCTTGTGTGACGTGCGGCAGGCATTGCTAACCATGCAAGATCTGACGTGATCTTGCTGCACGCAGGATACTCTGTGTGGTGCCTGCAACCACACCACGGCTCAACACAGACACGGCGTTTGGCATGGTGATTGATGCAAAAAGGCAGCAAGATACCATCCTGGTGCTGACCATGGCAGACAAGGTCTTGGCTGGGGATGCACCTACCTTCGAGGATGACATCTTGAAGAGGGTATTGTGCAAGGCAGGCAAGCTGATCATCCATGGGTTGCATTTTTTGAACTTGATGGCAAGCTCATAGACCCAGCTCAGCTGCCTGCTGTCACCACCTGCAGGGGAGTTGTCCGGTGTCAACCTTCTCAGCTGCAATGCTGTCATCAACAGGTCAACGCTTAAGCCCAAGATGACGGTGGCAGAGGCAGCAAAGTTTGAGGAAGCACAATTTGCTGCTGCAATGGAGAAGCTCCCTGTGGAGTACTGGTCCTCCAAGCTGCTCATCCAGCAGTGCCTCTCTATCCCCAGCCTGATACGTTCCATGGACCAAGGCTTTCAGGACTTCATAGGCGACAAGTGGCGTCCTGCTGCCTTGGATCGCCTCAAGCCTGAGAAGGATACGATTAAGGCGGAGCTTGCAGCCCTGGGTCAGCCAGTGGAGACGTTGACCGTGTCAGATGTTTTATATAAGGCCCAGGTTAGCTGCTCAACCACTGCGTTGTGGCCAATGCATCTCAGGCTGCACACCTTGTTGAGCTTTTGCATGCATCTAGGCAGCAGCTGACATACAGAAGCTGCTCTGCAGTTTGACTTGGACAAGTTTTGCCAGGCAGTTTGTGGGGTGAAGGTCATGGTGAGGGCCCCTGAAAGTGAAGCCGAGGTGCAGCTGGACAGTCTCGGCAGCCACGTCTCGCTGGGAGTTTGGGGCACACCATCCTGGGCGCGGCAGAGTGCTGCACTGCGGCAAACATTAGCAGACGCTTTTGACCAGGCAGCATATGACAGGGACAGAGCGTATTTGCCAGCCATTTTGCAGGTTGTGCGCCAGGCATTTCTGCCTGGCGGCAGCCCGCCTGACCAGAAGCTGGAGCGCTTTGGCGGCCTGGAACAGGCCCTTGTGTCAACAGCTGTGCCAGCGCTGTATGATGCTGTCAGTGGCGCAGTGGAAGACGCCATCCTTTCTGTCAAAGAAGAACAGCTTGATGGACGCAGCTATGGGACTGTCTTCTCCCATGCAAGCTTTGTGGGCATGCAGACATGTATTCATGGCGTCATCTTAGAGAAGATGATCAGTGTACTTAAGGTAAGCGTTGCTTACTGTGGCAGGGTCTGCTGCACAACAGCAAGACTTCCCATTGGGCTAGCAAGTTCATGGCTGCAGGCTGAGAGCCTTGAGAGCAAGCTGCCTGACAACTTTACTCTTGTGGAGGATGAAGAGTACAGCAAAGCCCGCAAGGAACTGGCGGCTCGTGCTGAGAATCTGGAGAAGTCAGAGGCAATCATTGAGCGTCTTGCTGCGTCAGTTGCAGGTTTGTAATTGCAATCAGCCTGCCAGTTGCCTAAGCTGCTACATTGCATTGACATGTTCACATGTCCCCGCCTGTGCAGGTGGTGTCCAAACTTGAGGCAGCCTTCCAATGAGGACCATCATGGCATGTCACTGCCCTGGTGGACTCCACACGATGCGTCAGGAGCTTGCAACAAACACTTATAGAACTCCCCATTCATGTAACCACTGAGCCGCATTGCACTCATGTGTGAAGAGCCCTTGTGGCCATGTGTCCTGCACCCTGAATACCATTGCTCATGTGTCCTCAGCCTGCTGTGTGATGTTGACAATGCATGAGGCACAGATCAAGTGGCACAGAAGCAGCTTCAGCTGCATTGTGTCCAACACTGGAGGTCGGATGCCCTTCCCTCTGATGATGGGCCAGACAGTAACGCTCAGCCAGCATAAATGGATGATGGACATCATACGAACTGAAGCAGCACCTGCAGAGGCACCTCTGCAGCCAGCTCCAAGTCTTTAACAGAAGGGCTGTCTTAATTGTAAATGAGCTAGGGATGTGGGAATTCCTGTGGACATGGCTCATTGATGCCAGCAGCTGAGCGCACCCCAGTCCTGCCCACATCACCTGCAAGAGTGTTGAGCACTTCGCATCGGCGACCTTTATTAGTGCGGCTGCTGCCACATGTTGTAGGTGTACACCTTGGATGACATGCACAGATGAAGATGCCCCTACGGCCGGCTGTGCCTGACCAGCTTTGCCGAGGAGGCAGGGCACACTTAACAGTTGACAAGGCAAAGGTAGTCATGCTGTCTGCACAGAGCCCTCAACATGCCTGGAAGGCCTCCAGATAGCCTGTCAACGAATGTGTAGTTGTGGTGCTATGATCATATTACACTCGATCGGGTGAGGTTGAAGCCTGGTGCCTGATAATGCCAATATGAGGGGCAGTGTTTCAGCAACATGTGGGTGTCTTAAGATATTCTAGCAAGCCTGCAGTTCACCGATGTGCCAGTCACAGGATTGCACCCATGCATGTGTCACTGCAGCCCTCAGAACATAGCTGCAATGTTCTGTCATGATGACATGAGAAAAGCCACAGGGCAGCAGGTTCTGGGAGACGCCCTTTAGAAGCGATGGCAGGTTTCACTTGCATGGCACAAGCAATTTTGCGAGAGAGAAGGCACCTGATGATGAAGCCAAGGATGCAGCCTGGCATATAGCAATGCATGGCACATATTCATAGCAGATGCTGATGATGCGGACTGCAGCCACAGCTAGAGCTCAGTCTTGACCTGTATTGTTTTCAAGACACCAAATGAAATACGAACCTTGTGACACTGACACAGGGCAGGACAGCCTGCAGTACAGACTTTCAAATGCAAGCAGACACACTGCTAGCAGAAGCAGTGAGCTAGCAGCTGCTAGCTGCAGCTGCAGCATATTGCCACAGGCCGTACTGCTTTAGTGGCATGAAAAGCTTTGGACTTTGAAAGACAATGATGATGGTCTACGTCACATAATGGATCTGATCATTGAAGGGAGCAATAAGATTCTTGACGAGCACTGCTTCATGTAAAGTTTGAGCAAAGCAGCTTGACTGTCAACAGTCAGACACAGAGGCGCTTTGCCGCTGGCAAAAGCTTGTCGGGAGGATTGTGGGAGGTAGCAGAGGGCTGCAAAGCAGTGTCCAGAGCATTGCAGCCATTGATCTGTGCACTGACTGGCTGGCCTGAGCGGCTGGTGTCATCAGTCTGTGATGTGCACTGCTGCCGAGGCTGTAGAGTTGCACCCTCACCACCAGTTTGCTGCTGAGTCTGAGCACTTCTGTCCCCATGCTGCTGCCCTTGTTGCAAGTCTGAAGCAGCGGCCTGCTGGTGCTCTCGTGCCTCCGAAACTCGGCCTTGCATGTCCTGTCTCCACTCAACAAAGCCTGCAGAGTCCAGCTTTTGGAGCTCTGCCTCCTGAGCGTGCTGCTCCTGCTTGGCTCTTGACAGGGCTTCCTCCCGTGCCATCCTTGCCAGCGCCCTCTCTGACAGCTTTGGCACAGGGTGGTCCCTGCCTGTGGCAGGTATCCTTTGCTGCAGCTCGGTGCAGACCTCCCTAACAAGATCGAAGGTGAGGCGCTCCTTGTTGAGCCTGTCCCTGAGGTCTGTGAACTCCGATAGCCAGTTTCCTGAAGAGGTGAAGGTGGTGGCTTGTTAGACCACTGGAGCGCCATGACGGTGCTGGAGGAGTCATTTGGTCAGCGTCTTTGGCCGCCCTCAGACTTTGAAAGCTGCTGGCAAGCAGCAAAGTACACTGTTCAGTGCACAAGACCGGCTGGGCTCAGGCTCATTGTACGGCTGTGCAGAGCCATCTGACTAGCAGCCTGTGGAAACAGCTGCCAGCACGCCAATCTGAGGCAAAGCAGGCACAGGCAATATGTTCTGCCCAGGTCAGAAGGTGGTCGCCAACAATGTGTGCCAACTGGCTGGCGTCAGGCTCATGCCGTCTGTCAGGTAGCGGCTGCGCAGGTTGAAGCTGCACTAGGTGCGCCATGCCAGACGCACCTATCAGGCTGAATGAATGGCCACGGACCATGCGAATGGGGGTTCTGTCTGCTTCTGCCAGGTCGCAGTACTCCAGCAGTAGCCTAGTGCCTTCCAGCGGGCCCAGCCTGCCTGCACAGACACACAGAGCACTTGTGACAACCTGTCTGCACAGTCGAGCAAGCTACTCATCTAAGACTGGGCAATGGCAGCAGGGAATGGTGGCCTGCAGTGAGCACCCTGCCATGGCACAGGCTTAGCAGAGGCAGGCCAGGCAGGGCAGCGAACTGTGAGTACTGATCTGCAAACATGATGGCCACTGCAGGCAGGACAGAGGCAGTGTGACGGACCTCAGCGCATGTACAGGGCGCCTCCAGCCTGGACGGCAGCAGCAGCACAGCAACATGCCAGTCACCCTTAGAACTGCTGGAAGTCCCTTTCTAGAGACCTCCTACATACATTGCAGGGGTTGACGCAGCCGGCCAGGCCGCCTGACCCAAACCATCACAGGTGCATGATGTATACAGGGGGCTCACCTTCATCAGTCAAGCGCTGGGGCCAGAACAGGGCAGGGTCCTCCAGAAGAGCTTCTGCAGACATCACGCCTTCGCAGCCAGTGTGCTCCAGGCAGTCATATACGTCCTGCAGCACACAAAAGACAAGCGTGCCTGCACATCTAACCAATGATCTGCTGCTGGCTTTGTGGGCTGCGTCAAGCCACCTCGGTGTGCAGGCAGCCTCCAGAGTCTCAAGAGCATGGACTTGGCTTGAGCAGAATTCAGCTGCTGCAAGTCAGCTAAGGCGGGTAGCATCTGACCTGAAGGTGCCTGATGTTGCCGTTTGCCAGCACAGGAATGTCGAGTGCTTCCTTCACAGCCTGCAACCAGCGGAAGGCCTGCTGGCAGGCTGCGACAGAGCAGCTTGAGGGGGTGCAGCGCTTGGCGGGCTGGATGGCAGAGAGACACTGCTGTTGGCCTAAGGTCTCCTGTACACGCTACTCATGGCTCAAGCGCCGAGTTTCCAAACGACAAACAGCCGGTTTCACGGCCTGGAGCGGCCTCCTGAGCACGCAGCCTCATCAAAGTTGTCCAGGATAAGCAAAGACGCAGCATGCGAGCTCTGCTGGCATGTCCATGGCCAAAGCTTAGATTCCACCTGTGATAGACACAGATGCAGCATGCAAGCTGTGCTGGCCTGACCATTACCGCTGCTCAAGTGCCGACCTTGATGATCCCCCAGTCTGCTCGGACGGACTTGGCGTCCTTTTGCTCCCGGGTGCGCCCGTGCACGGCCAGCAGGGAGCAGCCTGCTCGCTGCAGCATCTTGGCATAGTCCAGCGTCTTTTGGAGGTCTGTGAACACCCGGATCTTGCAGGTAACTGGAACGTCCAGGCCCTGCGCGGCAGCCAGCGGGGGTTCAGACGCAGCAGAGACGCTCAAAGAAGCAGGCAGGGTCTGATTGAGAGGCATGCCCAGGCCGGCAAAGGAGGCAACTACAGATGTTGCAGGTCACAGGCAGTTGCTGGCCTGCACAGCAGGCAGGCCCTGATGCATTGCAGGTCACAGGGTCATGCAAACCTTGCAGTGCAGGCAGGGGCTGCACTCTGTTCGATCGAGCCCACAGCAGTGCTCTGCATTGCCGATCAGCAGCTACAGCCTGGCCCGCTGCAACACAGCAGGCCAAGACGCTGCAGGAGGCGCCCTGTCCTCCAGGGGTCCATGCACAGCACACCAGACAGCATTGGCAGACGGCAGGGGCAGGCTTCTCACAAGAACCGTAGGATCTTTCATGCACAGGAGCAGGTAGCAGCTGTGATGAAGTCAATGACTGCAGCCACTGCTTGACCTCAGCGCCCACCTCGGCAAGGGAGGACACTAGGGCCTCAATGAGGGGCAGGTCATCCATCAGGAACGCTCCATAGCGCCCCTTCCTGGCGATGCGCTGGGGACAGCCCAGGTTGATGTCCACTGCATCACATCTATCCTGCACCAGCTTGGCTGCCTCCAGCAGGGTGGCGGGGCTGTTTGCACAGAACTGCACAAACAGCGGCCTGCAGCAGATGGCTGGTCGTCAGGACGTCATCAGGACAACTCAGAAAAATGCACGCTGGGGATATGCCTGCTTCTGAGCAGCCTACAATGCACGCATCACCTGGCGGCAGAGGCCAGCTTCCAGACTTGCTGTTTGTAGCAGGCTGGGCAGCCTGACCTGGACAACCTAAGATGGCATACATGAAGGCTTGAGCTCTGCGCTGCCATAACCTGCCCCTGCTGGCCAGCCCACCTGTCCTTCTTGCAGGTGGTGAAATGCTCATCCCTATATTTGGCATTCTCCAGGAAGAGCCTGCTGTGCAGCATGGGCGTGTAGGCCGCAGTGCTGCCGTACTTGCGGCACAGCATCCTGAAGGCCAGCTCGCTCTGCAGAAAGCAGGCCACTGCGTAAGAATCTCACCATACATTGCGGCTGCAGCTACAAGCTTGCCATGCTGCCTGCCGCCAATGGAAACTTGCCTGAATCTGCAAAATCACATATCAGACAGTGTGACTGGGCTAGAGGTGGCACTGGGAGCAGCCGACTGTCTCACCTGGTCCACCATGGGTGCTACGTGGAACCGTGGGCTCCCAATCCTGCGCCAGAACTCCCATGCTGCTGCTGCATGGCTTTTGGCTGCATCCTGAGGCACGACCATAGTGGCAGAGGGCCTCTTGCCGGTCAGATGGCTGCGCTGGGAGTGTGCAGCCTTTATAAAAGCAGCAGACTGTCTCCCGGCAGGATCTCTTAGCCGATGAGAGCAGGTCCTGCACAGCATGCAGCGCCAAGTTGCCAGTAAGCAGACAAGAAGGAGAAGAGCAGCAGCTTCTTCACGAGATCCTGTCCTGCTGTGGCTAGATTAAACAATCCAACGAGAGACCACAAGGTTGAATGCCACAATTGACAAAGCCATTATGGCGTCATTTGCCAGTCAGCCAGACAGCATGGTGAACAAAAGCTTCAAGGTGCACACCCTGTCTGAGGCACGACTCGAATGCACGCGCATTGGCCGTCAATGTCAGGGCATGTCTGGCATCGCCCAAGCCAAACATGTCTTTTTGGGCAGGTGTGAGGCCTTGCAGATCATGAACTCTGCTTTTGATGCTGGCGGGATCCACCAGCTCCAGCTGCTGTCGCAGGTGCTGCCACCGCTGGTTCTCCACAGGCCCGCCGCACTGCTTCAGAAGCTTTTCAAGCTGCCGGGCCGTGCTGGCTGCCGCAATGCATGGTCGGTCGGCTATCTGGGCTTGCAGCACTGGCATCAGTGGCTCCTTCAGCTCAGCCTCCACGCAGGCCTGCAGCATGAAGGACCTGATGCATCCTCCTTGACGGCACCTTGCTTATATGGAGCCAGAAAATTTGGATGAAGGGCCAAGGTTGACCAATAGGAAATTGCAAAACCAGCTAGACTTTATCAGAAGCAGCGCACCTGCCAATGTGTTACCCTCGCTGCCCACTGCTGGATGTCTGGGTGCGTGACATCTGAGTTACAAACCTCAGAGACCATCGCACACAGGGTTGTGACATCCAGATTGACAGCAGCTGGCTCTGGTGGTGGGGCCGGCAGCATGCTCGCTGCAGGCAAACATTGACAAAAATGAGGCTGTACTCCCACCTGCTTGCTGCAGGTGCTCATACTGCACCTGCCTGTGGCACTGCCGGTGCGTCTTGCTGCTGCCTGAGGCAGCCAAGCTGGTGGCTGCTGCAGCACATCCAGCCTCACCATGCAGCGCACCAGGCCCTGTCACATGGACACCAATGCTTGACAGCTCGTTGCGGACGCTCTCAGCCACACCAGAGGGGAAGTGGAACACAACGGCGGGTGCACGCCATCGCCTGTGATTGCATGGGGCTGCCGCAACCTTCAGCCGCTGAAGAGCCTGCTGCTGGACCCCTGCAGCCAAGACTTTGAATATTTCTGTTGAACCGCATGAAAATGGAGGGTAACAGCTGCACTTGAAGTGGTATGCTTCCAAGGAGGCATGAAGCAGAGGATGTGTGAGTAGGCGTGCTTGGCAGGAGCGGCCGGTCCGCACCCTTGACGTGGCCAAAGCTGCCCAGCCACTGCGAGCTGCCCAGGTCAAATGGCTCCAGGCACTTCACCTCAATCCAGCAGCAGCCCTGCACATCAAGCAGCTGCAGCTGAGAGCTTGAGGCAGCAAGAAGTGGGCACCTTAGCATGAGGAAACGCCAAAAGAGGCGGCAGGCAGTTGGCCATCAATGTGCGCCTGACGCACACTGCTTGATGGTTGCACGACAGCTGCAGCATTCCGATTACGATTCATTAGCAAGAGCCGCACACCTGCTGTGCTACAATGTCAACTTCTGCTTCCTCTCCGGTGTTCACAAAATGGTTGAGGTGCTGGGCTCCTGGGATGTCTGAGCTGCTGCAGCCTATCCTGCAGGCCAGACATGGCTTTGCACGCATGGCAACAGGACTCACATTGCATACTCTTGGATGCCTGGTAGTGCTCCCTCACCTGCTGCTGTTCGGTTAGTGAAGCGTCTGCCCAGCGCAATGACACCAGGCACCTGCTGGGCGGTTGCCAGCTCCCCCTGCAGCCCCCTCACGTTGTTGACTGCTCCACTGATGCGCACAACACTGGCTGCTTCCCCTTGCTGGACAAGCTGGGCAACAATCTCCGCTTCCTTCTGCATCCTCCTGAGCAGCCTCTTGGTCCCTGAGACATGAGGGGACTCTTCATCATACTGGGTCATCCTGATGATCAGAGCTTCAAGTGCTTGCTTCAGTGCTTGCACATCAGGCAGCATTTTGGGACTTGAACTTTGCAGTCTTGTAGCCAGGCAGAGTCTAGAGTGCTGCAGTGGCCTGACAGCCAGTCTGCCACGCATCAGAGAGCATGGAAATCCAAGAAAGAAAATGATTAAAAGACAAAAGTGGCAGTCCAGCCAGTGAGACTTACTCTGGCCTGCATCAGAAGGACACTCTGTCACTGCAGCTGCTCTAAGCCTCCACTGAAACGATCTAACAGAGCTGCATGGCTCTCGATGGATCTTGAAGCATGGGATGAGGGAGAGCTAGACTTTTGGGTCCAGGCAGAGTCTCAGGGCACGAGAGTGCCTCGTGGCAGACCAGGGGACTCTGAAGGGGCACAGCGCAGCGCACCATTGTGCCACTCTCCTGTCCCTGCTGGAGCAGCCCAGGGAACACCAGTGTCACAGCAGAGCGCTCAGCCACATGCCGGAGACAGAGGGGTTCCTGAAGCTGTTGGATGTGCCACTCCGCTGGGGAGCCCTGCACAGGCTGCCAAGGCGAGGCATGCGGAGCATCGCATGGGGCAGTCTCCCAGAACGCCCCGCAGCCACAAGCGCACAGCTAGACAGGCAGGGCTCAGACCCAGCCCCATCGCTGCTGCTTCACGTGCCCCCATCGATGCTGGACAACCAGCACAGCAGGCATCGCGCTCTGCCGCTGCCAAGGGCCCCGCCAGCGCCCTGATCTACTTGCCACAGCTGGCTGAAGCCCATGCCACGGCCCCCAATGCCAGTGCTGCAGCACCAACCCAGCAGGCAACGTCCCAGGAATTGCTTCCGCAGCACAGGCTGCAAGCCCAGGCACGAGGCTCGACCAAACCTGCACAGCAGCCGCCCCAGCAGGCGGCAGCCACACAGACTGCAACACAGGCCTGCACAAATTCCAGGACGAGCCGGGTCAGGCCTGAGCCGGCTCCCCCAGCACCGGCGGCACGGCAGTCTGTTTCAACAGCTTTGGCGGCCATTGAGCATGGTGTCCCCTCGGATCACTCCAGAGCTGAGCCAGGTCGTCCATTGCCTGTGGCAGATCAGCCTGCTGGAGTGACAGGCCAGAGCGCCGAGCCAGGTCCTTCTGTGTTCATCACATCACAATCCGTGATCTCAGCATGCACAGTTGAACAACCCCGCAGATCGAACGAGGACAGGGCGGAGCGCCGCAGGCAGCGCCAGGCTCTTTTGGAGGCAGCTCTGGAGGACATAGAGGACTTTGGCCTCAAGGCTGACCGTCTGCGGCGTCACCGCCCGCGGGGGCTGCGCGTGACTGACCTGGTGGCAGCAGTGTGGTGCCAGCAGCAGCTGGCCTACACACTCAGCCTCACAGTGCACCAGGTGGGTTCAGTGGATGGACATCATCGCTGCTACACTGCTGTGTGTGGGATTAATGGCTGCAAGCCCCCACAGATACAGCCCGAGTGGGAGGGGAAGGGGGGGGGGGGGGGGGGGGGGGGGGGAGGTGGTTGTGGCAGGGCTCTGCCTCATAGTCAATGTGGTGGGGCCTGAATGTTGTAACTGGAGCAAGGTCAGTGCCTCTGCACCTTGAGGAGGTCGCTTAGCCCTGATCTGATGCTTTCGTGGCAATGGTTGCCCCTGTGTCTGTCCAAAATGGGTGAAGGGAGGGTGCTACGGGCATGTGGGCAGGGAAGATGGCAGACACCCGTGACTTCATGATATGTGTCTCAGTCATTCGTGATGCCAAGGGCAGCATCACGCCAGCCTGCAGGGTATCATACACTGCCACAGTCACACTACCAGCTCCAGCTGTGTGGCACTCATGCGTGGCAACGGCCTCTTTGCAAGCCGCAGTCCGTCCCACATGGGTGGCACAGTGGTACTAAGACCTGCTCATCCCACTTGGGCAGGAAGATACAGGCACACCCATGCACCTGTCTCAGCTTTCCCTTCTGGTGCTGTTGCAGAAGCTGCTGGAGACGGAAGCGATGGCAGCTGGGACTGCAGTGCACCAGGCGCTGGAGGCAGAAGTGTCTGAGGCAAGCAAACTGGGCCAGGGTCGCGGCTTTGCCAAGTGTTCACTCATCTGCTGCCTGTCCAGGGCAACTGCACTGCTGCCATCATGCAGCAAGGCTGACATGTTGCCACCGCATTTTGTTGCGCCCTCCTAGCAGTGCTCAGGCGCTGGACATCTTGGCACGGCTTGTTCCTGTCAGAGGCGCATCAAACCTCCTCGCCATCTGCAGTCTGAAAAGTGCCTTCAGGAATTGCTGCCCTGCACAGCTCTGGCTTAGCGAGCCGAAAGGGTTGCTTCCAAACCCTTGGTGGATGCATAGCACAGCCTGCAATTCAAGATTACCACTGACGACTTCTGACAAGCCGGCCATCACCCCTGATGCAGGCTGTTGAGCTGGAGACTCAGACTCGCGAGGACGCCTGGGGCCTGCGCTTCCTCAACGTGTTGAACTGCCTCAGGCAGCTGACTCAGCAGGGCCTCACCCGCGAAGTATTTCTGTGGGGCCTCATTGAGGCAAGCTGGTGGACGCGAGTGTGGCTCCCTCTACGTTGCCAGTCACCTCAGCCGCACCAAACGAACTAGTTGTTGCATGGCTTGTCTGCATCACTGCTGCCAGTGATCCTTATTGCAGTGCGCGAAATGGAAACATGATTCATCAGTAAAATTACCCAGACAGTGCCTGGAGCTGGCTGCAGTGCTGCTGCTGGGCCCCAAGTAAGCTGGCTGTGTCATACAAGCTGTGCTGAGCTGAGAGATGCACCTCACCCCAGGCAGTGATATGCGAAGGAAGGCACCTACCCCTGCCCATTGCCAGCCAAGCAACAGCATGCTGTGGGTGTGACCTGGATCAGCTGAAGAGCTTTGACAGTCAATTCACTGTAGCAAGATGGCAGCTCACTCCATGGTTCATGTTTATAAGGCACATCATTGGACGCGCTCTGCAGGGGAGGCGAACAGCCCATGCCTGTAAGGGGAGGCGGGTGTTCCATTTGTGACACAGCTGCAGCCTGTAAATGCTGGCCACAGTGGCTCTGGCAACGCGCTGGCTGACACACAGCGCTGGCCACTGTCTGCAGGGCAGGTGGGTACGCGGCATCTGCGACCAGCTGCAGATGACTGATGACGGCAAAGTGTTGGTGGTGGAGCACAAGACGCGCCAACGCCCCTCCCTGCCGCGAGAGGAGCAGCAGGCGACTGCCAAGCTGCAGGTGCCCTGCACGAGTGCACTGTGGTTCTGCTGAATGCAGCCGCCTGCATGTGACTGTGCAAGGCAAAGGCCGACCAAGCCGGAGTCTGATGAACAGTCCTGCCGCATTGCCCTACCATGCATGCCTTGCTTCTGAGGACCTTGCTGTGGTTGAACCACATGCACTTGCAGCTCAGCTTTGCAAACCTGCTGTGCTGGCCCCATGCGCTACATGGCCACCAGGTATACGTGCTGTAGCTTGAGCCCAAGACCCAGCAAACGCTGCTGTCAGTCGCTGCTGTCCCAGCTGCACAAGCCTGGAGACAGGCACTGAGCGTCTGCGCCTGACCTGGTCATGACCAGTACCTGCAGCGTGTGCTCACCTCGGTTGCAAACAAGTGCTGACTGCTCAGACTGGGAACTTGATACGGCTGGATCCACCACCCAGTGCTCATTTCCTTGACCACCGCCTGGTCTGTGCAGCATGCTGCGACTGCAGAGCTGAGCGTGCCTGCCGTGCCTGCAGGCCATGATCTACCAGATGCTGCTCACCCAGCTGGCCACCACCTGCAGCCCCCAGGGCCTTCACGCGCTGTGTCGCTTCCTGCACCTGAAGCGCGCCCGCAAGCTGTCCCCAGCGTTGGTGGATGCGCTGAATGAGATGGGTCTCCGAGCTCCGCCCTCAGGGCTCAGTCTGTTGTCCCTCGGGCGCTTTGTGAGGGAGGCTGCTGCAGGTGAGATGTCACTGCTCACCTGCACGCCAATGTTGCAGGCTGTGCCTTGGGGTGTAGGCTTCTTTCCTGGCCCAGGTATGTGAGAGAGGCTGCTGCCTATGGACAAGTTGTCTCAGCTTCCAGTCCCTGCACCTGGTGACACTGCAGACTCTGCGCAGAAAGGCTTGTCTGTCTAGATTCTGCAGCTTTTGTGAGAAGTGATGGCAGGTTGTGCAACCCCAGAACATGGTGGTTGCCTGCTCCTGCACCAGCAAACTTGTCAGCACCGGTGTCCCCACTGAGCCCTGGTCTCTGTTGGGCTCGTCAAGCTGCCGGCCCCTTTAATGATGATGCTGAGCCTATCTCATAAGCGCTTAGACTCTGTGGGTGCGCTTCATGCCATGCGTGCAGCATGACCATGTATCTGCTCCAGTTCAGCCGTCTCTTGAAGTGTTCACATATCTCACTTTGAGTGAGTTGAGCCTCCCTGCAGGCTTGCCGCCATGCAGCAGCAGCCCTGAAGTGCGCTACATCTGGGCAGCTGAGAAACCTGAGGACAGGTGGCTGCTTGGCACACCGGTTGCAACACACTACGACGTTGACTTTGTGAGAGCTCAGTGTCGAGGAGCCATGGCATTCCTGGCTGGTCACTTCTCTCCTGTCACCACAACGCATGCCTGGAAGTGTTGTTACTGCATGTTTAGAGGCAAGTGCCCTGCAGCAGCTCCTGTGGAGGCTTGAGTCATGGACCCCTCCCCCCCAGCTGCTGCCATTCCATCACTGCCTCCTTTTTCAGTTGAAGCAGCTCACAGTGTGCATTCATCTTGGGCACCCGTATGATTCATACCTGCAGAGGTGGATGCCTCACACACTTTTGGAAGCTGTTGCCTGCACATGAGCTGTGCAAGTTTCAGTGAAGCTATCAGCACCCTGTTCTCAGCTCAGTTTGGTGTGTGCTACAACAGTTGCATGTCTACATCATTGGGCTTTCCTGTGACAACAGAATGCACTCACTTGAGACCATACAATCAGCTAGTTGCGGTGCATGCTAGAGAGACACTGCTGGCAACGAATGTGAATCAGACTGCCCCTGTTTCATTGGGGCTAAGGTGCTGTTGCAAGCATGTCATTCGGTCAACTAACAGGCAGTGCAGACAATCTGAAGGGAACAAGGTGCCCAAGCTTTCAGGTGCCTCAGCCGCTGACCAAGTTTATGGTAATGGAAGGAATCTAAGTTGATTGGCAAGGCACGACCAGGACTGCAGTTGCAATGTCTGCAGAGGAATGCCACTACATGTTGACAGCCTTCATCTTGTCATGACTTGATCAATTGGTCAAGCGTGTTTGGCACATGCCCTGCCTCCTTGGCAACACTGGTCAATCACAGGGTGGCTGCACCTCTGCTGTTTGCTGTGTCGAGGTCAGTACATGTGCAGATGCCTGCCTTCTGCTTTTGAGCCTGCTGCAGCAGGAGAGGCTTCGTCTGTCAGCTTGCGCCGCTGTTCCAGGGTTGGCTGGCCCTGCGGGCTGGCTTGCTGGTGCCAACTCTGCAGGGCTTGACTAGAATATTGCACTCCTGCTGGCACTGAGGCTGAGGGTGGGATGCGGTAATATTTGTACCAGCCTTGCGTTGGCAGGTCATCAGCCTGCTGACACTGCTGGCCCTCTGGCGGCTGAGCCACGCTGCTTGCTACCACCCTGAGCGCGGCCCACCTGCTGAGCTGCCTGGGAGCCAGGTTTGCCGGCGTGGGCTGGGGCAGCAGATGGGCCAGTCAAGCCCAGCACTGTTTGCAGCTGCTGCAAAGGCTAAGTGCCGGCAGCAGGCCTACATGCGAGCCTGAGAGACCGGCTGGAACTGGACGCTTGTGGGGGCCAAGCATCGTGGGTAGCCCTTGTTGGCAGCCCTCCAGGGGCAGGGTAGCAGCAGATGTCCGCGAAGGCTCGGACGTGAGGCATGGGAAGGAGGCCTGTGTGGCTGGAGCGCCAGTGGACATGGGCAGTCTGCAGGTGCCGGGCAGCAATGTCCGCTGAATCGTTGCTTGATGAAAATCTGTGCCGAAGGCTCTTGAGGCTGCCTGTGAGCCAGGGCAGACAGAGGTCTGGACACACAGACAGCAACTGGCAAGCATGCTTTGTCTGTCAAAGCTGAGGCTTTTTGTCTCAGGCAGCCCTGCAAGGCAGCTCACCTCTTTTGCGGGCACTGGGATTGGAGCAGCTAGCAGCGCCTCTGGCAGCCACGGCAGCGTGTGCTGGCTGCACCAGCTGCAGCTGGCCTGAAAAGGCGGGCGATGCTCATGCCGTAATACTCCCAAGCAGCAAACGCCTCTGCCTCTGTGAGGCTGCGCTGCTGGCCCTCTGTGGATGCATTGGCCGCTGGCTGCCTGATGGCAGCCATGCGGGAACAGGTCGTCTGGCGCCGCGGCGGGCCCTGAAATTGGGGGTGATTTGCCGGCCTGCTGGTGCCGACCTTGTGCGGGTCTGTCTTGGTCCGCTTGCGCTGCCCCTGGCCCTGAGGGCAGGCGCGGGGCTGGGCGGCAGGCTTGCTGGCGCCGGCCCTGCGGGTGCGAGGTGTGGGCTTGCTGACACCGCTTCCCGCGGTGCGCAGCCTGGTTGCGAGGGAGCCATGCTTCTTGGAGCCACCCTGGCTCTTGGCAGGCTGTAGTGCGGGCTGCGCTGTGTGGGGGCTGGGCCTGCACACTCGGGCTGGGGCAGCAGACGGGCCCATCACACCTGCAGCCTGGCTGGGGACTGCTTGCTGCTGCTGCAGGGGTTGGGGCGCTGGCCGTGGGGCACGAGACTGAGGCAAGGCCTGGTGCACAGGGACAGCTGTGCTTGCAGCAGTGGGGCTGCCTGCAGGGCACATAGTGCACCTGGTCAGCATGCAGCTTCAGAAGTCAGGTGGATCTGTGCTGGCTTAAGAAGGTGCGAGCCTGTCATTAGCTAAACGAGTGTGAGGCAGGGTGCCCTGTGCTGCTAGGGTGCAGCTCAACGTCCTACAAGAACTCTAGCAAAACTTGAGCAGACCCTGCACGCGTGCACCCTGCACTCTTGAGGAATAACCATAGTTACAGTCTCCTGACCCCCAACAGCGCGTGGGTCTGCTGTAGTCCCGCATTGTACAATGAGTGCATGGCCAAGTGCCACTGGCACCCTCAAGCATACGTGTCTGGCCCCTCCGGGTGGAGCCTGCTGCCTGTCCCCGCCTCCTGGCAGGACGTGCTCGCGAAGGCACTGCAGGTCCCCGCCCCTGGTGCCAGCTGTTGTGACTTGCCCTCTGGGCCAGCGGGGGCCCAACAGGTGAGCCACCCTCCGCCGCCTGCAGTGCTGCTGTGCCCACACCAGCTTGCTGCAGGCAGGGGAAGCATGTGCATCAGGGCACTGGTACAGCAGGCCTGGCCTTTGTTTGACCTGGTGCACTCTTTGCTGCCGGGTATATATGCGCTTGTTGGTGCTGGAGAAGTGGCCAGACGCGCCCTGTCAGGTTGGCTGCCTCTGGATCCAGGGGCGCATTAGAGCACATTCAAAGGCAGCATGTAAACCTCAGCACATCACCATCATGCGGGCAAGCAGGCACTTACAGACAGCATGCAGACCTCAGCACGGCACGTGCCGAATCATGCCTTACCACACACAGGGCCACTGCAAGCTTATGACTGGTGAAGGCGAGCAGCCTGGGCAGGCTGCCAAATTCAGGACACAGGCCAAGCCACAGGAGCACACACCTGCTGGGGGGCAGCCACCTGCTGCAGGCCGGCTGCATGCTGTTCAGGCAGCGGGGCCCGAGCGCCCTGGGCAGCCAGCATGTGGTGGGCAGCTGCCGTCTGGCGAACGATGGGGGTGGCCTGAGAGGCCAGCACCTGGGCTTCAGCCACAGGCAGCATGTGGCACCAGCCACCCTTCGGCCTGCAGCAGGCAGTCAGCCGCTATGAGTTGCTGTGTATTTGCAACCGCCCACCAGATGCAGGTTGAGCTCTGAGGTCTTCAAGGGGCAGCCTGCAGGCTATCCCAGAATAAGTTAAACTTGCAGCAGGCCCCTCTCCTGCATGTGACTGGGCCTTGCTCAATTGAGTATGGTGGCCATGCTGGATCTGAGGTGTGACTGCTTGAGACACCGGTGGAAAGGGAGTGCATTCTCTTGCAGGCACAAATTCAAAGAGCATCAGGGGAGGGCTGGCCAAGTTGGCGGCAGCATGTGCAGCAGGCATATGGCATGCTCACTCCAGCAGGTTGTAGTGGCCTCCTCCAACATGAGACAGCCAGATGTCCCTCACGCCCTCGCCATCCTGTGGCGTGACCCTGCGACAACCAGGGCTCCACCTTTGAGCCAGCAGAGACGCACGGTGTTGCTGCATGCCTAGCTGCACCCTGACTCAAACATTCTGAGGCTTAGGCCAGTTGAAGCAGAAGAGCTGTCAACTGGTCCTATTGAACTGTATAGATGATAAAGGTCAGCGCTAGCACAAGCCCAAGGCTGCTGCATGCTCAGCTCTGAGCACATCATCAGTTTGGGAGGCTGAGGCTCACATCAACAGCAAGAGCTGATCAGGACAATGAGCAGCTGCTGGAGACACAGCTCTCATTGCCAGATGGACTGAAGGCCAGGGTGCCAGGCGCTCACTTGAAGTACAAGCCCCAGCTGACGGTGTCTGTGACAATGTAGAAATTGACATCAAGGGCGTCCGCCAATGCCACCTGTACAGGTATGCAGCCACATCAGACTGGGAGAACACATTGAGGCAATATGCCTGGCACAAACAACATTTTGTCCTGGTGGATCACCAGAGGAGCTGATGCAAGCGCCTGCAGACATGGGGTGCTGCCGCGCACTGCATCTGGTGCTTCATCTGAACTCCTGGTTCATGTCAGCTTGTGTTTCTCAGGGAGTGCTCAGAAGGCTTGGAAGGCAGTAGCAAGCTCCATCAAGCCCCCACTTGGGGTCTGTCATGGGCCTGTGTTACAGGACACAACGAAAGCCTGCTCCATGAGCCCCAGCACCTCATTGCTCAGGGCACAGGCCTACTGGGAGAGCAGTGCAGTGGAGTGCAATGCAGCACCTTGCAGGGCAAGGCAAAGCACAGACCTGCAGAGGACAAGCCCTCTAGCCTCATGTTCTGGTGCAGGCCACAAAAAGGGGACTGACCAGAACAATGTACTCGGCCCACTGGTGTCGACTCCGCTTGCAGAGGTCCCCCAGATACTTGAGCAGGCCAGAGTTGCCATCCTGACCACAGCAGGGGTACAGGGCCTCATCGAGCCCGAGCTTGCCTGTGGCGACATACTCCCGCTCCCTGCAGGGGGTGCAGAGTGTCCTCAGCACAGTCACTGCCTCTCCCACAGACACCTGCTCCCTGCAGACAGCCCATGTCTTGATGCTTTGAAAAGAGGAGTACGAACCAGGCACTAGCATACAGGGTCTTGAACAGGAAAGCATTGCTGCCCTGCTGTACATGCTGTTCCGCCCTGCAGGCAGGCAGGCACGGCTTGTGTCAGCGCACACGGTGTCCAGCACCGGATGCAGGTCTGGCACTTGCCCAGCACACCTTGGGTGTATTGCAGCAGGCATCAAATGCAAATTTGGCCTGGGGACCCCCGCCGACCCAATGTACTGCCCAGTACAGCATGCATGCATGCTGTGCTGCAGACGCTGCGACAAATGCTGCATTGTGCCTCCTCTGACTGCCGCGCAGCTGGCAAATAGAGGGTGACCAGCTGTCTGGCACGTCTTGCAAGAGGCGCTGCAGGCACCGCTGAGGCTGGCAGACAGCAAGACAGGCGTGGTTCACTGCAGGCATACCGAAGCGACCGAAGGTGGGACAGAGCTCTGCTCTCCGCTCAGCACTCACCCATCTCCCAGGCTGCTGTGGTCCAACACTCTGCTTGCTGCAGCAAGGCGCAAATCGGCCTCCAGATCAGTTGTGCCAGTCAGCTCCATGGACACCGAGGTAAACTGCAGGGCAACAAATCAGAGAACTAGACACTTGCGTGCAAGTTGCAAGCTTCTGAAACGCTCCAGCATGCCAAGACCAACTGCAGGCCAGACGGGGCACTCTGGGGAGGGAACAACACCGTTGAAGGCGCCATGCGCACCAAGGCAAGTTGCAGGCATAAGTTGAGCACATGTACGCCCCTGCTTGATCACAACATGACATGCAGACAGCAGGACATGCCCAACGTTGTGTCTGTTAACAGTCTTGACAGTGTCTGTATGAGAGCACCAGGGGGATGCAGGTGACCGGCTGGCAGACTGAGCAGCCAAGCCACCAGAGTGAACTACACAGGGCAGCAGCAGTGAGCAGAACAGAGTGCTGACCTGCAGCAGTCATGTGCCCTGACCGTAGGGAGCAGGCCGAGACCAGAGGGCTGCAGAGCTGCACTGCAAGGCCACCTTTTGCATGAGGCAGCAGCAAGTCTGCACTGGCTTGCAACACTGCTAGGAATGGGTTCCCCACAGAGCGATGCTGGTGGAGAACCTGACCTGCGATGCATTGGCACATGCAGCGGGTGGCAGGGCTGGCCAGGGCAGGGCAGCATCCCGCAATCCACGCAGCAACTCTTATGGATGACTCACCAAGCATTTGCCATCATTTGGCATCTGCCTTTCCTGCAGGCCTATCTGGTTGAGCCGCTGGCTGTGGCGACTCTTGGCGCTTGCAGTGGCCACAGCCTGCAGGCTGCAGGACTCCTGGGCAATGGCCCGCTCAGCAAGGGGAAGGCGGGTTGCCCAGAAGGCTGCACGCAGGCTGCCAGCAGCAGTGATGGCCATGCTGGCTATGCTGTCACGGAGGCGGGCATACAGTGATTTCTTCTCTGCTGTGGCCAGGGGCTGGAAGGAGGCAGAGGACCGCGAGGGAGCACCCTGTGCTGGTCGTGCCCTCTTGAACTCCTGCAGAGGCCAGGCCGCGGCAGGCATTATCTGTTGCGAACATCTGCCTGCCAGTTCTGCAAGTCTCATTCAGATTCTGGGCAGGCCCAGCAACCGTGACCAAACATGCCTCTTGGCTGCCAGCGACGAGAGAGCAGCAGTGAGTAACAGGTCGTTTGAGCAAGCAGGGCTTCTGCTGTGAGAGGCGTGACGCACTGGCTGGGTCTTGGCCTCCTGCAAGTGCAGGGCAGCAACTGGTGTCAGCTGAGAACGAGCAGTTGGTGAGTATCAAGCGCTGCTGAGCAGGGGGCTTGGCCTCCTGCGGATGCAGGGTAGCAGCAGGTATCAGTCGAGACTTCAAAGCTTTCTGTTCAGTGCTGCTGGCTACCAGCAGCCTGTTTGTGGCCCAAGGGAGATAGAGCTTGGATGTCTGGCACCCTGGCATGGCGCAGCTCAGGCTTGCCCCTGCAGAATGCATGGCCATGTGGCCTTCAAGTGCACTTGCAGGAGGTGCCAATGAGGGCCAAGGCAGCAAGTGTTGCACGGCCTGCAAGCACACTGACATGGACTGTCGCAGGGCATGACAGTCTCCCATGCAGATCAGCATTCTGTGCTTCACCATGCAGTACTACTACTAGTAGGCAGCTTGTGAAAGCATGCATGGCACAGCTATTGTGGAAATGCTTAACTGTCATAAGGCCCACAGATATCAGGCCCCCTAGGGGTTCCCTGCTTCTGCACAGAATGCTGTGCTTTGCCCTGCTGAGTGCAGAGAGGTGGCAGAGGGCAGCTCAAGCTGTCATTGTCCATGAGCAGTGGTGCCACTGCTGCAGCAGCTGCATGGCATGCATGAGTAAGGCTGAGAAGTCAAATCAGACAGGGACACGTCAGTAGTGAACATTCACCTCTCTACTGCAATAGCAGCTGCTAGGAGGACATGCCAACATACAGGATTCCACGCGAGTGGCCACCAGCATATGCACAATGCATTGTCATCTTCTCTGCCATGTTAACATCGTCAACGTTGATTGCACTCACGTGAGTGTACGTACTGAACCGCAGTGTATACACTGTGGTTCAGCTGACGCCTCAGGCGCTCACCTGCGCCCCTGCGCCAGCGCCTGCTGCAGCGGTGCTAATTGTGTTGTCAGCAGAGCTGTTGTCCCGTTGCCGTTTGAGACCACGCCTGGTAGGTGCTGGCATGGTGCGCTTCTCTGAATGGCGGTTTTGCTGGTCGTGGTGAGCTCTGTGGGGGCACAGGCTTAACCTACAGTAAACAGACAAGCGCATGACCTGAACAGTGCTCAATGTGTGCTGCTAGACTGGCGTGTCATGCAAAAGCAATTTAGGGACCACGCAAACGTTTGCGTTAACGTTAACGTGGGCCACGGCAAGGCATGCTCAGGTGTCCCCACAACCTGCTGGAGCTCATGAGCAGTGCTTGTTTCCTTCACAATGCTGCAGCTGCCAAAGCATCGGTAGCATGACTGCGGCGGCGAGAGGGCCTTCTGCACAAGGGCACTCGGCCAAGAAAACTGAGAGGTGTGACCATATGCATGCCACATGCTGTGGGGCTGGATTGTGATGATCACCTGGGCCACGAGACTGCCTGAGAGGTGATGATGGGCTTCTGCAGGCTGGCCAGGGGTCCTTGGAGGCTCCGGCTCACGAAGAGTTCGGCAACCTTGACTTCAGTCACAGCGTCTGCAGCTGCTGGCGGCGATGCAGCTGACTCCTATAGGGGGCTTTTGATGGTTGCAGGAAGACAGGCAGGGCGGCTAAGCACGGCAGAGCGAGCTGCAGACAATGAAAAATGTCTAAACATAGCCTTGAAGTCGCGAACAAGCCTGCTTGCAATCGCATTGGACTCGTGGTAAGCCTTGGATCACACCTGACCAACCAAGGCCACGAAAAATTCATGCTCAGGACCAGCATGGTCGCCAAGCCAGGGCGACATGCCACCCGCCAAGGCCCCACGGAGCACAACCAGCCATCAGGTGGGCTCCCTGCCACATACAGGGGGGTTGCAAGGGCATTGAGTTGTTATCTGATGGCACTGCTGACTTAACACAAAGAAGACTGCCGTGGTCAAGGTAGCCAACTAGTTGCCATTCATGAACCTGCCCCTGCAAAGCACAGCCGCCAAGATGCTTGCAAACCTCTGGGGACACTGTTGGCAAGCTGTGCCATCGCAGAAGAGTGCCACCACCTGTCCCATGTCAAGGCTGAAAGCATTGATCTAATTCGATTTCACACCTGTAAGCATTTTTGCGCCAATTGACAGGCTTCAGACCTGCAGGTTCTCTGACAACAGCTGTGCACACCTGTGCTGATTCAAAGCTGCTGTGCAGGGCAACTTTGCAGATAATTGCCAAAGCACAGCTCATTGTGAGCCACAAAGGTGACCACACCGTCACTTCCATGCACTTTGGATCGTCAGCATGATGTGGCCCGTCATGCAGGTGCGGTAAGGAGGCCGTCCCGCAAGCGCAATGGGAACGGCACGACCACAGCTGGCGCCGCTCCAGCCCCAGCAGTTGTACCCATCCCCAAGGCGTCAGCAGCCCAGCAGAGGCTTCAGCAGGCTGCGCCCACTGCCAGGGCGCAGAGGCATGCAAAGCGTGCCCTTAAGCTTGTGAGGGAGCAAAACGCCTCCCAGGCAAGCTTTGAGGCGGCATTTGTCTGCAATTTTCCTGTGATAGCAGCGTAACACAGCCATGTGGCAATCATACAAGAGCATGGCATTCAAATGATATGAGAGCCTCTGGAGGCACTCAAATGAGATCTCTAGTTGCCTGATTGTCACGTGACACCTTGCTGGCACACACAAGCTGAGCACATCTGGATAGTGGGGGATCATATGCATTGCAGAACTCATTTCTGGGGCCCCTGCAATGGCTTGGTGGCAAAACAAGCCACAGCATGACATCAGCAGCTAAGAAGGCAAAGGTGCACAGCCCTAAAAAAACCCTTGATCAGATCAGCATGCCAGGAGTGAGAGGCTTACACTCCCATGGTGCTGCCTGCAGGGACCCATCATCATCAACAAGAACAACTCAGTGCATGAGGCCCCAAGCCACCCTTCGCATAGAACAGCCGCCCATCCTGGCTCAGATGAGCTGGCTGCCAGCATTGGAGCAGCCCTGGAGCCACGTAGCAGCGTGGACTCCGTTGGCTCCAGTGTGTCTGCAGCAGGTGCCACCATCCTGCAGGAGCAGCTGCTGCATTGTTAGTACATCCACCCTGATCGCCAGTTGCAGGGAAGTGTTGGCAGCCATGACGGGTGCTGACGTCCTGTGGTTGCTGCAGACAAGTTCATGCTGGCAGTGGCAGCGGCAGATGGCATTCTGCTCTTTGCAAAGTGTGACTTACAGCCTTGACATCTGCCGCCATGCTCAAGTGACCTGATGTGACGCCCAGCTCTGAGTAAAGCAACATCAACCCAAGCGATAGCTGCTCGTGCACATCAATGACTCCATGAGGCCTGCACCTGCTGCAGAATGTGCAACAGCCCTGTCCCTGCCAGCCTTTCTCAGGCAGCACAGATCTTTGTGGTGCAGCGCTTGCTAGCCACAGGCATAGCAACTCTGGGCACCCAGCCCAGCAGGATGTCTTTTCATTTCTCACAGACTCAGCTCACATCTGCTCTCTGGGAAGTGTGGGCTCAGGGACTTTCGTGCTGCCACTTGCAGTTCTCACACAGTACTGTGTGCACCAGTGCCATCTTCCTGCTGGTCAGGACTGGTCCCAGGCAGGGGTCATCAGCACTCGGGAGCCGTGCTGCTGCCACAGGCTATGCTCTTGTTCTGCCGATGGCCTGCAGGCATCTCCAGGCGGGCCAATTTCTTGCGACGGCACACACAACCCCTCAAGTGTTTACGTTAGGCTGCAGGTGGAACAAAGAGTGCTCGCACAAGCACAAATCCTGCCGCTGCCACGAGTGCCCTCGCCAACCCCCCGCACCACCTCATCTCCCCCAAGGCACCAGAGAATCAACCTGCTGCCAGATGCTATGCCCAGACTTTGAGCATTTCTTGCAAAGCATATGCGCAGGCCCAAACAAACATGCTAGTATGCTGTGCGCAGGCAGAAGCACCCCCTGATCTGCCACAGGCTGTGCTGACGCTTGCTCACTGCCTGTAGGCCACTTTTGGGTTAAGAGTCGCTCTAAAGGGTACACAAAGAGACTCTCCTCCTGCTACAGCTTGTGCTCATCTTGCCGCGGGCCTGCAAGCCAGTTCCAGACATGGTACACCTTGGCAGGGGTGCCAGTATTGTGTTGCTGCTTGTTGCCACAGGCTGTGCCTACATACCTTCTTTCCTGCAGGCGCATCCCAGGCTAGCACCATGCCAGTGGGCCTGGGTGGCATGCGGGTGGCAATGAGGCACATATGCACCCACATGGGCCAGCAGCAGCCTACCAGCCACAGCCAGGTGGCTGCCCAGCCTGCTGCAAAGGAGGTGCCTAAGGCTAAGGGAAGCTGCCACAGCCCAGCTGGATCCCCCACCTCATCTGGCGGCAGGCAGCATAGGGGCAAAGGTGGGCAGCAGCTGCAATCCACAGACCTGAAGTGTACTGAATCTGGGCTGGGCATGGGATTTTAGCAGTTGCAGCTTGTGGCAAGCCCTTCACGCAATGCATGGCAGCCTGCTTGCAATGCTAGAGTTGGTTGCTGGTAAGTTGCTGCCACCAAAACAAGATCACTGAGGGACGGCACCTCTGACTGCCTATTTTTCTAGCCACAAGCCAGACATGTCTCCATCTCTTTAGACTTTACCAGCATTACTGGCACTCAGAGGCCGCTGGCTCTTTGCTGCAGGTGCCAGTGCAGGTGCAGAGGGTGATGCCAATGCTGAAGCTGAGCATGAATCGGTGGGCCCAAAGCACTTCCTCAACATCCGACATGGGGCGCAACAGGGGGCTGCTTGCCCCAAAGCCCTGGCCGTGCCAACTCCAGGCCCAAGGCCTGCCGACTCTGCCCCTGCCAAGGCGCAGCAGTCCACAGGTGGGCATGCAGTAGCGATGTGCATTTTGGAAGCAATGTGGGCAGGCGAGCATGCAGTCTTGTGGAGGTCAGGTGAGCCTGCTTGACAGCCACAAGACTTGTGCTCATTCCCGGCAGGCATCTGCCTGCTGTCTGGCGCTCTCCCATGATCTCCTATTTGTGGGCTGGGGCTTGGCAGAGCATCCAGCAGCAGACCGGGCTGCGGCACAGAAAGCACAATGGTTTGACATGTACATGGAATGGCTTTCTAGTAAAGGTCTGACTGCCATCCTGACTGCTGGCAGTCTCTGTCAGAGGTCTGCCTGGCATCAGGCACCCATATATTGTCAGTATGCATGTGCTGCATTGCACCCAGTGCAGGCTCTTATGTAGCGCCTTGCTGGCAGGCACCCGCAGAATTGCATTCAGCACTTAGCAACGGTGCCAGTGCATCAGCGTGACCAGAAAGCATGTGGGGCAGCAAGCTACAATGCATGAGCTGCTGTTGGCAGCACGGCAGGACGGTCTGCTCTACTTGCTTCAGGAGATTCTAGGATTGCCAATGATGACCCTGAGGGCCTGTGCTCCTGCGGAGTACGCATCTGGCATTGTATGGCGTTTTAAAGCCGTGGCTTGCATGCTAGTATGCTCTGCTGCTAGAACTCTGTTTCTGCTGGTGTGCCCAGGCCCCCTTGCTTGATCCCTATGAGTACCACCACTCTAC
Source organism: Asterochloris erici (assembly GCA_019693375.1). Lineage (NCBI taxonomy): Eukaryota > Viridiplantae > Chlorophyta > Trebouxiophyceae > Trebouxiales > Trebouxiaceae > Asterochloris > Asterochloris erici. Next base: position 339,840 of record JAAMXJ010000002.1, on the reverse strand, counting down.
TGCAGATGAGAGCCTGACCCTGCAATCCCTGAGCTGAGGGGTGGGGAATTCAAAAGGCTTGCCTGTCATAATGCAGGATTGCTCCGAAACTGTGCACGCCTGCTAGCTGCAGAAGCTTTCAGCCCTAATGCCAGCCCTGGCCCCTGCTGCTGCAGGCAGTCAATCAACAGTGGTGTGTAGACAGGTGCTGCATCTGGCTTAGTTCCTGGCTCTTGCTTTGTCTGGCGATTATCATGCCTGTCAGCAGCTTGAGCTGCAGCAGCCCCCCACCACATGTTGCACGAAGTCTCTCTCCATCTGATCTGGTGCAGGCGTACTTGACAGCAGTGCCCCTGCAGCCCCGGCAGCCTGTGCTAAGCCATGTGACACCCCCACCAGATGTTGACAACGTCTCTCTCCCTCTGGTGCAGGCCTGGCCTGCAACAATGCCCCAGCAGCGCCAGCAGCCCGCTGGTCCTTTGCCGGCCCATCACGAAGTTTCCAAGGCGGTCCGGGGCAGCAGCAGCAGTTGCACATTGCTGCTGCTGCTCAGCGCGCCGCCAGCCGTGCTCCAGCGCCTGCCGTGCGTGCCAAGCCGCGTGCCCACGCCCAGCCGCCATCTGCTGATGCGCCCTCAGGTGCCCAGGCCGCTGCCAAACAGCAGCAAGGGCTTCAGACTGCTGCTGCTGCTAAAAATGCTGCTGCTTCTGCTAAGCCTGCCACCAGTCGGGGCGTTGCCCCCGGGCACATCATGACCCGCAGGGCAAAAGCCGCCCTGGTCGCTGGTATCTCTGGCTCAGTGGCCCCTTCAAAGAAGCATGCCCCCACAGGTGAGCGCCAGCAGTGGGCTTTGAGGCTTTGTGTTCCAGGTCTGCACTGTCCATGCGCTCCTGCAGGGTGTGCCTACAGGAGTGCCTCCGAATGTCAACATGCTGACCTGTGTATGGCCACCAGTCCTGTCAGTATCAGGCAGCAGCGCAGACCCACCCCCTGAATGTCTCTGCAGAGTGCCAGTAGCTGCATGCCAGCGCTTCCATTGCGCTCGCTCAGCCTCGCTGACAGCTGCTCAGTCTGCTCAGGCCATGGGGATGACCCCTTTCTCAATGCATAGGCCAGGATGCTGCACGACAATGCTGGACACCCTACAGCTGCATCCAGCTTGCCTGCATCAACACCCACTGGTACAAGCATGGAAGGTGTTGAAGAGACTGCACCATCTGGCCCTTCAGCTGTCGCTGGTAATCTAAGTGGAGGCGCGGCATGGCACGGACTCTTGGTGCAGGTATTGCCCTGGCTCCAGCCGAGCAACAGCAGCAGCCCCAGTCTGCTGCTGCTCAGCCTGCTGCCAGCAACGCTGTCAACGCCGGCCCCAAGGCCAGGGGACCCAAAAGGAAAGCTCCAGCTGGTGCAAACCTGGCTGGCCCCGATGCAGAGGAGCGCCCTGTCTCAGGTGCACAAGCAGCAGGGCTTTTGTGCCCTCATCTTGCCTGGTGCAACCCCGACTGTGCCCTGAGGGGCATGCTGGCAGTAGTGCATGCACATTGTCGATCCAAAATTTGGAGGGTTGCCTTGCCTGCCCACTGCTTGCCCTCTGCACATGCGGGTTGGGTCATTGGTCTTCTCTCTGGCGACCAGTGAGTCAGCTCCGCTGTGATGCCATCATACGCAACGCTTGCGCTTTACCCTGCGCTCCTGTGGGTTTCAAGCTGCGCACTCTCCGCCGAGACACCGTGCCTGCGCACCAGTTCATCCTGAGACAAGGGGCCTGGTCATAAGGCTGCTCGTCCGACTGCTGGACCGAGACGCACCGTTATGACCTCCGTCTCTCACTGTGCTGCAGACCCAGCCGACAGTGGAGCGGCTGCAGCAGCAGGCTCTTCAGCAGCTGCTGGTGCGGCCAAGCGGAGGCGTGGCACGGCGCGGCAGGCTCCCCATGCAGGCATCTCCGGCGGCGCCGTGGTTCTGGCCGAGCAGCAGAAGCAGCCCCAGCCTGCTGGTGCTCAGCCTGTTGCCAACATGCCTGCCGCTGCCAAGGACACAGCAGCTATGGGGAGGGCTGCCCAGGCCCCTGATGCACCTGGCTCTGGTGCCCTGGGCCGTCAGCAGCCTCCTGCACCAGGTGGGTAGCGTAATCAGGTGTTGTGCCATGCACTTGCGGGCATTCAGTTCCCGGCCGTGAGGAACAGCAGCACACAGCCAAAGCTACTCTGCTGGTTTTGAGTGCTCTCATAAACACCTGAGCAGTGGCACTGTCATGTCAACTTTGCCTTGCCTTGCCTTGTTGAATCCCCAAGGGGAAAGAGGGGGAGCTCTGAAACCCTGTATGTGCCTTACAGCAGACACCTCTGCCATGGAGGCCTCATGCACTGCCAAAGAACGTTTTGCCACTTGTCAGTCTGTGTGTGCAGGCACTGGCACTGTGGCCCCTGCAGACCAGCAGCAGCAGCTGCAGCAGAAGCGGGCAGCTGGTGCTGCTCAGCAGCCTGTTGCTCAGGTTCCACGTGTGCGCAGGCAGGCAGCCGCAGGCAGGCGTGGGGCCATCAAGACCCATGCAGCTCCAGCTGTGCAGCCAGCAGCTGCCGCCCTGCAGCCTTCTCAACCTGCTGCCCGACGCCCAGCCGCCCCTCGTACAGCAGAGCCCATGCCTGCAGGTGGGTCTGGTTGAGAGTAGCAAGCTGTCGCCATGCAGGCCAGTGCTGCTTGCTCCTATGTTTGATGCGTAAGCATAGTACAGAGTCTGTGAAGCCAATCTGCATGCACGACCTGGTCTGTGATCGTGCCTTCAATGGCCTGTCCTCATGTCACTGCCTGATAGCCCACGCCACACCTTGACATGGCACCAGTCTCATGCATCCTCGGCTTACCCTGCCGGGACAGGGCAGGTGCTCAGAGCAGGCATCCCACAAGCCAGACCACGCTCTTGCATGCAACGTTCAGCTGCTTACAACACCCACTGCTCGAGCTGCCATGGTGGTGCAGCCCACCCACCCCTCTGCTGGCCCCTCCGCCAGACCACGCTTGTTCACCAGCTGCCAGTTGTACAATTGCGATCCCTGCCAGGTTAGGCGCACACAGGCCCCCGCAAGACCACACACTCGCCCTCTAGTTGCATTCACTCACGGGTCTGCCTGCCATTGTGGTGCAGGCCCCGGCGCTCCTGCCTCTGCCAGCGCCCAAGCTGCCCCGGCTGGGCAGCAGTCTGCTGCTGCCCAGCCTCTGGCCCACCCCCTGGCTGTGCCTCCTCACCCTGAGCCCCAGTTAGCTGCTCAGCCTGCGCCTCAGCCTGTGGAGCCGGTGCTGCGACGCTCCACCAGGGCGGGCCGGGGCGTCATCACACGCTTCATTGAGACATGTGGATATGACCGACGAGCGCAGCCTGCGCAGCAGACGGGTGCCGCAGGTGAGCTGATTGCTCAGATGCAGAGTGCAAGCTTGGTACTGCCTGCTGCTGAACAATGCACTTCAGGGTGGACGCGCACAGGGCTGTGTGAAGACTGCTGCCTGGCTCCTGCACCCCGGCACGCCTCAGATCTGGTGGTGAAGAGAGGTGTGGCATGGGTTCTGGTGGCGGCAGAGAGATCTGCGATGCCTGCTGCCTGCCCTTCTTAGCTCTGGCTGTTTGACAGCCGGAGCCTGTAGGCGCCCCACCTGGGGCATTGAGAACCTGTGACCTGCACTGCAATGCTGTTCATGGTACCGCTGCCCGGCTTGGCCACACATGCTGGCAGAAGTGCTGTCCCAAACAGTCTGTCTGCAATGTCAAGTAGTAGTTTGCAGGAAGCTGTACCCTGAGCTTGCGTCAGTCCGACTTGCATGCGTGTCATCCTGCACAATTTTGCTCACCCCCTCTGCAACCTGCAGGCATGACGGATGATGAGGCAAAAGCCCTGGCTGGGCTCATGGGCCTGGCCGAGGCCGCTCAGCAGGTGCCACCAATGCCAGCCTCCCGCGTGCCTGACGCAGCCAACAGCGAGCAGCAGCAGCAGCCCCACTCTGCTGCTGCTGCTCGCGTGGCACCCACCATGCAGGCTGCAGCCGCCACTGGTGCCTCCACCAGCCCCGGCACCACAACAGCTGGCGCTGGGCAGGCAACTCAGCAGTCTGGGGCTGCAGGGCAGGACGTGCCCACACTGGAGGAGGTCGGTCTGCTGCTGGCCTTGACTCAAGGCGCTGCAGGCGCTGCAGAGCAGCATCAGCAGCAGCAGCCCCACCCAGCTGCTGCTGCTGCTGCTGCTGCTGCCCTGGCGCCAAGCCTGCAGGCTGCGGCCGCCACTGGTGCCTACACCAGCCCCGGCACCAAAACAGCTGGTGCTGGGCAGGCAACTCAGCAGTCCAGGGCTGCAGCGCGGGCTGTGCCCGCCATGGAGGGTGGTGCTGGGGCTGCAGCGCAGGCTGCGCCCATGGAGGTGGACAAGCATGAGGGCAGTGGTGCGGCCGCTGCAGGCAGTGCTGAGCAGCAGCAGCAGCCCCACCTGGCCGCTGCTGCTGCTCACTTGCTGCCGACATACACAGACTACTCCGCCCTGGGGCCCGCAGCCACATCAGCTTACGTAAGGGCTACAGTCCAGGTCACCCTTGACAGTGCAAGGGAAGCCGCAAACCAGGCGGGGGCGGTTGCAGCACCTGCAAGCGCTGTGCTGCAGCAGATCAGGGGCGCAGAGGCAGCAGCCATTACTGCGTTTCTGGAGATTGGTGTGGTCACCACAGCTGCAGGTGCTGCGGCATCGCAAGCGGCTGCTGCCGCAGAGGCTGCTCCCCAGACGTACAGAGCTGCAGTGCACACTGGGGCAACCGTTCCAACCGCCACACACCTCCAGGGCCTGCCTGCTGGACACTCACCTGCTGTTGCAGCTGATGCATCTCTCCGGGGGCAGCCTGCAGCAGCTGGCCGCAGCGCCCCTGCGGCTGCCCAGGCGGAGGGTCAGGGCCGCTGCAGCCTCAAGAGGCCCAGGCAGGCAGCAGAGGCAGCCACTGCTGGCACGGCCGCCACCAGTGCTGAAGCTCGCCCCAGCAAGCGGCATAGGGCTGGTGGTTGAGCAAGCCAATGAGACAGCCAAGGGGTGGGGAGGGCGCCAGCACGGACGTGTCATAGCTATTGCCAGAAGACCTGTGCCTCAACTGGCCGTTCTCTGCTGCTGTCATGTGGCCCTGGGGTTAGTTGCACACCTGCTGAGGCCCCACACTGTTGCCCTGGCGCACCTCATTGTTGAAGAACTGCACCAGACACAGCCCCTGCCTGACTAGCTTCACAGAGTCCTTGACTGACCTCGTACATATTTAGTACTCTCACTGCACACTTAGCCCCCAGAGCCCTGTTTGCTACACCAGTTTCTTATCTCCTGGTTACAGCTGCTGTTGAACAAAGGCAAAGTTCACGTCATGCATGCATTGTGTGCAACATTAGTCTCATACATCCATGTGTGCTGGCTGAGCCTTGCTGTCTCGCTCATAATCGGGGGAGGGGCGCTCTTCAGCAGCTGCTGAGAGCGCTGCTGCGCCACTAGATGCGCTTGGCAGGCCTTGTGTTGCCGGTGGCCTCATCTCCAGAGCTGTCCTCGTTCATGGTAGAGCACACCTGTGAGGGTCTGACAGCCTGCAGCAAAGATGCAGGGTTTGGGAGTCGCTTCTCTCAAAGGCACAGCAGGCACATGGCTACCAGCACTTTGGCAGTCTTGTGATGCTCCCGAGGCGCCCACCTTGGCAGTCCTCCCCTCGCGGTTTGCATAAGTGGTCACCTGCCTGGTAGTGATGAAGCAGCAGTCCAGGGCATCATGCATGGGCTGCACTTGAAGGCAGCTTGCGGGGTCCATACTTGGGTCACTGGGCTGGGTGCATGCCACTGCAACATACAAGCTGGCAAGACAGGATGGCTTGCCTGGTAACCTTGCCAACCTCACAAGAGCGTCAATTGCAGTACCCACCAGGTCTGCGGCGCTGGTGTCCTGCTCTGCCTGGGAGCCCCAGTGCGCAGGGATGCCCTGAGGGCACGCTGCAGCTGCTGTGCTGTTCTTGATACCAGCTGCGCAAGTCTGCTGCACCATTATGGGGCCTGCTGCAGCCTTGGATGGGGGCAACATAGCCGCTGGCAGGGCTGGCTGCCCAGGCCGTGGCGGCGTCCAAGCTGCTCTTGGATGAAGCATGCCTCCAAGTCCTTCACGCCTTAAAGGAGATCTGTGCGTCCATGGAATCTGCTGCTGTGGCCCTGTGCAGGACGAATTCAGCCATGGCATGCCCCCTGCGTGCCACATGCAGCACTTGTATGAAACTCATGCCAAGCGTCAATGCGCAATGGGTTACCAGCTGCAAACACTGTGCAAGCCCTGCTTTTGCACACCTCGTTGCCAGCGCTGAGAGCGTTGCCAGCACATGCTCCCGGGTGGTTGGCGCAGGTTTGAGATGTAGCATGTTGGCCATGTCGCGCAGGCTGAGCTGCAGGTAGGCCTGCAACATTTGGTGCAGGCACAGCTGCTCCATCTGCAGCACGCAGGACATGGCTCAATGCGTCACGGCTGAAGATCAAACACCATATCCATGGAGACCCTGCTGCATGTGCAAACTGACCAGGCTCACTGTAGCTCAAGACTTGGGCCCAGCCAGAGGCTGCACGATGCAAGCCTTACCATTGCAGCAGAAAGACTTGAGCAAAAGTGAGGGCTGGCCGTGTAGTATTGCCCACCTGCTGCACCATGGGGGCCATGGCCACCTGCTGCCGCCAGCCAGAAGCATGGAGCGCCTCAAGAAAGGTGCCGGCATCGCCCCTGTGGACAGCACTGCACACACGCAGCGCCTGCCGCAACGGGGCTGCCTTCAGCAGCAGCGGTGGCAGACCCCGCAGGAGCAGCAGGAGGTCCCGCATGCTGTGCCTCTGCAGGCAAGCCAGAGGCAGTGCTGAGTGTGGCTGCTGCAGCACTGGTGGTGCCGGCTAGTGCTGCTGTTTGCAGATTGAGGCTGCCATGCAGACAGGCGCAAGCACAAGGGGCTGGCAGGCTGCTGGTGACATCAGCTGGGAGGTGCCAGGCTGAGGGGCACCCACACTTTCAGGAGCAAATCAATATGCTGAACCTGCAGACGGCACCCACCTTGCGACTGCAGCTGAGGGCCAGGATCAACAGCGCCGTGTGGGCTTCCCATGCCTCCTGTGGGCTCCTTGGATCCGCTTCGGCAGCTGCTGCTGCAAAGCCCCGCAGCACCTGCTGGCCCACCGCATCTGACCGGCCTGTGCACCCTGCAGGGCCTAGCAGGCTTCCACATCCCTCACCAAGCAATATTTGGCCATGTGCATGTGTATGCCCACTGGCCGCAGACAGAAGGCCTGGCAGGGGATCAGGAGCCGGAGGGCTGGCACTCAGCGCCCGCCAAGCCTCCATGAAAGACGATACTGCAAGGCTGTCATGTCCTGTGTCAGAGGTCGGTGGGTCAGTCTCCTGGGCTCCCTGCTCCTCGCCGCCTGCACAGTGCAGCAGCCGACCGTCAGCATGCCATCCCAAGACCAGTGTGTGTATGGCCAAGGAGCCTGCTTCAGATGTCAGCAGCAGCACCGCAGGTGCCGCATGAGCGGCGTGTGCAGAAAATACAGCTGCAATTTTAGCTTTGACGATGGGCAGGTTCATGGAGGGCGCTCGGCAGGCGGCCTGCTGCAGGGACTGCAATGGCCACTGCCTGGGTCACCTGCAATTATCTGGATCTGCGCTGTTGCACGAACAGCAGCACGAAAGACCCTCCACAGCCTCGCTTGTGCGCCCATGGCACGCCACACCAAAGGCGACCTTCCGTGCTGCTGCTGTGCCACCGGGCTGTCTGCAAGGATGCGCCTGCCGGGCTGACCAACAACTGCGGTGCCACTGACATACCTACAACAGGCAGTTTTGCAGGTGTGGCTGGAGTCAAAGATTCGCCAGTTTTGGGCAGAGCGTCCATGCATACAGCTCAGAACAAGGAAAGCAGGTCAACGCAGGCTGACTGCAATTCTGGAGGTCTCCTCAACACAGTGCGCTTCCTTTTGCCAAGCACCAACTGAATGACGCCCACAGGCCTTTCATGAGATTTTGCCCATGCATGTTGGAGGCAGATGTGCCACAAGTGATGCAGGCATAGGCCTTCTGACATAGTTGCTGCCTTGAGAAATGCACCAATGTGCATGCAGTGGAGCGCAGCTTGCTTTTCAACCCACCATGCAAAGAGGTCTGCTTGGCTGTGGGGGCCATGCACCCTGAAGCTGCCAAACTCCTGCACCATCCAGCCAGTAGAGGCATCCTCAGCCTCTGTGAGCGTCCCCAGCGCATGCTGATGCCATTGGCGGCAGCTGGAGACCGCATGCGAGGTAGCATCTGACCACGTGTCAGCCTCCTCAGGCGGGGGCGGTGCAGCTGACAGGGGTGCTCTGCAGGCATCTGCACTTCTGTCCTGCAGGCATAACACAGGCAGAGCTGCCATCGCACAGTCGCAGACTACCACTTGCGCTCTGGCACCCAGCTGCAGTGACTATCCCAGAGAACCAAGGGTTGGTTGGCAAGGTAGCTGACAGCATGCCAGCGAGGGTGCACCACTCCCCTGTGCCCCTCTGTCCCACGAACAGCCACCAGAGAGGTCTGCAGGCTGCTGCCTGCACTGAGGCACTCAAAGGTCTGCACCTGTGATGAGGCACATGCCGTGGTGTCACATGTCGCTCACACCTTGCCAGTCCTCCTTTGCATGGGCGCCCGCCTGTGGTGACTCTGCTGTTTTACAGGCACATGATTGCACCTGTGGTTTAGGCTGAGGCATGCAGCTGCAGTGTGCTTGTCAAGGACCCCACATGTGTTTGGCAGGCGGGCTTGCAGCTTGCAATCATCATCTGCTGCGCCACATATGAGGTGAGTACCCAGACTGTACTGACATTGTTGTCGAGAGCCTCACCTTACACAGCCTCGGCAAGACATTGCGGCTGAGGATGGTCAAGGCCTTGTGCCACTCCTCGCCCCTGCCTGCCCGCATGCCCACGTCCACAGACACCTCGTGCACTGCTCTTGACAAAGCTGGATTGCGCCGATGAATCCCTTCAGAGTGCAGGGAGTTGCGCAGCGCCCGGAGACGCATGGCCAGAGCCTCCCAGGCGTCCTTGATCTGTTCTGTAATGCAGACGACATGTCAAGCATAAAGTGTGAGTCTGATATGGTTTTGGCTGCGCAGGTACCTGACATGCTTGCTTCCTCACGGTCCTCGATGCATGGCAGATGCTTCAAAATGATCTGAGCTGCAGCGAGGGCTGCATGTTGGCGCTGGAGCCAATTGAAGGTGGTCAAGCACTGCTGCTCATTGCCAACGTGATGGATCAGCGAGCTCCTGGCGGGTGGCATGTTGAGGTTTGAGAGGCCCTACCTGATGTTCCAGCATGCCCAGCGATGCTGCACCTATGGCCGCAATACTGTGTGCCACATTGTGCTTGGCTGCCACCTGCAGCAGCTGCTGATTCCCCTGTTGTCTTATGGACGTGCTACAGTGCCTCGATGGCCCAGCTGCATCTTCAGCTTCAACATTAGTAAGCCGCGCGCTTGACGAGCACAAGAGCAACCTGGAAAAGGCTGGTGGCTCTGAAGGTGCTTGCCCTCTGTGATGTGCTGGCGGGCAATGTACCATGCTCCCCAGCTACTCAGCTGCACCACTCAGGGCATGACCGACGCACTCATGCACATCAGCAAAGAGCAAAATGATCGTATTCAAACGGTCAAAGAGTAGTTTTTGCTGCAGGGCAGTCTTCCCGTCGCAGACCTTTCTCAGTGATTTTCCAAGCATTGACACCAAGACCCCAGGTGAGCTGGCACTGTAGTTTGCTCAGGGGTGCAGGCCGCCGGTGCATGTCCGTCCACAGGACTATCCCTCCCTGTCCATCACCTAGTGTCTGGGCGCCGTGTGCAGGAGGCCAGCTGGCGGGCTTCTTCATCAGCAATGACGAGGCCCTTGCAACCCTTCCAGGTGAGGGGCAGCCTGCCACGCCAGCTGTGACCAGGACGTGACAGCAGCCTCTGTGCACACCTCAGGCCCGCCCCTCGCAGCTTGGGTGCTCTGCACCGTCTTGAGGGAGTTGTGTGTACATGTGACAGTATTTTTGTCAGGGCAGGGGCGCTGGCAGTGCGGCCCAGGGCAGCTCTCCTCTGCAGAATCCTCAGATCTGTGTTGTGACTCCTGCATGCCACACGCAGCGTTGCCTAGCCCTCACTTCCCTGCCTTCAGCATGCAATCGCCGTTGCAGGTGCTGGGATTGGCCAGAACCTTGTAACTCTGGAGCCATGCGCAGTCAGTCAGCCCCATGTGCACCCCAGGCAAGGTCACATGGCCGCTGGTGTCTGTCCTCACAGAGTTCCTGTCTGCCTCTGGGATGTTGTCACAGGCAGCTGGATTTTGGAAGCTGGCACATGTCTCTGCAGCAGCCTGTCATGCTTGGTGCACTCTGCTCCAGGGACATCTGCCTCTCATGGCTGGTTCTCACTTTTGCTGCAGGGGCACGGAGATCTCTGACATCACCCAGGGCCAGCTGTTGTTTGGCTTCATTGAGGTGAGCCAGGTCCCCAGGGCCTGAGTTCAGCTCTGCTCCATTGTGTGGTAGAGTGGGCTGCCGCAAGTTGCAGAATCCCTGCACCTGTGCTGCACACCATGCTCGTCATGTTGCAGGAGCATGGCGGACGTTTCATCAGCGCCAACTTGACTGTGGGCCAGTCTGTGGTGGTGAGCTGCCAGTATGCATGTCCTGCATGCCACCCCTGTCCACTTGCCAGCTGCCTCTGCTTTACAGCAGCATGTGCGGTGCCTCTCTTGTTGCCTGGCAGCTGACTGGAGGGGCACCAGGCTGTACATGGCAGCAAGAGATCGTCATGTCAATTTTGTCACAGCACTGACTGACCAGTGTACTGCAGATTCCTCAAGGCCTGATGCACTTTGCTCAGAACTTGGGCTGCTCCCCCGCTCAGTTCGTTGCCTCTTTCCCAACACGCGACCCCGGCACTCAAACAGTTGTCACGTGAGTGAGGTCTGCTGGGACGACGATTTGTGGCCCATAGGCCAATGCCGTGTCACTTGTCTGTGCATAGAGCTATCTGGCAACCTCAGTGCAGCGTGGCGTGAAGGTTAATAGTCCTGCTCCAGGTGTTGCGCAATGGCATTCATGGAATGTGACATGTGCAGGAATTTCTTTACCAAGCTGCCCCTTGCCACGCTGCGTGCCACCCTTGGCTTGAACAACTCCCAGCTGCAGCCCATCATCACCCAGGTCGCGATTGTGCAGCAAACACTACAAACCCTTCCCTGGATTTGCAGTGTCTGCAAGCCTGGTAAGTGCCATCTTCAACTGCGCTTGCTGCTCCGTCAAGGTATTTTTTGCTGCATTTTTTCTTAGCTGACACGTGATGCATCCCTGCAGCTCAATGCCTGCGCCTCTCAACTACTACAATTAATACCCCAGCGGCACGCTTCCCAATGGACTGTGAGCCGGTGAGGCCTTGTATATGACAGCAACATGCGGGAGATTGCGGCATCAAGGAACAAATTGTGCCCAAGCTGCGAGTGTAGCTCAAGGAACCACTTGCCAACATTGTGTAGCTTGAAACTCTACCTGCCAACATTGTGCAGCTCGAAACTTCACTTGCCAACTTTGTGCAGCACAACAACCACTTGCTAACATTGTGCAGCTCGAAAACCCTTTGCCAACATTGTGCAGCTAAGAAGTTCACTCGCCATCAGTGTGAGGGTGCCAACATTGTGTAAAGATGACACCTAAGTCCCTCTGAAATGCCACTCAAGCTGAGGCCTCAAAGATTACATCCTTCAGTTTGACCAGACGGCTTTCCTAGAAAACTGGACAAGAGTCTGAGCATTGTAAAACATGTGATGGCTTCACAGTGCAGCCAACACGTGATTCACAATGCTCAAACACATTCATGGACATCCACATCAATTTTCACAACATACTGCTCAAAATGGTACTTCTGCACATTCACACTCACAGCATCCTGTTTCTCGTACTTGGAGTACAGCCCAGCTGGAACACAGAAGATGATGCGAGCTGTGTCCCGCTCTCCCAGGCAATCCATCCAAGCACGTATGCCACTTCCATGCAAGGGGTGATGTGGGCTGCGAGTGATCTGGAACCCTGTGTGTGGCTGCAACACAGCATCAGTGGCTCTTGCATTCCTGGCTGACGGCCAGCACAGCTCAGACCTGCCAGATGTCTCTGAGATTCTGCTGTACAGATAAGGGCTGCTGGGCGCAAGCTGAAGGTCTGGCACCTTCCGACCTGCAGACAGCTGTGGCGACATAAGATGACAGCGTGCAGTCTATGTTGCTGAATGGCTCCACTGCTGGGCATGCAAATCTCACCTGGCTCATGCAGGCTGCGCATGGGAAAGCTCCCTCCGTCTGCCAACTTCGCGAGGCAGTAGAACTTGAACAGGTCATCAAAGAGGGTGCCATGCGTAGGGAGAGGGGGAAGCATCAAGGTTGTCTGCAGCTCGACACCTCCAGACCTGATATAACGGTCTGCCAATCTGTCCTGTACGTACCCTGATGCAAAGTGCCGATGGAACCAGCTGTAGTCCTGATTTGGGATGACATGCAATAGCCTGTCGGAGAGGTCCTGCAATCAGGTCAAGCGCATGCAGTGGACTACGCACATCGAGCAGAGCGCACAACTTGAGGACAGACACATGGACCAAGCACAAACACACCTGACCTCCATTGTGACCTGCCTGCATAAGCGTCATGACAGTTGCAGGAATTGCCTCATCAATCAGCGAAGAGGTCCCTGGCTTCTTGGCCAGCGCCAGGACATGCCTGCAGGACAACAGCATATTTTCAGCTGACAGGCGTGCTGTGCATGCAGCTTGATTGCAATGTCACTTGAGTACCTGACCACGCCACCAAATCTATCAAAGAGCTCCTTGGCCCAAGCAACCTCCACATCTGGATAGATGGGCCTGGCTGTTTTGATCTCTGTGTAACTCCAGACCGGCATGTACAAGATGTCAAACCATGGTGATTTGCGCACAAACTGCAAAACAAGCGGAAACTTTCAGAAAGCATTCAAGGAATGCCTGGCAAAGCTGTGAATGATGCTGCTGCTTACCTTGTGAACCTTACTGTTCAATGAGGCTGACACCACCGTCTTTGCCTTGGCTGGCAGGGGTCTGACTGAGTCAACAAGGTACCAGACAGCTTCATCCTGGAGCTCATCAAAGTGCTCTCCTGTGGAAGCTGAATCCCTGCAGGCCAGGTGCATGCATCAGTTGTTTGGAGGGATTCAGGGTGACCAGCATGCGTCGAGGGTATCTAAATGCACCGCAAGTGCCCAGTACAACAACTCACCCAGAAAACAGGAACATTCCACTGCTTGTGTGAAGGATGACTGTGGCCCCTGCAACCGCCAGCTGCCACATGACGTACAGCAACATGCTTGAGCTGCCAACACCAGGGGTCCCCGTGATGAACACAGCACCTGAAGGCCAGCACACTGCTTGAAGCAAGCTGATGAGCAACGTAGGGCAGGGGCCCACCCAAGGGTGCTAGTGACAAGGTATCACCTGGAAGCTTGTTGATCAGGGCCCAGAACTCGGCATACACGTTGCGCACCAGCAACCCAGACGCAGTGTACCACAGCAGTCTTCCAGCACCGTCAGGAAGCTGTGCAACCTCTCCTGTTGCCATCTTCACTGCTGACAGCTGCCGCCAGATAGCTGACCATGCAGCGAGTGGCCACCGGAGTGGGAACGCTTCTGCATCACAAAGCAGCTTCTGACGTGTGTGCTTTCATACTGTCTAACCACAGCTTTCAGGGCAACCTGACACCAGCATCGTGCCTCCAGGTGTAGGAGCTCGTCCAAGAGCTACCACTGAGCTTGCTGAGGATTGCAGGTGGCTGCTGTTGAATACCAGGTCTGCCAGCAGCCCATAAGAGGGTGCAAGCACCTGCTCTCAGGAGGGCGGTCTCCCTGGTGCAGACAGCTGCTATAAGATCCCTCACAGCTGAGGATGGGATCGTTCCCTTGGCAAGCACGTTGCACGCTCAAGACCTGGGTGCATGGCGGAGCGAGCAGAATTGGGACACTGACACACCTGTGCATGGCTGCTTGCTGGGGCTGGCTTCCTTGCCTCCCTCGCTGCCAGCCTCACGGCTCCGCTTTCCTGCACAAAAAAAGAATCTTTCTGGTCAGACCATATAAACTTTTCTAGTTTTGCAAAGGCATCTGGTGTAGCATGCTGCCTGCCTCAGCCTTTAGGCTTGTGGCAGCTGTAGGCAAGCCTGCAGTCTTATGGCACAGCTTGGTCCAGTTTTGTGAGTGCTTGAATCGAGCTGGCTGTGCAGCCACTCTCCAAGCCACATCTGCAACGGCCCCAGTGCACAATAGGCTTGCTCGGCACCTGGCAATCAGGAGCTGCTCCCTTTAACATGCACCAGGGCAATCAGACAGCTCCAGCAGCAGCAGCATGCCACACTGCGCCTTTACAGGCAGTCTCCTTCTACAATTGTTAGGTTAGCCATTTGCTGCACCAGCCAGCAGACACCCGTCAGAGGCGCTGATGTTCTGGCCTTTCAAGGGTGATCTTGCAATGGTGCAGCTACCCTTCCCACTGGATATGGGGCCATGTAGCCCTGTCAGGGGAATGGATGTTGTTGGTGACATTCCCATCAGGCAAATCAGCACACAAGCTGCAGCCCACTTGCCCAGACCCACCAGGATAAAGCCATAACCTTTTGTTGGCCCGCTCAACACCAGAGAGCATGCCCTTTTCAGTCACATGATTGAGTGATAGCCTTGGGGGACTGCAGGCGGCTGTCCCTTGAGCAGGCTTCAAGCGGCGGACTCAGCCAACTGTCAGCCCTTGCACACGCACATCCTGTGTATCATACAGGTACTGCCTAGCACATGACTGCCAGGGTGGCCTTGACTTCGACATGAGTGCAATGTGCAGATGTAGCCTGATGCACGCGACACAAACAATGCAGAGCAAAGTGCACTCTTCATACAACTGAACCTCACCCGATGCCTGCCTGTCGATCTCTGCACCCAGGATGTCTCTCTCCCTCTGCAAGAGGCCCACAAAGGCTTCATTGCAGTCTTCGCCTTTGTCAAGCTCTTCTTCTGCCCGCCTGTTGTACTTGTGCAGCCCCCTCCTGAGATCAAAGAGCGTTGAGGAAGAAGGTCCTGCCATTTTCCACGTTTTCAAGCCTCTTTATTAGTTACTGGAAGATAATAACATTGTTGATATTTTGCTGAACTGAAAGCCTCAAGTGTTGAGCAATCTGACAGATTACAGGAAGAAGGCAGCTTATCTTGAGCTAATGTGGAGAGAAAGTTTAAAGGCAACTGGTTGGGCTCGGGCAGTGAGATGTGCCCCCACACAGGCCACATATCTGCCAATCTCAGAACTATGCATTGGGCCAGCTACAGACCTCTGGACCGAGTGCTGTACAGACCAGTAAATTATGCTGAGCATCTCACATACAATGTTGTGGAAGTGTCTCTGCCAAAACACATGTGCCGATGCAACATTTGAATTTGTGTGTTGTGACAAGCTGGCACCAGTCATGCCACAAATGCCTCCGTGGCAATGAACAGGCTTCTGGTGAGGTACTGCTTCTTCAACTCGAACCCGGCTTGCTTGAGGAGCTTTCGCCACTGGTTTGCAGTGCGCTCCTTCCCATCCAGCATGACCTGCATGTGTAGGTCCAGCGCGCAGCGTGTGCCTGCTAGGGCATCCATCTTGTCTACAGCACAGTGAGCTGCCTGTGAGTTCATGAGCAGCAAATAATGGCGCCCGTTGCGCACAGCATTGAAAGCGCACCTATAAAGGAGGTTTCCATGATGACAAGAGTGGCCCCAGTGTGGCCAATGGCTTTGTGCACTTCTGTCAGGATCTCCAGTGCCTTGACGTCGCTCCAGTCATGCAGCACCTGCATTATGGCTGGATGCTTCAGGCTGGGAGCAGTGTCAGCAGTCAACACGCAGCCTCAGACCCAAATTGAGGACCCACCACTCTCATGACAAACACATCTGTATGGTCCTTGGCCTTGGGGATGGTCCCTGCACCGTGAGAGCCATGGACAATTCAGCCTTTTGGCACCGCCAGCAAGGCGGTCAGCATACAGCAGGCCCGATCTCTTGGGCCACGGACAAGTTGCTTGGCAAGGTGTGCCCTGAGTGTGCAACGGCTGGGAAAGGCCGCCTTGGCCGGGCCATACCTGCATCAAAGAAGGAGCCCCCCACAAGCTCGACCCTGTCAGCCACTGCTGTGTAGAAGGAGTCCTTTGCCCACAGGCCCCTGGCGTTCTCGATGACTTGTGGCTGGTCAAACAGAACCCCCGTCAACTGGGGGTGGTGCTTGAGGATGGTGACCAGGAAAGATCTGCAACAGCCAGCAGCCTTGCTGAGTGTGGCCTCATGCAGCTGGCCAGCTGGCAGCTAGGCAATGCCGCGCTTGGCAGAGCAGCCTGAGAGGGACCCCTCTCATGTCCCCGGAGACAGCAACAACATCTTCGGGCCTCCAGACCAAGTCCCTGACAGGCAGGTCCCCCTGGCTTACCCAGTAGCTCCGCCGATGTCAAGCACGCGCTTGAAGCTTTCCCAGGGGTAGTCCTGAACAGCTGGCACAGCACCTGCGTCACATGTCAGCATGTTTTGAAGAACGCTACGTTGCGCACCTGGCACCTCATAGGCCCATGGCAGCTGTACAGCACATATGCTGGTAGATGCCAGCACAATGTGCATCATGCGACTGCATCGCCCAAGTGCATGCAGGCCTGCTGCTAGGCCTGCTGCCAGGTGCATGGTGGCTGCATTTCATGATAAATTGAATGGGACCCTTGAGCAGACGCACCAAGAGAATCGATGTTGCGCATGGCCTGACTGAAATTCTTCTCGTGCTTAGGGTTGGCACGGAAGTAAGCCCAGGCCTCTAGGCCCCCAGACTCCTCAGCAAACTTGGTGGTTCCGGTCCGCACCACGTCAGCATAGCGACCCCAGGGCCTGCAGCGGGGCTGTGGAGTGGTACAAGGGGTCATCACCTGGGGTTTCAAGTCCTGTTGCATAGTACACCTGGGCTTGCTTGCCGGGCAGGCTGACTCAGCAGCAACCATAATGCAACTCCTCCAGAGCCCCAGCATGCGCATGGGCCATAGCGGAAGTTCACAAAATGAAGCTGAGTCCCCTGCAGGAGCCCACCTCCAGCAGTCCCAGTTAAAGTGCATGGCCGCAGCCCTCACGCTGTTGGGGTGCCGGTCGCTCAGCACGGCTGAAAACGCATTGTTTTGGTACATGGGGCTGCCGTCTGGACCCTGCTTGATCTCAAAGAGGCCACACAAGTAGTGGGCTGCCCTCATCATACGCTCTGTGGTCTCTGTGTCGGCAGCTCCTGCAGGGCAGGGCAGGGCAAAGTTTTGCAGAGCTGTTGGTGGTTGTAGCACTGAGGACACCTTGGGACCTTTAGAGAGATCTGCTGCAGCCTCATGCTGGAGGCAGCCACGTGAGCACCTTCAGCATCCTTGTCTTAGCGCAGCCTGACCATACCACTCTCATGCATGCATCAGCGTTGCATAAACAGGGTGCCTGAACGGCAGTCATGTAGCACAAGGCACTGCCACATCACAAGCCAACCCTCGAGCTGATGCTGGGCACATGCAGGCAGCTCTATGAGGTGATGACTGCAGTCACCTATCAGCTTCATGAGCTCTTTCGACGTCTTCCAGCCCACATCCAGGTGTCCTGCCACATTCAGCTCAGCCACAGCAAACACCTGCAGCAGAACACAGGACTCTGGCCCAGCACCACACGCAGACACAATGTTCACGCCAGCTTGAGTCTGGCCACTGGCAGCTGGTTCACCAGCAGCATGGTTGCTCGGAGGGGCCAGCAGCTTGAGAGCTGTGTCTGCCTGACACGCCTCATCACTCCAAGGTGAGGCTCACCGCTGTGCAACACAACCACGTGGTTGTGTGCACACGAGCTTGCTGGACGGTCTGATTGCAAGGACAGGAGACAGGGCCCTCACCACTTGTGAGCTCATCATGCCGTTGAGCTCGGCCAGCATGGCGATGGGAGCAGGCTCGAGCTTGCGGGGCAACATGCGCAGCCATTTGCTGAGAGACGTGGCGGCTCTGAAAATATACCATGGCGGGGCGGCGCTGCAGTCCCTGCAGGCCCATCCTTGCTGCTCAGCAATGACAAGGTTGGCAGCGCAGAACCTCCTTGGCATTGCAGACCGTCGGAAGCTGCTCAAGAAGCTTAGGCAAGTCAGCTCTGTGACTGATGAGACCAAGTGAGCTTCCACGCGCAGGCTGCCTGCTGCTGCATGCAGGTGATTGAGCACAGCAGCAGCCTCTTGGGGCGTGCTGGGCCCAGCCACGAGCCGAGGAAACAATCACACCACTACTTGTGGCTTACTTGAACAGCTGTGCCGCAGAGTGCTCCTTGCCCTGCTTGCCTGCAGCATGTGCTCTCACTTTCAATGGGTAGCTCAGCGGATCCTCCTGCAGTGATCAAAGATCTGCTTACCTGAGAGGAACATGAACAGTGCAGCGATTGCAGCCAGCACGGCTGCTAGCACAGTGAAAAACGCCATTTCTATGGCGACGCCTGGGCGACCAGTCTGTGTCGTGCCTAGCAGGAGCTGACACCTTCTCAGATGTTGTTGGATGTGTCATGATTTGAGATGTGTCAACCAGTACAGAGGCCTTCCGAGGTCTGAGACATAGGGCGCGCTGGTTAGGGCAGACAAGTAGATCGGCATCAATGCAGCACTACCAGGGTCATCTGCTCAGTACAGCAGCTACACCAACCATGTCATCAGCCTGAGGCTGGCTGAAAAATGCATGGCACAACCGTGCGTTTGCTCCCCCAGACAAGCACCACCCTCCTCAGAGCGGCCATCACTCAAGCCTGCAGATACCTGTCTGAAGCAGTTGATGGCAGCTACTAGAGAGCGGTGTGCAGATCTCGTCAGCACAGTGTGGCCTGCAGATGCTAGCAGCCAGCGCTGGTCCTCACCTACTTCTGGTCAATGTACACCTTTGCTTTGAAGCAGGAAAGCTAGTCACAAAGGTCAGAGGTCTCACTTCATTGTTGAGCACCACTCTGTTCCAATCTGAGATTACAGGTAGAGGGCAGCTTACCATGAGCTGACGTGGAGACAGACTTTGAAAGGCAACTGGTTGGGCTGGAGCAGTGAGATGTGCCCCCCGACAGGCCATGTATCTGCCAAACTCAGGAGTTTGCTTTGGCCGGGCTACAGCCCTGTTGACGAGTGCTGTACACACCGGTGAATGGAGGCTAATTTCCCAACAGTGCAGGGTGCAGCAGTTGTGGACGTGTCCCAGCATGCATGTGCCAACGCAGCATCCAAGATCTTGTGTTGTGGCACCAGTCATGCCCCAACTGCCTCCGTGGCAATGAATAGGCTTCTGGTGAGGTACTGTTTTGTCATTTGGAATCCGGCTTGCTGAAGGAGCTGTCGCCACTGATTTGCAGTCCGCTCCTTTCCATCCTGAATGACGAGCATGTGCAGGTCCAGCGCGCAGCGCGTGCCTGCTAGGGCATCCATCTTGTCTGCAGCATGGTGTGGTTGTGAGATTGTGAGCAGCAAGTGATGGCAGTCGTGATCAGCACCGAATGTGCACCTGTGAAGGAGGTCTCCATGATGACAAGAGTGGCCCCACTGTGACCAATGGCTTTGCGCACTTCTGTCAGAATCTCCCGTGCCTTGACGTCATTCCAGTCATGCAGCACCTACATCAAGGCCAGATGCTTCAGGCTAGTGGCACCGGCAGCAGTCAACATGCAGCCTCGCACCCAACTTGAGGACCTACCATTCTCATCACAAAGACATCGTTACTGTCCTTTGCCTTTGGGAGGGTCCCTGCACAGTGAGGGCCGTGAACAGTAAAGCCTTTTGGCACTGCCAGCAAGGCAAGCAGCACAGAGCAGGTCTGATTACTATGGCAAGTGACAAGTTGCTCAGCAAGGTCTGCCCCCCAGGTGTGACGCCTGCGAAGGCCGTACCAGCATCAAAGAAGGTGCCTCCCACAAGCTCCACTCTGTCAGCCACTGCCGTGTATAAGGGCTCCTTTGCCCAGAGGCCCTTGGCCTTGTCAATGACTTGTGGCTGGTCAAAGACGACCCCCATCAACTGGGGGTGGTGCTTGAGGATGGCAACCAGGAAAGATCTGCAACAGCCAGCAGCCCTGCTGAGTGAGCCTCATGCAGCTGGCCAGCTGGCAGCTAGGCAATGCTGCGCTCAGCACAGCAGCATGAGAGGGAGACTGCAACGACAACTTTGGGCCTCCAGACAAAATTCCTGACAGACAGCTTCTCCGGGGCTCACCCGGTAGCTCCGCCGATGTCAAGGACACGCCTGAACCTGAACCAGGGGTAATCCTGAACGGCTGGCGCAGCACCTGCAATCACATGGCAGCATGTCTTGGAGGTCTCTACATTGTGCACCTTGGCGCCTCCCACCATGACAGGTGTAGTTATGGATGCAAGCACATTAAGCATGATGGGACTGCATTGCCCTGCTGCTAGGTGTATGGTGATAGCACATCATGAGATCTTGAAGTGCACCGTCGAGTAGACGCACCAAGAGAATCAACATTGCGCATGGCCTGATTGAAGTTTTCCTGCAGCTTAGGGTTGGCGCGCCAGCGAGCCCAGGGCTCCAGGCCTCCATTCTCCTCAGCAAACTTGTTGGTTCCGGTCCGTACCACGTCAGCATAGCGACCCCAGGCCCTGCAGCAGGGCTGTGGAGTGGTACAAGGGGTACATCACCTGGAGACTTGAGTTCTGTTGCGCCGTATGTCCGGGCTTGTATGCTGGGCAGGCTGATTCAGAGCAATTAACAGTATCACTCCTCTCAGCCCCAGCCTGCACAGGGCCCAGAGCAGAAGTTCACAACATGAAGCTGGATCCCCTGCAGGAGCCCACCTCCAGCAGTCCCAGTTGAAGTGCATGGCCGCAGCCCTCACACTGTTGGGGTGCCGGTCGCTCAGCACGGCTGAAAACGCATTGTTCTGGTACATGGGGCTGCCATCTGGACCCTGCTTGATCTCAAAGAGGCCACACAAGTAGTGGGCTGCCCTCATCATACGCTCTGTGGTCTCTATGTCGGCAGCTCCTGCAGGGCAGGGCAGGGCAGGGGCAAAGTTTTGCAGAGCTGTTGGTGGTCGTGGCAGTGGGCACTGCATGGGACCACTGCTACAGCCTAATGCTGAAGGTGGCCAGGTGATCACCTTCATGATTCTTCCCAGCGCAGCTTGGCCACGCCTCAGCATTGCATGAACAAGGCGCATGATCGGCAGTCATGTAGCAAGAGGCAATGCCAGATCACAAGCCGAGCCTTGAGCTGCTGCTGGGCATGTGCCACTGGCGCGGCGTGCAGGCAGCTCTACGAGTTGGCGACTGCAGTCACCTATCAGCTTCATGAGCTCTTTTGACGTCTTCCAGCCCACATCCAGGTGTCCTGCCACATTCAGCTCAGCCACAGCAAACACCTGCAGCAGAATAAGGGACTCTGGCCCAGCACCACATGCAGACACAACGTTCACGCCAACTCAAGCCATGCAACTGGCAGCGGGCCACCAGTAGCATGGTTACTGCGGCAGCCCAGCTGGCAAGGGTCAGCAAACTGGAGCTGTACAACTCTAATTGCCCACATATGTCTGCTACATGTGTCTGCCTGACATACCTTATCACTTCGAGATCAGGCTCACCGCTGGGCAACACAATCACCCGCCCTTTGCTAGAAGGTCCTGTTGCAAGGGCAGGAGACAGGGCCCTCACCACTTGTGAGCTCATCATGCCATTAAGCTCGGCCAGCATGGCAATGGGAGCAGGCTCGAGCTTGCGAGGCAACATGCGCAGCCATCTGCTGAGAGACGCGGCAGCTCTGAAAATGAACCATGGCGGGGCGGCGCTGCAGTCCCTGCAGGCCACATCATAGCAGCAAGGATGAGGTTGGCATTGCAGAACTACTTTGGCGTTGCAGAGCGTCGGAAGCTGCAGAAGAAGCTTAGGAGTCAGCCTCCACATGCAGGCTGCTGCAGCATGCAGGTATTTGAGCAGAGCAGCAGCCTCTTGGTGAATGCTGGGCCCAGTCCACAAGCCAGGGAAACAGACACCTCTACTTCTTGACTTACTTGAAAAGCTGTGCCGCAGAGTGCTCCTTGCCCTGCTTGCCTGCAGCATGTGCTCTTGCTTTCAATGGGTAGCTCAGCAGATTTCTCCTGCAGTGATCCAAAGTCAGCTCACCTGGGAGGATCATGAACAGTGCAGCGACTGCAGCCAGCACGGCTGCCAGCACGGTGAAAAAAGCCATTCCTGTAGCGATGCCTGGGCGACCAGTCTGTGCCGTGCCTAGCAGGAGCTGGCACCTTCTCAGATGTTGGATGTGTCATAACTTGAGATCGACAGAAGCCTTCCGAGATCTGAGCCCTGGGGCGCTGCTTTGGTCATGCCCACTTCCTTATCTGCTCAGTACAGCAGCAACACCAATCAAGTCATCAGCCTGAGGCGCTGAAAACGCACAGCAACAGTGTGCGTCAATGCTCCCCCAGACAAGCCCCCTCTCCCTCACAGCGGTCATCGATCAAGCCTGCAGACACCTGTCTGAAACAGTGGATGGCAGCCACAAGAGAGCGGTGTGCAGATCTTGTCAGCGCTGTGTGGCCTGTGCTGGTCCTGATCTGCTTCTGGTCAATTTACAACTTTGCTTTGAAGCAGCATAAGCTTCACAAAGGTCAGACAGAGGTCACACTTCAAATAATTACAAAGACAAATGGTTGTATAGCTGTTTACATGGGCACCCAGCCTCCCCTCACAGCACTGCGGCTGCGGACTTCAGTCAGGCTGCCTCCTGCATCGTACTCACGCTGCATGCTGATCAGCATGCCATCACGCGCCAGGAAGGCAGTAGATATAAGGAGACCCCGACTGCTGCTGGCCTGCATGCCCTCTTCGCTGTCCCCATCATCTCCACGGCTGACCTGCAGCACGGCACAAGTGCAGGCCACTCAGAAGCTTGATGGCAGGACTGATCCAGTTCAGAACCGAAAGTAAAAGGTACCACCAGCGCAGGCACCAGCATGGGCAAATACACCAAAATCTGTCAGCAGGCCATGAGCTTGCACGTACAGGCATGTCTCCGCCCCCAAGCGCATGCACATCTTCACCCACCGCAGGCACCATGCGCAGCTCCACCATGAGCCTGTGGGGCAGCCAGATGGCAGCTCCGTCCTCGGAGAGAGAGCCGCTGGCTGGAGGGTCCCAGGTCTGCTCTGTCTGCTGGCTGAAGAACACGTTCACCTTGCGCACCACACCTGCAGAAGGCGGGAGTTGGACAGTGGGTGTAGACGAGGGTAAGTCCCCAACACGACTGCTGGCTCGGGGCTCCCGCTGCTAAAATTGTCGCCCAGCAACCCAGCACAGCCTGCCAGGTGCTTGAGCATGCAAGTGGGCTTGAAGATCATCCAGCGACAGACGCACCAGGGCTCATCAGATGCTCCCTCTGCAAAGAGGTTGCTGCTCCCCTCACCTGAGAGCACATCCTTCTCCTCGATGGGCACTGCTGTGAGGTCCAGCACCTTCCACTGCCCTACCAGGGCCTCCGCGCTGACACGCTCCTGCTGGGACAGAGGGTTGGCCACCAGCTGACGCAGCCTGGGGCTGCCCTCACCACTGCCATTGGTAGAGCTGGTCTCGGGCTGTGTTGGAAGGGTTGACCCCTGCGAATGTTAGAGATCAAGCTCAGTAGCCAGCTGGAGCAGCCTGACATGGCCAAGCAGCCTCTAGCTGGACAGGCTGTCTGCATGCACCAGGAGAAGAGGCCAGTGCTGAGACAGTAGCTCAGCTGTCAT
The DNA here is from genome assembly GCA_019693375.1 of Asterochloris erici. Classification (NCBI taxonomy): domain Eukaryota; kingdom Viridiplantae; phylum Chlorophyta; class Trebouxiophyceae; order Trebouxiales; family Trebouxiaceae; genus Asterochloris; species Asterochloris erici. The sequence goes on along the minus strand of JAAMXJ010000002.1, from coordinate 315,995 downwards.
CTGTTGCAGAGGACAGCGGCTCTTGACAGGTGGGCAGGGAGCTGAGTGATGCAGGCCCAGCCATGCCCTGTGCAACCAAGCAACCCTGGCCCAAGCGGTCATGGTATTCCACCCGTGCTCAACTGCAGAGTCTGGACCAGTGATATGTGTGGCAGGGATCAGTGGCTTAGGTGCCGCTGTCACAGCTGTTCTGCTCTGTCTGGCAGCTTGCTAAGGAACCATGTCCCAGTCACACCTGGGATGTAGGTTGAAGCGGCTCAGGGCTGAGCACGCTTGCAGGTTCATCACGGCTGCTCTGGGCAGGCAGCAGCCCTTCCCAGGCCTCCGTGAAGACTAGAAGGCGCAGCACGTCCACCTCCAGTTCCTGGCCGCCTGCAGCGCAGGAAGCACCAAGCCTGGAGCAGAGCCTGGCCTTCAGACCAGCAGGCGCAGCAACTCAGGCTCCTGGCTGCCTGCAGCAAAGTCAGCACACAGGCTGGACCTGCTCCCACGTTGCTCTGGAGACAAGCAGGCACAACACACCCACTCCAGGCTCCTGGGCACCTCCATCTGCTCCATCACCCTGTCATGTCTGGCTAGTTATGCTGGCGGGTTGCTTTGGCATGTGAGGGTCTACATCCAGACACAAGGATCAGCCAGCAGTGCCACCAGAGCATAGCAACACGAGCACTGGTTCCATCTCATACGCAGCCAGTGTCATGCTCATGGTTCTTGGCTGGTGGCAGGGCCAGGTGCAGCCTGATGCTCTGTTCACGTGAGGCACTGCTCCAGAGCGTGAATGAGCATTGTAGCACGAGCAGCAGCTGGCGTGAGCAGCAGCTATCCCCACAGTCACCATCATCAGGATTCAACTGCAGCCATGGTCGTGCTCACCATTCTGGGCCACTGCTAGAGTCAGGTGCAGCCTGATGCGCTGCTCGCCTCCCCAGGTGAGGCACTGCTCCACAGCATGAATGGCAGGTCTGGCAGGCTCCTCGTCCCCGTCAGGGCTGGCCTTGCTGCCGTTGCCAAGGTGCACTGCACCTCCAGTGCCCTCTGCAGCGCTCTGTACTGCAGTCTTCTGGTCCACAGCACTGCGCAGATGGAAGGGGCCTCTGGAGTATGCCCCACCTGCACGCAGGGCTGCCATAGCCTTGGATGGCTTCCAGAGGTGTGCAGACCTGCTGTCTCACCACGCCCAGGCAGTCTGAGCCTCTGAGAATGCACCCAGCTGGTGGTACAGAAGTCTCCAAACAGAAGCCAGCAGCCCAGAATGTCAGCCAAGCTGCTACAAGCACCCACCGTCATAGTACACAAAGCCCTCCTGCTCTGAGGGCAGCTCATCGATGTCCAGTTCACAAGCATCCGGGTCTACTGAGTCAGCAGCTGCTGTGCTGGGCGGTACGCGGCTCATCCTGGAAGCAGAGCCGGAGCTGGCAATCTGCAATTGCTGGGGGTTGCGACACCGCCGAGAGCGCCTGCACGGCACCAGTTGAACCTCCACAGATCAAGTGGGGGAGCGTCAGGGCAACTCGAAAGTCATGTACTCCAAAGGGCCTGGCCTCTGAGCTGTACCAGTGTGGCCGCCACGAGGTTGGCTATTGCAGCCAGCAGAACATCAGTTGTCAAGCTCAACTGAATCAAGGAAGGACTGCTGGACATAGTGCCGCTGCAAAATGTACGGTAGGTCAGGCAGGTGGCTCTGCATGACATCTGCAGAAGACATCCACAGTCCTGTAACGCAACGCAGCCTGCTGAGTTGAAATTGCCTGCACATTGCATCGAGCATGGGAGCTTGCTGTTGGCAGCATTGTCGATGCAGGTCCCAGGCTGGTGGCCTACCTAATAACTACATCGGTGTCATCATCTGCAACACGCTCCTCTGTGGTCAGAGTGTACAAGTCCAGAATGGGCTTCTTGTCTTCTCCCAAGCTGAGTGCCTCAGCCTCACCTATGAGACAGGGACAATACTGTGAGACAAGGACGCCAGACCTTATGTTGGCATGGGCAATCGCACAAGGGCCACAGCAGTTGCCAAGCTGGTGTGGCAGCATGTCTCCTCAGGGCAGCTCTCATGGGGCATGGTGAAGGCCTTGCTGCAAAGTGTGGAGGCGCTGGCACCAAGCTGTTGAGGGCAGATGGCACGGCGCAAGATGCCTGAGATGGGCAGCACTCACCTGTGGCAGGGGAGAATGCCGCCACCTGGCCGCTCCAGACTCCGTTTGAGACCCCACACCTGCACAGGACATGAAGCTGCCGTCTTCCTGGCAGCACAGAGGACTCTGCCTAGTGCAGGACACATGCGCATGTTTATAGAAGCTGTACCAGGTGCTCCACCAGGGTTGCGCTGCCCGTTCGATCTTGCTGTCTGGCTGCTGTACATTAACGGTTACAGGCTGAGAAACAAAAGGTGGTGGCTGTGGTGCTGATGTCTTTCTGGTCTGTCTGGGCTTGTCAGACGGTAGAGACTGCTTTGTTTGACTGGCTCTGACTGCATGCAGAGCCTGCCGTGGGCGAAGATGTTGCCTAAAACTACAGGGAGTGTGCTGCAACTCATTGCCGTGCTGGACAGGATGGTGGACCAGCATACTGAGGCCCTCTGCAAAAATTGCCCTCAAGGTCAGATGGATTTTCCTTCCTTCCTCCCATGGGGGAGAGAGGCTCAACGGTGTAACGGACAGCTCTCATGTAGCTCAGCATTCCATCATGGGAGGAGTCAAGGATCGAGAGGCCAAGAAGAAGGCAGCTCATGTCTAGTGAGTTCAGCAACAGACATGCTCAGCAGCCGCACCACTACTCGCCCTTACTCTATCTTGCACCCTGCATCAGCCTGATGGTGATGCTTGTCGTCCATAATCACTAGATGCATATGAAGGCTGCTGCCCATGGCACTCCCATGTCATGGCGTCTGAGTCCAGCTACATCTGCCCGACATAGCAACAGATTGCACGCAACGATGCTGTGCCGCTGTGCAGTTCTGGCGGCAGCGGAGGAGGCACCAAGGGCCCTGCCGTGGTGGACAAGCGCAACCAGGAGCTGCCCTGCCCCCACTGCGAGCGAGTCTTCAAGCAGGTGCGCAGTCATGCAAGCAGCTGCTTGCATTGGTGCTGCTGTGCACAACGTGTGTTGCCATCCTGGAGGGGTTTGCCTCGCAAGGCAAGTGCTGCAGGCATTCTTTGGGCAAGGCATCACCTTCTGGAGATCCCTGCCTCCTTGTTCCCATCTCTGCTGCTGCAATGTGCAGATGAACGCAGTGTACAGTATCATAGCCTGCACATAACTGTTTGCAGATGCCAGCATGCCTGCGGTGTACTGCACAGGGGCCTGCGCTTGGCTTCCCCGTGCAGCACATGGTACATGAGGGACCAGGTCTCAGGCACATGAGTACTCCCTTAAAATGAAGGTGCACAGCCCTTCAGCTGGGCACTGGACGTACTCCTGCTTTTGCAGGTGGACCGCTACCGCGACCATCTACTCAAAAAGCACCCTGAGAGCCAGGAGGCAGCGGGCATGAGTGATGCAGGAGCCAGCAGCAGCAACCCCGCTCCCAAGGATCAGGTATGGTCCATCAATGCAAGGGTGGCATAAGGCCGCTTGCAGCTGCGCAGTGCCTGCTGCATAAAGCTCGAGGGATCCTGGCCCGTGAGGCTGACTGCTGGCCACCACTTCTGCCATGAAGTGATGGCAGCTTTCTTGCAAGGCAAGCTGTGCAGGGAGTTGCCTCATGATGTGCATGACTGAAGATGCGTGGCTGCATGGGTGCGTGACCTGCAGCTGCTGTCTGTGCAGGCAGTGCTGCAGCCTGGGAGCAAGGCGGGCTTCTACACCCTGAAGTCCCCCAAGATGCTGCTCCTGGAGTGGACTCAGCAGCAGAAGCGGCTCAAGCCGCGCTACAAGACGCTGCGCACAGATGAGGGCAGCTTCAGGTGCAAGGTCCGTGCAAAAGAGCTCTTGAAACACAATGGCGGTCACAGCATGCCACGCTGGACTGGACTGTAGCACCTGCACAGCAGCCCTGCGCGGTGCCGGCCACTAGGGAGGAGCACATGGCCTTGCTGCGGGGTCTTGCCTCACGGGCAGCCAGTGCTCATTGCAGTTGGCCAGGCAGAGCTGCAGGCGACCTCTGTCTGATCAGCGTGTGCCTGCTGAGGCAGGTTGCAGTCAAGCTGTGAGGAACCCTCACAGCACACGCGCAGTTGTGCATCAGATCCGTCATGCTGGCGCTTGCCAACTTTAGCGAGCTCAGTGCACTGCTTGACACCCCACTCTCAGCTGTCACGGGCTGGCACCTGATTGTTTAGCTGGCAGAAAACATTGGACACTCTGGGCTGCAGGTGGTGCTGGCTGACTCCAAGAAGAAGGACCTTGATGTTGTTGTGTTCCTGGCGGAGGACCAGGCCGCTTCCGATGAGGAGGAAGCGCAACAGCGAGGAGCAGTGGCTGCCCTGGCTCGTGTCGCTGGGGACCGCAACTTCCAGCGTGTCCTCCCGCAGGACTATCGGCCCATGTGGGGCGCGTGCTGCCAGCAGGTGAGCTGCGCCACCCTGGCTTCGCCGGCGCCATGACAAAAGCTTTCACTTTGTGGGTTGTGCCGTCAAAGGCTCTAGAGGCATCGGAGCTGGCAAGGCTAGGCTGACCCCGCCTACGTTGAGCTGATGCTGCCAGCGGGTCTGTCTTCGTGGGAAGCTGCAGCTCTTGCAGCTCTTGCAGCAGGAGGTGTTGCTGCCTGCAGGGTGCAGGCCACTAAAAGGTCAAGTGCATTGCAAGTGTTGGACCCCTGGTGGCCCCTGGTGCCTGACTGGGCGTCCATGCGAGAAGATGTGAGAGGCGTGCATGCCGCCAGTTCACACCTGCTTGTCACCAGTTAGAGACCTGCTCAGCTGCAGAATTTACGTGTGTCAAGCTCAAAGCGCCCAGGACTTCTGCAGCTGCATGAGTAGCACCGGTGCCTGAGACAGATGCAGCCCTCAAATTAAAGCTGACAGGCTGCATGGATTGAGCAGGTGCAGGAGGCTGCCATTCGCCAGGAACAGCGGGCAGCGGCTGCCGTTGCCCGCAAGGAAAGGGAGTCTCGGCGCAGGGCTGCCCTGGCAAAGCGAGCCCCAGTGACGGCCGTCATGTCCCAGCAGCAGCGCAGCCGCATCGAGGAGGTTCTCCAGCAGCTAAGGCAGGCGGATGTCGGCCTCACAGAGAGGGCATGGACCAGCACCGGCAATGAGGAAGGCGAGTATGTACAATGCAAATGGTGTGGTATCTGGTCATCATGGTTGCAAGTGATGCTGAAGCAACTGAACCAGTACGGCAGGGGGCCTGACAGGGAGTTATTGTGTCAGCAATGGCCTTGAGGAGGGTGAGCACCAAGAACCTGGATTGCTGCAGCGCTCTGTCTGCAGCGCGGAGCCCATTCCACCAACCCCTGCTGATTGTGGGCTTTGCAGCCTTGCAGAGGGCACACCACCAGTCTGCTGGTCAACGTAGGAAGGCTTCGGCCGGCACAAACATTGCTGGCAGAAGATCCCCTGTAAAGCAGCTGGGGCAGGGACAGGGATGACTGCCAAGATCGGACAGTGACAGCAGTGTCAATGTGGAGCCCTCTCACTGTTGCTTTGTTTTCAGGCATAGCCAAAGTCTGTCGGCAAGTCCTGCAGGCACCGCTGTCCAGCAGACTGAATAGGGTCTTCTGGCCTGCTCCAGGTGACAGTGAGGCTCTGGTGGCGTCCCTGGTGCAGCTGGGCTTTTCAGAAGAGGACGCTGGCTCGGCAGCGGATGCCCTAGGCGGTGCAGCAGGGCTGGCGGCAGCCCTGGACTGGCTGTGCCTGCACATTCCAGAGAACCTACTCCCTGCATCGTTTGCGCCAGGTAAGCTCAGTTCTGTACTGGCCTTGATAGCCTTCCCAAACGGGCAACAAATGGCACCTGCTGGGCTGTGCAGTCGTTGTTTGCTGCCATTTGTCATTTGGCAGGCGCTGGGAAGAGCCCTGTGGCAAATCAACAGCAGAAAGCAACCTGCTCTGCCCGTGCATGGCCCTGTGCAGTGCGCAAGCAGGCTAACCCTGCCCTGTTCTGGACCTGGCGCGCACCCCTCAAGCAGGCCGCATGCAGTGTGCCTGACTAGCCTGCTTGCTGTGCCAGAAAAGCTGCAAATAGTCTGCAGTGGTGTTGGTGCGCTTGTTGTCTCTTGCGTGACAGGCAACTTACCGCTGTCTGATTACTTTTGTCCCCATGTCCTTCTCCTCAAGGCATCAGGACTAGCTGATCACTGGCATGCGGATGCAGCCTTTTCCATGCAGTACAGTTGACTTGTGCTGTGCACAACAAGGCAAGGTAAGGTAGCTACCTGCCAGCCACTGTGGGCAGCCTGATCAAAAATCCACTTTCTGGACTTGTGTGCAGGCGCAGCAGGCAGGCCTATCAGCGTGCGCTACATGCCAGCCACCAACGGGCAGCGAGAGTATCGCCACCAGGACAAGGAGGCAGTGGAGGACCCAGCTGTGGCCAGCCTGATGCAGTGGGGCTGGCCGCCTGCAGCCTGCGTGGAGGCGCTGGCCCGCCTGCGTGGCAGCCCAGAGGACGCTCACCAGGACTTGTTCGGACGGCTGACAGGTGGGTTGCTGTAGGACACCTCCCATAGCGATCTTGTGCACGACTAGCTGGCGACCTGCTACAGGGAGCCGGCTTGTCTTACCCTGCATGGCAGCTGAAGGACGCCCACCAGGACCCCTTGGGACAGTTAGCGGGTGGGTCCCTGCAAGCCCTGCAGGGGGTGACCGACTGTGTCAAACCAAAAGCATGCTAGTGCTGCCATTCTAAAGTACATTGTACCAAGTGTAGGAAAGTTGGTGGCAACCACAGCACGCGCTGGACCCACTGGATCTGCAGAAGCTGCTGGCAGTGTTGGCACATGTGTGCTGCAGGGCAGATGCGGTCAGTCCAGCATGCCGCTGGACTTGTGTTGGTCTCCACGTGCTGCAGGGCAGGTGGTGTCATCTCAGGACCCTGATGACGACGCAGATGGAGCTTCGGCCTGGGAAGAGGAGCAGACTGCCTTGGAGGCCATCTTTGGTGCAGAGGTGTCCTTCCCTACTTGCAGGAGCTGCTGCCTGGCCATCAGGGCTGAGGAGGTGAGAGCACCTCAGGGCTGCCCAATGTTTGTGGCTTGCTGTCAGTGCCAATGTTGCGCTCGGCAGCAAGCGAGGACCTCGTCTTGCCTGGCGGGAGTTGCTGCATGCAGTGCACTTTCATTGCACTCAACACATCCTGTGCTTTTGGGCTTGCTGACCTTGTCTTTGTGTGTACCTCTGTCTGGCTTGGCTGCAGGCACCTTGTCTAGAGCTGCATGTGAGCATCCCGCCTGGCAGCTCCTACCCAGATCAGTTGCCGCTCATAGCCTGCAGGTAGGGCCGCTGCATGAGGCAGCCCTGCTGGTGATGCTTGCTGCTGCACTCAGCAGCCTGCTGCGCTTTTGAGCCCCGTCGCACCTTGATTGCTGAGGCCCAATGCTGTCTGAGCTGTCCTTAGTGTCCCATAGCCATGCCATGCTGCTCTGCACAGCTTATGGTCACTGTCCCACTCCTTCAGGGGTCAGGGCTTCAGCAGCAAGCAGCTGCTGCACCTCACAACCCGCCTAGCAGAGCAGGCCTCCACCCTGGTGGGGCTTCCCATGGTGCATGAGCTGGCAGACCAGGCGCAGGAGCTTCTTGCAGGCCTGGCGGATGACCCACCCCTGCCAAGGATACGCCCACCCCCTCAAGACGCCCACTCGCAGCAGGTGTCACAGCAGTCCTCCAGCAGCGAAGCTGCAGGCAGAGGTAAGCCTGCACACTATCTTTGCAGGTCTTGAGTCTGGAGAGGAGTGCGTGCAGTGTGCAGGAGTGCATCCATATTGTTGAGGCAGGAAGCAGCCTTCGGCACAACTGCACTGTTGATAGTGGTACAATGCCAAGCTCATGGCCAATTTTGCTCAGCATCTGTTTGAGTCAGCTCATCGTGACAGGATTTAGTCAACACAACAAAGCTTCTGTTCCCCGCCACATGGGAGTACAGCCTGGAAGCATGGACCGCTGGCCTTGATGCCGCCGACGTGACTGGCCCACAGACTGCAGCTCAGTCCTCAAGAGCCCACCAGACTCATATCGCTGCAGGCATGGAGGCTGACCAGAAGCCAGCCTGTCCTGCTGCAGCCAGCCGTCCCAGGCTGCCTCCCTCAGAGCAGCACCTGCGCCTCCTCAACCGGCGTCTGCTGGACCACCAGAAGCAGCTGGAGGGCGGTGACAAGCACGCTTCCATGCGCAGGACAAGACAGAGGCTGCCAGCCTTCAAGGAGCGCTCCAATGTCCTCCAGCAGCTGCAGCAGCATGGGGTAGTGGTGGTCAGTGGAGCGACAGGCAAGCAAAGGAATGTGCTCCCAATGGCATGCTGTGCATGAGCCTGTTCATGTACTGCAGCGGCCTCAAGAACTGTCGCTGCGGCAGCAGTGGGTGCCGCGGCAATGCAATCAGGCTGGGCTCCGTGCCTGCCTGTGCACTTATAGGTGAATGGTTTACGGTGCAGCAACCGGCAAGCAAGACTTTGCTGGTGCAACCAAGAACCTGGGCTGTTGCTGCAAGGCACAGGCTCATTTTGGAGGGTGCATGCCTAGGGAGCATTGCAAAAACAACAAGCAAACAACATAACGAATAGCTAAGGCCTCTGGCAGCAGCTGCTGCTGATTCACATGCCCGGCGCCAGCTTGTTGAAATTAGAAGCAGTCAGTCTGCAGCAGCGATGCGTATTCTGGCAGCTGCCATGCATGCCTAGCATCTAGTTGTTCATCCTTGCCTCACAACGGTAGCATTGCAACGGCAAACGCCCTTTTCAGCTGCTGCTGCTCTCTGCAGGGTGTGGTAAGAGCACTCAGGTGCCTCAGTACATCCTGGAAGCTGCCATCACTGATGGGCGGGGTGCAAACTGCAGCATCATCTGCACACAACCCCGGCGGGTGTCAGCTGTGGGCCTGGCAGCGCGTGTGGCACAGGTGAGGCCTGCGTAACTCACTGCGGTGCGGTATGGGGACAATGGTTTACATTGCTGCCTGTCAAGGTGGTACAGATTTGCTGCCTCCAAACGGGCCTAGATGTTCAGCGGATCCGGTGCCAAGCTCTCTGCACTGAAGACCACAGGGCTGTTCAAGTTGTGTGGGGGCAGCAGGTGCACACCAAGCGCTGCCTGAGAAGTGACCTGCCTGCAGGAGCGGGGGGAAAAGGTTGGGGATACAGTCGGGTACACCGTCAGGCTGGATCGCAGGGCTTCACAGAACACCCGCCTCATGTTCTGCACCACTGGTAAGGGCTGGCCTGCATGCAGGCAGGCAGGCATCCTCAACAGAGCTGGTGCTGGCAATGTAGCAAGGCTGCTGGCGCTGCAGACCACTTCCATGAATCATTATGCTGCCCCAGACTGGCTGACTTCTGCCATATGCATCTAGGCATCCTGTTGGGGCGATCCATGGCAATCCCCAGCTGCAAGAGTCACTGAATCAGCAATGAGGGTTGTGACAGGTTCGTGACATCGCTGCCCCAGCTTGCAGGGACCCTTTCAGCAGCGCTCCCCGGCCACTTGCATTTGGGTGGATCCCTGCCTGACCCGCAGAAGCTCTGCTGCAGAGGCGCTGCCACACCGTTTGATGCTTGTCGTCCCTACCTGCCCTGTAGTGGCTCTGCTGCAGCAGCTCTGCTACATCACTTGGTGATGATCATCTTTGCCTGCTCTGCAGCAGCTCTGCTACACCGCTTGATGCTCATCAGCCCTGCCTGCCCTGCAGCGGCTCTGCTGCAGCAAGTCTGCTACACCTCTTATTGCTCATCATCCCTGCCTGCCTGCAGGTCCTTTGCTACTCACTTGCTCAATTGTCCTCTCCCGCCCTGCAGGGATCCTGCTGCGGCGCTTCTTGGGCGATCCCCAGCTGCAGGGAGTCACCCATGTTGTGGTGGACGAGGTCCACGAGCGCAGCCTGGACTCCGATCTCCTGCTGCTGCTGCTGCGTAACCTTGCGCAGGCGCAGGCTGCGGCAGGGGCCCAGCCCAGCATCAAGGTCGTCCTCATGTCTGCCACAGCAGATGCAGAGCTGTTTGCGCAATATTTTGCAAGGTCCAGTCAAGTAAGTGCTGAGATGCATGTTGTTGTTGTTCAGAGCAGTGAGCCTCTCTTGAGAAGTTATCTGGGGAGAGGCAGCCATCCAGTCAATGAGCACGTGCAGGTATGATCTTGCATGCTGCAAGCGAACTTGCTGCAGCTCACGGTGCCCAGGCTGTCTCTGATCTGGTTTGGCCCTATTGCGTATGTCTTCATGGTTTTGCTTTGCCACAGTAAAGGGAACTGCTCTGCACGCTGCTTGCACCTCTGCTGTGCAGCTGCAGGCACAGCTACTTCAGCCCCAACACTCCTGGTCTCTGCATCATGTTACTGCCTTAAATCCTGTTGGTTTGCACAAGAGAGTATGAAGGCTCCAGCTTTGAGGCCTGATTGATGAATAAAGTCACAGCCAGGCAGCTGACCATTCTGTCAAATATCCAGCTTGTTTCCGTTGGAGAGTCTGACTGGGGCCAGTTGAAAGTCTGATTGTTGGTGCAGGTCTCAGCTGGCCAGCTCACCATCCCAGGCTTCACTCACCCTGTGAGAGATATGTTCCTGGAGGATGTTCTGGAGCGCACCCAGTTCCAGATCGGGCGCCGCTCCAGGTGAAGTTTTTGTTGCCTGCACAACACACAGATAGACACCACAGCAAAGTGAGGCAGGCAGACAAAGTCCACCTTAGCGGGACAGGTCCCTGCACGGCGCCATGGTGTCCGACTCAGTGCAAGGTGCTGCGGAGTTTAGCTCAGTGCGCCACCCCACTGCCGCCCTGCTGCTGCCTTGAGACTCAGTGACTCTGCCTCTGACTTGAGGCGCAAGCCTTAGCTGCATCAGGAGGGAGAGTGACTGCCAGGCTTCCACTGCATGTAATATTGATGTCTGCACACACACCATCACACAGTCCAGGGCATTGCTGCTGCGGCTCCTGAGCTGCCCCAAATGCAGTCCTCCCTGCATTTGATACAAGACTGCACCTGCAGGTGGGCCATGTATGAGACCGGCCACGCACCAACGCAGCAGTGCCACGACACCCACCAGCTTTCATGAACTGAGTTGCTTTTTCCAAAGTCTCAAGACCCCCCTGCTTGGCAGGTGGGCCAAAAAGGCGAGCGGGACCAGCAACGCCAGCACCAGTGAGGCTCCCCAGCCGCCGGCAGACAGTGTGCCTGCCAGCTGGGATCAGCGTGGCAGCCCCGCTGTGCCAGAAGAGCAGTGGTCGCTGCAGACACGCCAGGCACTGGCTGTGGTGGACGAGGCAGTGCTGAACTTTGACATGATTGAGGCCCTGGTGTGCCACATTGTAGAGGTCGAGGCAGCCCGCGGCCCTGGGGCCATGCTAGAGGTAAACATCGTACTGTGTCTGGCAGTGATGTGCTTTGCCATCTGATGGACGCAGACGCAGCTCGCAGCCCTGTAGCCATGTCAGAGATCTGCCTGTATGTCTGATGTGGCTCTGCTGGGCTCCCTTGTGGAGGTCAAGGCAGGTCGTGGCCCTGGGGCCCTGCTGGAGGTGAGCAGTCACAGATGACCTGCTTAGTCATGCGCTGGTGTACCATCATACTGATGTGGACCCCCTGGAGCCATGCTGAAGGCAGTGGAGCATTGTGCACAGTCAGACCTTGGTCGCTGTTACCTGCAGGGATGGACTGAGCCCGTGGACGCCAGTGCCATTGGAGAGGCAGCCTCTGCCATCTTGATTTTCATGCCAGGCGCGCCTGAGATTGGGCGCTTGCTGCGAGCGCTGCAGGCCTCACCCCGTCTGAAGCGTGCCTGCCCGCAGGGAGTACGCCTTCTGCCGCTGCATGGGGCACTGTCAGCCAAAGACCAGGTGACACTGCTGTTGCTGTGCGCCTGGTGGCAGGCTTCATTGGTGTTTCACTGACTGGTAGTGCGCTGCATGGCACGCCATCAGCCAAAGAGTGAAGCAAGAGATGCTTCAGCCGCCTAGTGCCTGCTTTGTGGCAAGGCTGCGTGAGAGTGCAGCAGCCCATGCCCAGGCGGAGTACGTCTGGGGCGCCTGTGCATGCAGCAGCGCCTGCCCAGGCAGAGTGTGTGCCAGCTGCCACTACACACAGGGCACTGGTAGCTGGACTAGGTTGGAGACCTGTGTTAAAGCAAGCCCAATGCCTGATGTACTGTGCAAGGCAAGGTCACACGGTGCTTTGCTTCAAGAAGGCACGCTGCAAGCATAGTGCTGTTGCACCACCTCTGAGCAGTGCACGCTGCATTCCTGGCAAGACATTGAATGTACCTGTCCGGGATCATTCTGATGGGTTGCACTTGTGTTGGCCTGTGGCTGGGCTTGTGTCTGGACGCTGAAGGCTGGCCTTGCAAACAAAATCTGCACCTGATCTGCTCAGCTTCAGATGTCCACTTGTTACAAGTTGGCGCAGCCTGGCAGCTTGCACAGTACTTGCATCTGTTCAAGGCCAGCCAAAGGTGTTCTTCTGTGTATGAAGAGGTGGTTGCCTGTTGAAAACGGCTGTCCTGGGAGGGTTCCACCTTGTCTTCACATGGCGCAGGCCAGCTGCCTGCCTGGTGCTTTGGCCTGTCCTGGCCTGACCTCAATTGTGACCCGCGGGGCGCGCAGCCTATGGCCCCTCTCGACCCCTGACTGCTGCAGGCCCGCTGCCTGGAGAGTGTGCCACCGGGGGTGCGCAAGATCGTGGTTGCCACCAATGTGGCAGAGACGTCCCTGACCATTGATGACGTGGGCTGCGTCATAGACACAGGCAGGGTCAAGGAGATGAGGTAAGGGAACGCAGCAGGCTACCAGATGACACCATGACTCCTGAGTGCGTGTCATAGAGGTCATGGCAGCTCTATCAGAGGCTGCCTGCAGGCAGAATCAGAAGGGAGCAGGGTGGGAGTAGACACAGGTAGGGCCAAAAAGGAAATAAAGCTAAAGTGGCAGAGGTGGAACAACACAATAGGAAGTTGAGCGGGTGACCTGCTGAATAGTGCACCTGCAGATCAGTGCAGTCATAACAGCAGCTGCCTAATGCTGGCCTGGGAGGGCAGCAGGGTCAGGGTGCCAGGCCCTGCCTGCTTGAGCACAGCTCGGTGGTGTGGGGTTTAGTTGCCTGGCACTCATCTGCAAACAAGCTGAACCCGCCTGACATCCCCTGGTGGAATGCTTGCTAGCCCCACTATTGGCTGGCAGCATTTGTGCTTGTGTCTTGCTGCGGTGAAGTCACCAGTCAGGTGCTGTGAAGGGATGAGGACTGACTGCCCCTCTTTGGCAGAGAATTTGGCCTAGCTTTCTGTAAGCCACCAAGTGCTGCACCCTGCCTACAGCCTGGCATCAAACAGTGAAATCCTCCACTATCACCTCAATGCTTTCAGTCCAACAGTGTATGCCACCAGGATGTCTCACACATCTATTGCTGTCGTCCTCTGCCTGTCTGGAGCTTGGCTTGCGGCATATGGGCCTCACTGGCATCTGTCACGCCATCTTAACGTCTTGCAGACCAAAGGCCACTGCGTGTCGAGTGCAGCTCTAACTCAAGTCGCAGCATCTTGCTCCTGGGCGAGGGGCGATCGCCGGTGGCGCCGGTTCAGCAGCTCCACATGTGCACCCTAATTGCTGCTGCACTCTGCCTGCAGCTTTGATGCGGACCGCGGCATCTCGCGCCTGGCGGAGGGGTGGGTGTCCCTCGCCTCAGCCAAGCAGCGCAGGGGCAGGGCGGGTCGTGTGCGCCCAGGAGCGTGCTTCAAGCTCTTTTCGCGCCGCCAGGCCGCCAAGATGCAGGTGTGCCCGCCATTGCGGCAGCTCTGCAGCTTTCTGAGCACACTGCCTCCATGTGATACGCCAGATTCTAAGAGGCTTAGATAGGCTGCCAGCATGCGGATGCCCACTATGTGTACATGGATTGCTTTCCAGAGGAGGACACACTGGTGCTTTTGCATTCCAAGGCTGCAGGTCTGAACAGCACGCATAGACCTCATGCCTGTCCGTACAACATCCTCAGCTATGTAGCACGTTGGCAGAGGTCGTTTCAGACACTGTTGTCATTCCCGCCGACCCACTGTCCTGTTGCACTGAATCACTCTTTCCTGCAAGGTGCTTGTCTGTGCAGCGATATGTCTGCTGTGCTGAGGCACCGCTGCACAGGATCGAACCCTACCTGTGTCCTCCACAGAGATCAGCTGCCCCAGATGCTGCACAGTGTTCTTGCAACCCACTCAGGTACCAGCAGCATCTCACCCCAAGCCTTCCCTGCCCCCTGCAGGAGCAACAGCTGCTTTCAGCACAAGATTTTTCGCAGTGTGTCTGGGACCTGCAGGGATTGCTCCTACATTCGTGCAACCCAGACCGACAAGCTGCCCATGTTGGCGCATGTCTGTGACCTGCAAGGCCAGCTGCTGCATCACTCCAAACCCCTTCTCTGCCCCCTGCAGGAGTACCAGCTGCCAGAGGTACTGCGCACCTCCCTGGAACAGCTGTGCCTGACTGTGAAGGCCAACATGGGCACCGTCATGCCCAGCAGCCAGAGCCTGGCAGCCACGCTGGCCCAGATGCTGTCCCCGCCACCAACTGCAGCAGTGAGGCCCATTGCGTACATCCCTGGAGCCTGTTGCTTGCAAACAACATCCCTCATCAGAAGCACTCATATCACCTTGTGCAACTTACCTGCATGGGCATAGTTGTGCCCAACGCCAAAGCCTGGCAGCCACGCCAGCCCAGATACTGTCACCACCACCTCCTGTAGTAATGAGGCCCATGGCTTCTTTCTCTGGGTGCCGCTGCCTGCTTGCAGACCAGCCCAGCCTCCCAGCGTCAGGCACCTTTGAATCTCACAAGCAGCTGACTGCACCGCAAAACCTAGTTACACTGCAATGCAGATGGCCTCAGCAGTGCCGTCCCTCATATCGTTTTGCCTTGGATCTTCAAAGCAGCCGCCTGTAGCAGATGAAGGCTTTGAGATGCAGTGCGTTCACTGCAGGTGACATCGGCGGTGGCCTCCCTCACAGCTCTGGGCGCCCTTGATCCCCAGGAGCAGCTCACTGCACTGGGGCACCAGCTGTGCAGGATGCCAATGGACCCCCGTGTGGGCAAGGCTTGCATCTTTGCCTGCTTGCTGAGGTGGGTGCTGGTTTCTGCCTGCCTGGTGGGCAGATCGGCAATGCCTGCATGTCCTCCTGTCATTGAGGTTGCTGGGTTGCGTGTCACACTGCACATGGGCACAAGGCCTGCCATGTAGCCTGCCTGGTCAGGTGAGCGAGCTGCACTTTCATTGTTTCTGCATCTTTTGGGGCCTGCTGAGGAGGAAGAAGCTGCTGTCACTCAGTTTCCTCTGTTGCTGAGAGGGAGTCACAATTGGCACCTCCTGTGGTGGTGGCATATGTGAAGCGTCCTCAACCTGGACTATTTGCTCCATTTAGAACCCTGAGCTGTGCAGATGTGTGGAGTTCAAGCTACCTATATGATTGCAGCAGTTCCTTGCCCCACTTTTTGCACTTGCGTGTCTAGGTGTGTCGGCCCCATGCTGACTGTGGTGGCAGCGGTGTCGCATGGCCGCCCCGTCTTCACCTCTCCGCCTGACCGGCGCGAGGAGGCTGCAGCTGCCAGGGCCCAGCTGTGCGGGGGCACAGCTGCGGTGAAGAGTGACCACCTTGCTGTGGTGGCGGCCTTCAACCGCTGGCTGGCTGTCAAGCAATGCTCTGGTCGACAGGAGGCATTCAGGGTGCGTCACAAGTGGGCAAGCAAAGCTGTCTTGCTGCGGAGACTGCCGGCGCAGCAGGCACTCATGCGCTTCAGCTTCAGACAGTCAGTGCTGCTACAGTGTGTTGCACAGTGGATGTGCACATGTTCATGAGTAGTACTCACTGTCTGGCAACAGTGCCTGAGGTTGCAAGCATTGTGGGCTTCTGCAAAGTGCAACACAGTGCTCAACTGCAGCTGTCGCACAATCTGCTGTCTACCAGGGCAGAGGGCAGCCCCTGCGCAGGAGTGCAGTCATGTCTGGGCGCTGACAACAGACAGCAGGCACATACATGCAGCTTGAATTGCTGACAGCTCAAGTGCAAAGCATGCGTCACGGAGCCTTAGCAAGCTTTCAGCTCAGTCGCTGTCATCCTGGACAAGCTTGGGTGATACATTTGCCATTGCTGCTGCAGTTTGGTCAGGAACAATTTTTGTCAGAGTCAGCGCTGGAGGCCATTCAGGCTGGGAGGGCAGAAGTGGCTGCAACTCTTGTCGATCTAGGTGAAGTCCACCTTTGGGCAGTGTTGCTATAAGTTGTTGCATATGCTTTCCACGAGGATCATGCACTGCCAGCTTTCTGGCGCTCCAACTGCACTCATGATGCATTGTGGTACCTGCTGAGGGTGCTCAAGCCAGCGTCTGCCGTAATAAGAACATGTGTCGGTCGCCGCAGGCCTTCTAGAACCAGACTACCACGCACTAGTACTGCAGCAGCATCAGTCTGGCCCGTCAGAAGGCACCCATCCTGCTGACGAATTCTCAGCCAATGGGCGAGTCTTCAAGGCAGCGCTGTGCGCAGGTGAGTCAGTCCTGAACAAACGACAACATGCAAAGCTGGGACGGGTGGAGCAGGGCAGATCATCAGTGGCAAGAGTTGGCTGCAACAGCTCAGCCAAAGCTTGCAGTCCTTGTCTGCTGGGGACTTGACCCGACACCTGTGCCTTCTGAGCTGGTGTCCGCTCTGAGAGTAGTCTGCTCTGCTGATGCCACAGCCCCGAAGCTATCCTGCATACACTTCATGTTCTGCACATGCCGGTAAGAGTGGCACGTGTGATGTTTCTTGGCCAGACAGTCTCCTGCCAGTGGGTTCCCGTGCATCTCTCATGTGCCAGTGTGCTGCTCACATGTGGAACAAGTCCTTACAGCAGTGACAGTATTGCTGAAGCCTGCTGACCAGATTCGTTGTGGTGGTTTGCCCTCCAGCTGACATTGCTTGCCATGCACTGTCAGTTGCCAAAGTGATTCTGACGCAGCAGCAAGCTTGTGGAAGACTGAGCATCTGGCCACTGCAGGCTTCTACCCCTCCATTCTGCGAGTTGATCATCCCAGCCAGAAGTATGCTCAAACCATTGGCGGCGCATTTGAGATAGATGGTGACCCGTCCAAGCTCAAATTCTTTGATCGGCACAAGGGTGGGTGCTGCCCTGTGTTGAGTGCCTGATACAGGGCCTATGGTGCAGGCTGGCTCTGCTGCGCACCGGATGCTGGGGTGCTGCAGCGAGGCCGCTGCTTGACTTGAAGCTGCGCCCTACAGTCCACCATAGGTAGCCCATTGCGCTTGCTTGATGCCCCTGCCTGACGTGTACACCACCTGAGCAGGTGCCACACCAACGTGCTCCATTGTCTGCAGGTCGCGTGTTCATTCACCCCGGCAGCATAAACTTCAACAGTGGGCGCTTTGACTCAGGGTGGCTCGTCTTCACGGAGATGGTGGCCACCAGCAAGCTGTATGTCAGAGAGAGCAGCAGCGTACCTGTGTATGCCCTGCTCCTCTTTGGGGGTGAGCATGCACAGTAAGTCAGCTGCACAATGGCTTCAGACTACAGACTTGCTGTTGTCTGTCAGCTGACTTTCCCAGTGCCACTGCCTACAAATCTGGGCGTGGGAATTGTGCTGCTCTGCTGGCCATCTGCCCCATCCACAGTCTTCTTGACAGCTGCTGTTGTGCAGTACCGGCCCTGTCACTGCTGGGGCTTGCGTGTGTGCAGGCGCCATCTCTGTGCAGCATGAAGCAGGGACCCTGAAGCTGGATGACTGGGCTACCTTCACTGCGCCGGCCAGAATAGCAGTCCTCGTGCGTGAGCTGCGACAACAGTTGGACAGGCTCCTTTTGCAGCACATTCAGAACCCCCAGGCAGGCACGCTACAGTCCCCGGTCATCCAAGTCTGCCATGAGCTCATATGCAAGGATGGCTTCTAGGAGGTCTGCAGACGAAACATCCTTGGCTCAGTGTGTGGTCATGCCCTTTGATTGCATGAAACGTTCCAGCTTCATGCATGGCCCCTTCGCCTTCACTCGCCACAGGACAGGACTGACATTCAGTCCAAACTGGTGACATTCTTGACACGGACACTTCTGAACTCAAAGCAGCTCATTGGTTTACTGAACCATCATGAGTTGCTCAGGCAAATAATGCTTGGCAATCAAAAGTTGGGCATGGCATATGTGATGCCTTCTCTGAAGGGCTGGCTGGCAGGGCCGCTAGGTAGGCCCTGCAGAATAAAATCGCCACATGCTGCTGCAAATCTAGTGCCTAGGTGTTGGAGTGTGACCTCGTTGTTGGTGGCTGCTGCCAGCTGGGACAAATTTTCCAACTGCAGGACAGAGAAAGGCATGCATGTGGTAGGGTGCAGCAGCAGAACAAGGGTGATTCACCTGCTCAGGCTTCAAATCAGCACCAAATGAGTAGGGCTTGTCAGCCCAGCCGTGTAAATGAACAAGTGCACTGCAGCATACAGCAGCTCTGCCACCTCATCTCCCAGGACACCACTGCAGCTGTGCAGCGGCCGCAGGCGGACCTTCCATATCATATGAGTGCAGGCAACAGCACTCCCTGCAGCGCAGGCTTGCAACCACCTTTTTCAGCTTCCGCGCAGACTTGCGCGACGTGACTGGTCGCACCACCGCCAACAGTGTCTTGAGCCATCCTGTCGGCCTGACGAGCACGACATACTTCACATTCTTCTTGAAGGGCCGGGACAGCCCGCGATATGCGGACACGAACCAGAGAGCTGGCAGCTGCTTTGACTTGGCAGAGCCGCTTCGGCCAGTGGAGACCATAATGAGGACATAGGGGCCCTGCACAGCAAGGGTGTGACTCTGTTACATCTTAGCTTTGGAATGCTAAACCCTGAAAGACCCCTGATCAGGACAAAGTGCTATGATGCCATGCTTCATTGTGGTAGAAATCATGATGACGCCACAGCTGCCATGCACACAAGCATGAAATGAGACAGTGCAACCAAATGTGTTGCATGCAACAACTTGGTGAGCATGGTGGCAGCCCTTCAGCACATTCTGCAGCAGCTCAGGTGCTTGTAAAGTACCTGAGCCAGGGCTCAAGGTCTTGCTGACCCGCGCCGCTGCAGCGCGGAAGCAGTGCATGAGCCTGAAGGAGACTGCCAGCCACGCTGCCAGGACAGCCTGAGCCAGCTATACCCAGACATGACCGCACTGCCCTCAAGTGCACCATGATTTGTTCCAGTGGCGTCGGGCAGCGCTCCCAGCAAGGACAGTCAGAATTTAGTGTCCCACAGCAGGGGCCTGCGCATGGTGGTTGATGCTTGGGCACACATTACAGCCAGACAGCCCATGTGCAGAAAGCCCTTGGCAGTTGTGTGTGGCCATCTTGCACTTTGGCTAGAACTGCCCACCTGAATCACGATCGGCTCCAGACGCTCCAGCAGGTAGTTCACGGCTGCCTTGCGGACTGGCACGGCTGAGGAAACTGCATCAACATCAATGACCACCACAGGCCTGCCCAGCGAATCTACTCCATCGTGGTAGCTGCAGCACACGATTGGGGATCTGCTGGGCAGCAGGTTTGGAAAGCAGGCTGTATGGTAGGCAGAGCTGCAGCACGCTGTGTCGTAAGCAAGCGGAGTGTGCTGCTGGCCACACAATGCACACAGCGCGCACTCACGAACTTGCAGCACGTTCTTGGGCAGTGGGACCGAGAAGCTTGATGCATTGCGGTATGCTGCATCAAAGCATGCTGTACAACAGAATGCCGTTTGAGAGGTGCTGTGCATGACGCTGGAATGCTGCTGGCCACACGACATGCATGGCGCTGCACACATCCCGGCTGCAGATGACAAAGTGCAACGAGCATGTTGTGACATGGGGCAGCACGCAGGTATGCTTCCATAATCTGCTGTAGACATGGGTGCTCAGTGGGGCACAGTGGGCGCAGCAAGGGCTCTGCAAAGCTGTGCAGCCTCACAGCATGCCGGCAAACTCCTCAGGCTCTGAGAAGGGCACAGGACCGTTCTGATCCCGTGTGCCGTAGGGCCTGGGCATGTCTGGCGGTGGCTGCGGGTACCGTGCTGGGTCAGAAAAGCCTGCAGGCACCAAGAGGAAGGCCCTCATGTGCAGGCCATTGCAGCAAGCAAGCCTAGCGTGAGAGAGAATTTTGGAGGTGGGAGGGGGGGTGGGTAAAGGAAGGGCTGCAGGTATGGCTCGTGCTGCCATTTTTGACTCGCCAGGAGGCTCTTGCCAATGTTGTTGACTTCATCCCACGCCCCAGCAGTGCTTCTCCTGCCTGTATCATCAGGCTGACGGGCACCAAAGCTGTTTGCATTTGACAAAAGAATGTTGCTGCTCAGCACCCCGGCCCAGCAGGGACTGCAGACACGCAGATTCGAGGGCCACTGCCCTGCGCTTACGCAGCGGCCAATGCACGCTTGACAAGGTTTCGGAGAGGGCTGCTGGTGCTATGCTGATGGTATCGCCGACGCCTCAGCGTGACCTCAGCTTGAGTACACCAGAGCAGTACCACATGTTGGCTTGCCAGAAGGCTTCTGCTGCTGCCGCTGCTCGTGTGCAGGAGATCTGTGGGCGTGCTGCTGGCAGTCAACTCCTGCCTTCACATTGCCGGCTGAACACAGGTGCCGCCCCACCATGTCCCAGCTGTGCCTCACCTAGATCGGCCTGGGGCCCTCTGCTGCTGCTCAGCGTGCAGGCTGCCAGTCGGGCATCAGCATGTGAGGGCGGCACGCAGCGAACTGCCAGGCAAAGGCACTTAACCCAACCCCAAGACCCTCACCAGGAGGCTCTCGCTGTGCAGTGCAACACACAGACGCCGGCAGCGCGCATCTGGGCTGGTCCCAGCGCCACAGCAACACCAGGGCACTCAAGGACCACATGCCCCACCAGGCGCCTGCTGCTGCTGCTCGGCCCCAGGGCCAGGTCACCAGCCCCCCCTGCACAGCGCAGAACACCGCACCTCCTGCACAGCCCAAGCGGTGCCTCACCTGGAGGCACTTGCTGCTGCTGCTCCGGCCCCGGCCTCAGCGGCGCCCGCCCTGGCGGGGGGCTGAATGGCCGCTGCCCTGTGCTGGGCGTGACTGCGCCTCCTGGGTCCTGCTGAGGGGGTGGCGTGGCCGGCGGGCCAGGCGGGGCGGGATACTGCTGTGCCTGGGCCTTGTCGCTCTGCGTGGGGGAGCTGCTGGCGTCTGCAACTGGCCCCTCCCCAGCATCCTGCAGGTGGGGACCAGGATATCAGGCGGCTGGCCCTGCCAAGGCCTGCAAGTGCCGCCTGTGGCAGGGCCCTCATACCACCCTGCACACGAGTGAGAGTCGATTGGCCTGAGTGTCAGCCTTGGTTGATGCTGGCATCTGTGACACCGCACACCTCAGCTGCCTGCTGGTGGGCACCAGGGAGTCAGGCAGCTGGCTTGAGTGGAGGCCTTGGCTGGCATCGGTTGTTGAGAGAAGACCCCATGTTGGAATCTGCAGAGGAGGGGCAGGGTCTGATCAGTCAGCTGGCTTCATGTCAGGTCTTGCAAGGTGCTGGTGTCTGAGGTAGGGCCTTCTGCGCCATCCTGGCGGTGAGGCCCAGGGGCTCTACCAGCTGGCTGACCAGAGGCTTTCGCTGGTGCTGGCGTCCATACCAGGCCCTCTCCAGCTCCTGCTGGAGCGAGACACAAAGTGGCAGGCCCACCAAAGGACTTTGTCTGCGCCAACCTGCCTGACAGGGGCCACCACTGCACCACTGAGGGGCCTCCCATCAGCACAGCGAGCAGCGCTGGTTGCCGCCTGCCTGATAATGCAGGCACAGGAAGGATGGCATCCCCCAGTGGATCAGCAACGTGGCTGGTTGCAGGTCTGCCGCATGCACCTGACATGCCTGAGCAGAGAGGGAGAGGCTGAGCCCTCACCTCAGCATGAGCAACAACGATGGGGGCGGCCTCAAGGTTGTCTGCCGGGTCTGCCGCTGCAGCAGCAGCACCCTCATCATCTGCCTCCCCAGAAGCCCGCAGGGCTGCAGCCCCCTCCCCAGAATCTGCTGTGCTCTGCTGGGCCGCTTCCTGCTGCTGCTGCTGCCCAGGCTGCGTCTGCGCCTCTGACTCGACCGGAGGCGCCGCCTTGCGAGGCAGCTGCTCTGCTGGGGGAGGCCGGGGCGGCTTGCCACTCCCCTCGGAAGCAGCAATGGCGTAAACACCAGCTGTCCCACGCAGCTGTGCATCGGCCTCCAGGCTGTGGCTGCTGCCAGGGTTGCTCAGCGGCTCCATGGGCAGCTGCCGGGAGCTGTGGCCACTTCCTTGGGAGAGGGCCCCTGAGTCCAGACTGTGCTGGCTGGGCGAGGACAGCAGTTCGCTGGGATGCGAGGCCAGCTCGCTCACTCGCAGCTCCACGCCGGTGTGCAGCTCGCTGTCGAACGGCACGCTGGCATGGTGCTTCGCGGCTGCCCCGGCGCCTGGCTGCCGCTGCATGAGCTCTGCGCGGGTGGGACCTCCAGGCTTGGCTGAGGGGGCCTCAGCGCTGCCTGGGGCAGAAGCGCCAGAGCCTGTGGCGGCTCCAGTGCTGCTGGGGCCAGCAGACGCGCCAGAGGCCCCAGCATTGGCGCGCGTGCGGCCCTCAGCACTGCCAAGGCCGGCGGACTGGCCAGAGGCAGACACCTCTGAGCCCACTGGGGCTGCAGCAGTGCCTGAGGCAGGCGCACCAGAGCCCAGGGCCACCTGGGTGAGGCCTGGCTCCGCAGACGTTCCAGAGGCAGGTGCTCCTGAGAGGCGCTTGCCAGCAGCAGAAGGTTCCAGGGACTGATCCTCAGGTGCAGCTACTTGCATCTGCGCTAGTGCCTCAGGCTCACCATCTGCAGCCTGCTGCCCATCCAATTCCCTGCTGTGCGACTGCAGGCGGCTCAGGTCGTCTGATGGGTGCGTGCTCGGAGGTGAACGGGCTCGCAGGGGAGTGCTCCTGCACCAGATGTGACAAGCGCTGGGTGAACCCCTCTTGGGGCACCTTGCCAGCTTGCAGCCTGCCTGTGACACCCAGGGGAAGCAGCAGCGCAGGCAGCGTGCACCATTACGTGCACCTGGCTCCGCTGGTGCATGCAAAGGCCCTCCTTGCTGCCAAGCCCAGCTTGCGACAAACACACAATGTCACAAGGTGCCGCCGCCTCCAGTCCTGGGCAGCCCAGGTACCCCCAGGCTGAGCTGCAGCCCCTGTGCTCACTCACAGCAGCAGCGCTCAGCCCGGAAGCCGCATGCAGCTGCCTGCCTGCAGATGATAGCATACAGGAGGCGGAGAGGCTGCACTCGGCCAGCCCAGCCCCCCC